>OZ005665.1:3924479-4483647 GCA_963930725.1 Candelabrum cocksii
GAAACGAGCTGTAACATACAAAACATGACACGTTTTCTTCCCAACAAAAGGTTTCGCAATGTTTTGATGGACAGGGCTGGCCTTACAAAACAATACTTAAAAAATTGTCTGGTAGCGGAATTTTTTACATGGTGAATGTGACATGGAGTCGACTTTTCTACTTATTTCAACATCTATCTACCAACCACTGACTATCTTTCCAACGCACTCCAGATCCGGATAGATTCCAAGAAGTCACTTTGCGATCGATTCGGGTTTCACTGTGATATCACGACCTTGAAAGAAAATGAAATACGCGTCGCTGCAAGAACTTTGGTTGAGATTTACTCAGACGATTCCGAGATCGAACGTTTTTATTGTTTTAACTACTTTTATTAAAGTGCTTTAATTTAGCTGAACCGTTTTAATGATGCTTAGTGAATATTTTGTGCTCTCTGGAGTTCGATAGAACAGGTTAATATTAAGAAAATCGACCTCAAGATCAGAACCAGCTTTTAGAACCATTTGAGTCTGAGTTTATTGAAGCACCTTTTTGCAATTTTGTGAACACAGACGCAAGATCTAGTTGTAAAATAAGAAGAAGATCTAATAATATTTTTAGTTGGATCCTAGATAAGAAATAAGATTAATATGGCTGAAATACTAATTCTTACCAAATAAGATGTGTAACAGGCTAATGCTCTCAACTTATTTGAACATGTTTTTTTTTATATATTTCCACAACTTGGTAGGGGCGTTTAATGATTTCCAGACCCTTTACGCTCACTTGATGTACGCCCGCAAATCTAAATTGTTCGGGACGCCGCACACCCTACAACCACCAGCGTTAGTGGTCTTCAAAGGGAATAATTTCGCAAATTACTTGTCGTAAGGTTTACTCTCTGTTACTTTCGATCAAATGTAATCAATAATATCAGTTATAACTATTCGTCCTTCTAATGGTCTCTTTCTAATAATAATAATGCAGTTATAATTTCAAATAAGAGAAACTATGTTTTATGAAACTTTACATTTTATGCGTGATTGCAATGAAGAGAATGAATGATTTTTGCGAATACTTGGGTATATTGGTACTAATTGTGACGCAATGCATCTCAGAATGTTATGGAGAAAACAACAATCGGACAGCCAAAGATAACCAGTCCCGCTAACTAGTCGTGGTGTTGCGTTGCTAGCATAGTGTGGAGATTGTCAACAACGAAAGAGACAAATCCACCCCCAACCGTCTTTTTTTACTTCTAAACCGCATTGTATATACATAGCTACTTATTTATCACCTAAGAATTCAACATCACTGCTTACAAAACATGTTCTTCCATCATTAACTAATCAAATAAAATTTGAAATTCCAGGATTTAGTTTTAACTCGTCGCACAACTCTAAGGGTGTAATTTTGAGTTTGAACCGCTGGAAGTAATGACGTCAAAATATCATTTTATTTTTGGAGATCTAGGGTTTCAAAGAATATTAAAAAATACGTTAACAAAGTGTCATTTCATCAACCCTATCCCGACCGGGGGCTTTTTTTGCCCGCGCCTCAGTTTTTCGTAAATATTTCTCGAACCAATAATGATATGAACCTGAAATTTGGTGACTTTTCCTCACCTTCATTTGAGAACATTTTAGTTAAAAAAATTTTCAAAACTTCTTCTACTTAGCGGAAGGTCCCGCCCTTCTGGAACCTTAGTAAACGTAAATTGTAGTAAATTAGTAAATTGTTTTTCTTTCGAGCCTTTTTTAACAAATCTGACCCTTGTTTTTCCGCCTCTTTCAACGGCCACCCTGTCCGCCCTCGCTGCAATATCAATTCATTCAGTTCAGCTCCCAAAATACTATGTAGGAAACAATATAACTATTTATAATCAACTGTGATCATTTTCATTTTCTCCTAACCTTTCTTAGCTGTGCAATAACTAACTGTACTTATTTTTATTTTTGTATAGACACTAGTTTACTTTATTTAGATGTACATATATTCAATTGATAAAAGATTTCCAAGTCTGCAAATAATTTATTTGGATTTGAAAGTTTTTCATCGCGTGACCTGGTGACGTCATATATCATATTTTTTAAAAAAATAAATTCCTTTATAGTTGGTCTTACTTTTGGGAAAGTTTCATAAAGATATCTTTTATGGTTCGTAAGTTATTGAGGAAAATCTGGCGCGGGCAAAAACAGCCAGCTCCCCCCCCCCCCCCCAGTCATACAAGGATCGAAAAAAACCCGGTCTTAATAGGATTAAAGTCTTAATATAGCGCATGTTGAGAGTAGAATAGCTAAAAATAATCATGTGGGAGAAGACAGAATGCGACTGAACATCAGCGTGATATATATGAAGTAAGTTTTAAGTATTAGTTATCGCGAAATACGAGAAAAATATGGCGAAGAGTATTTTATGTTTTTCAAAATATTTAACGAGCCTTTAGGCGAGTGTCAAGTAAAGTGTCGAGTACATGTACTTCTCACCACCTCCACCACAGGAAATTTCAATTCGCACTTTTTCTTGTAATGTTTAATTTTACGGCCACACTCCCTCGCAGAGTGTGTTCTGGGTTTTTATCAGTTTTCTCGCGTGTTTTGTTATTTGTCATTTATTGCGTCCCACATTGAGTTGTTCATGTGTAGTGTACAGTACACCGCTGTATGTCTAGTGACCTGTCACAGCGCGGTGATTTGATACAGTGATTTTAGTACGCATTTATTTGTTATTTTGTTATGTTATCTTATCTCATCATTACTTTATGCACCTTTTGTGCTAGGCGATTTAATATTTTACTTTTTCACGCACCGATTGTCCCAGGCATTATTTAGTCTTAGTTTTAGCCGCTTTAGGTTTGTTTACGTTTGAGCATTTATACGGTTATTCGTCGTATATACGTTTGAAGTGGTTTTTTGATTATATTTTCACCGCCTTTTGTGGTTACCGTCAAACTATAATTTCTTTAACACTTCCGTTGTCTCACTGTCCCTAACATATTATGAGTGTTGTCACGTGGTCACAGAATAAAGTTCTTGAAACATTCTTAATAAAACAGACAAGAAGTTCAAGATAAACTCAAGTATTATCAGGAAATATTGTTTCCTCGAACATTGGTTGAAATGCCTGTCGCTGAAACGGAAAAGGAAAGTTTGTTCATGGCATTTGGTCGGATTTTTATTGATACAAGGAAATTTGTATAGGTTTCAGTTTGCATTTGTTTTGTTTTAGCGGAAACAAACACTTCTAACATAAAATATGACGTCCGCTGAAATAAGGTTGGATGTTATCCGAAAGCTGGGTAATAAACATGAAAAACTACTGCTAAAGGATCCAATACATTTGACAAATCTGAATGTTTCTGTTGACGGAAAACCAATATTGAAGGATATATCTGGTGAAGTTAGACCTGGAAAAGTTCTTGCCATTATGGGTCCCTTTGGTATGTCTCTGTACTTTAGTTGTCATTGCATGGCTTATCTTCTTCGCTATAAGCTTTTTGTCATCCTTAGCAAATTAGTTTTAATTTACTTGTTGGTGGAGAAACAATAGGAAGCCGATATCGAAGCTTGTTTTAGCCTACGTCCAACCGTTTAGACTGTGCAGACTGATTCTACGGAGGTTGGTGTCACAACGTCTAAAGGTTAAAGAAAACGGAGCAAAATAAATATTCAAAAAAAACATTTTTGGGGCAATTACAGGCATCACGTGATTTTCATTTTTTGTCACGTGATGTGACGTAATTGGTCTCTATAGCAAAAAAACATTTTTACATAATGCACAATGCATAATGCATAAACTAAAGAAAAAAATATTAAACAGGTACATATATATATATTCACAATGTATGATCTGTTTCTTGCTTTTTGTTGCCTTTACAATAAGTTGTGAAATGTTCTTATTTCTTTTGACCAAGTACACCCATCTCAGCAAAGATGATAGTAATGTTGGACTGTCAAAACCAGAATGATTTTCGCTGCCTCAAAAATGGTCAGGATTATTTTGAAAGTGTCTACGGTCTTTGCTTAGTAATTGCTGGAGAAATTATGTTCGGACGTCCTACGACACGGAGGTCTTGAGAGAATCAATCCTGACAGGTTATCCTTTGGAAGCTTCTTCAATTAACGTTTATTGTTTACCTCCGTCTGGTCATTATCCCCAATAAAGTTATTGCGCGTCTTATTTTTAACATCCATAGCTACGCCATCTTCTTTTAAGTTTAAATGGACTTCACTAAAATGAAAATTTCCTAACTTGGAAATTTAAAACAACTTTTCACCAGTCTCTGTAAAGAGTTCGGAGTTTGTCATCTTCAAATTATTCAAATTATGCAAAGGCCTTTGTTGTAGCCCTGAGACTTCGAACGGAGCGGTTTTTCTTCAGCTGGAGTAATTTATGACACTTGGTTTAACTCTTCTGCTTCATCGATGTCCTCCAGGGATTCGGCGTCAGGATTGCTAGCGATAAATTCATTGTGTCGTTTAAGTAAACGCTCCAAACTTATCCAAACTTGACTTCTTTGCAACATTCTGAACGATAAGCACTTTACCGCTAGTTCTTCAGGATCACGATACCTTTGCCTTAAACAGAACGGCAACTTTCCAAAGCGTGTTTTTACGATATGAATGAAAGAATAGTGGTTGCGGGCATGAGGCATTTTAAACGATTTTTTAATGCATAGTGCCAAAATGCACTAATTACTGTTTTCAAAGTACGATGCATCTGGTACATACGATGGATATAAGATATAACAGATTTATGTATGTAAAATTATCCTAACCCAAAAGGTCTACTTTTTCGTTACATATATCTCATTCATTATCAGAAAAGTTGTTAAAGGGGTTAAAAAAGAAAACGGATCTGTCTAAAATGATACTTTCTCGATATCAAACTTGATATAAAAAACATTTTATTAAATTCAAATGTGAACAGTTTGAAAATAATATGAAATTAAAGTTTAAGAAAGCATTTCAATATTAATCGTGGATCACAAAACAAACAGTTACTGATTATACCCCCGGGGTAACCGTTAATAATGACTCCCCTAAAATAATGACTCCCCGAGTCATAATTTACTAGAAAATAATAACTTCCCGAGTCATAATTAACTAGTAAATAATAACTCCCCTTGTAAAATAAGTACTCCCCTAATTAATAATGGTTTAATAGTTTATTCGCTAATAAGATGAAATAAAATATAAAATATAAAATAAAATATGCTAAAACAAAAAAAGCATTTTTTTAAGGTTTCGACGTTTCGAACACTGTATTTAATTTATTCCTTTTACTTTGAATGTTCGGTTTTACTGTGTGTTTTTTACTACAGTACAACATAATTTAAATTTACACAATTTGGCATTTAAATTTACAAAATATGGCAAATCACGTTGAGTTAAAAAGTATCGAACTATATATCAGACAAAATATTTATCCTGAAGAAATGGTGGGTGATAAAGGTAAAAAAGCGAATTTCCGAAGAGCATGTCAAAAGTTTTCTGTTGTAAACAGTCAGTTTTTGTATAACAAAAAAAGAGATGTTGTTTCATCGAGGTTAGCAATTTATAACATAGACCAAAAGTACAAACATTATTGAAAAAATAAATATGCTAATTATGCATAGATCGTTGTTATTCATTTTTATGTGGGCAGTACCAAATCAATATAGAAATAGATGTGGCCTGTCTTATACATACAATAGTAATAGTTTTTCTAAACTACCTTTTCCTTTTCGCGAAAGAAATTTTACCCAACAGAATTTGAATTATTTGAAATATGTTCCTGTAAAACACAATTTTAAAGCTTAAAAATCCAAAGGGAAAATATATTATATATTAATAGTCTAATTTCATTTTTATAACCCGATAATAGATATCAATCATCCGCACTATAATTGAGGAAATTTTGACCACTACCGCACTAAATTAGAGGAGAATCGAAAATTCCCTAACACTTACCCGCACTAATAAATAAAATGGAGGAAAAAATATTGTTCATTTTTCGAAAAATAGGCCATCCGCACTAATTAGAGGGCGCAGCACTAAATTAGGGTGACCGTTCATTTCGTCGCATTCATTTCGTTAAGGTTATGAAATGGGTTGGGTTAGGATAGGGTTATGAAATAGGTTAGGTTATGTTAGGTTAGGGTTATGAAATGGGTTAGGTTAGGTTAGGTTAAGTTAGGGTTATGAAATGGGTTAGGTTAAGGTTAGGAAATGAACTGCGACGAAATGATCTGCGACGAAATGAACGGGAACCCTAAATTAGAGGTACTACGGTAATAAGCTATAAGCTAGCTATATTTACTGAGGGATCCGTTTTCGCATAATTAGCATATTTATTTTTTCAATAATGTTTGTACTTTTGGTCTATTTTATAAATTGCTAACCTTTCATCGAAGGAGCGTCAGCGTCAAATAATCGAGGATATTCATGCTGGGTTAGGTGAAAACCCTAAGCGAAGGCTATGGCTTCATATCGAGGTCGAGAATCAACATACCAAAAATTATCTGAAAGATTCTATTGGCATAATATTGTAAACGACGTAGCGGAATTTATCAAGACATGTGAAAATTGTCAAAAACAAGGGAAAATTTCTAAAAAGATCTTCCCTGATTTGCAGAGTGTGACTATTACGAATCAAGTTATGAAGCAAATTGGTGTTGATTTGTGCAACCTACCTGATGTTGACGGATATAAACACCTTATTATTTGTATCGACTATTTTTCTAAATGGTCAGAGGCAAAAGCGGTCAAAAATAAAACTGCTAATACAGTTGCTGAATTCTTGTATGAGGTTATGTGTAGGCATAGGTGCATAAAGATCCAAATTAACGATCAATAAGGCCGAGAATTTGTAAACGAAATTTGCTCCAACCTACATATGATGACTGGAGTCGAGCAGAGAGTCACTTCTGTGTGCCACCCTCAAGCAAACGGACTAGTAGAACGCCAAAACAGGACTGTTAAAGATTTGTTGGTCAAGGTTTTAGATGAAAAAGCAGAACAATGGTCATATGTTATCGATGGTGTACTGTTCGCGCATCGAGTTAGCAGACATTATTCTACTAAGTACTCTCCATTCTATTTACTGTCTTTGATTCATTATCTAGAAAATAAAATGTCAATACCATTCCCAAAAATATAATTGACCACTCGATTGTCAAAGATTTTTTTAGTTAGTTGTAACGAAGTTGTTAAAGATTTATCTCTGATCTGCAATCCTTTTGTTTTACTTTTTTTATTCTCTTTTAAGTATTTCATTTACTTAATGAAAGGTCTGAAGACCTGGTTTCTGAAGCGAACGGACGTGCTTATGCAGTATCTATCGTAAAAATCGCATCTATTTCATTGTTTTGACTGCCACTCTATGGAAACCTACATCTACATTTTACATGCAAAATTTTATCTTGATTATATTTTATATTTTTACATCGCTTTTAAATTTTTAAACTTTTAGCCCTCAAAACAAAACGTTTGCGTTTGCGTTTTCTGGTTTTCATCCATTTCTCCGGGTTGTTGGGGATTTTCGGGAGCTTGGGTTGTAACCCCAGGGGACTGCCCCATATCCCGAAAAAATAGGGTTCAAGACTGGAACACCTTTTCTTTCATCAAATTATGTATATGTTTTTATTTATCCATTTTTCTGAGAGGGTTTTTTCCTTGCTAACCAAAACTGTTAATTATCCCATAACTGTGGCACAATTATTAAACCTTTACGTTGTTAACATCCGTTAATAATTTGGAATAATTGGTCGTAAAAGTTGTAGTTATTGCAACCTGGTTTCTATAACTCTTTTCAAAACATTAACCAGGTAAATACCCACATAACATTAGTCCCTGGCTAAAAGTAGGTCTGCATGTATGTAAGGGTAGATGGGGCCCCCTCAAAGTCATGGCGAAAGCAACCCATCTAGGAGAAGGGAATCTTTGATATAAAAATCAGGAGTAAACCGTTTAAATCGACTGTCATTGGAATGCAGGATGACAGTCAAATGCAGGTGGCAATACATAAACCCATTGTTTTTGGCTTCTGCATCAATTTTTGTAGAGCAATTTCACGCTACTGTGAAATTGATCTGGGGAACCTGTTAGTGATGACTAACACTGCTACTCACTATAGAATTGGCGTACCATAGCTGAGAATACAGCCACTGAAAGACATTTATGACTATCACAAACTCTAGAAACTCATACCGCATCGGACATCGCGCGGGTCACCAAGGTCCGCGTTCTGCTGTGTCCCAGATCCCGGCACAATGTTCGAAAAATCAGCTACGAGATCATCATCATCACCATCAAACAAAGCTTCATGTGTGCAAGAAGACATCATTAATCTCCACTTTCAATGTGCGCACACTAAACACAATAAATCAACTACCAGAGCTTGTATCATCTGCGATCGATTTGAATATAAATGTCATCTGTATTCAGGAACATCGATACTTTCACCCTGACGTCAACCTCAAATATCATGATGTCGGAAATGGCTGGACGTTCGTCTCAGCTTCAGCGTGGAAAAACTTAATTGGATCAACGATTGGTGGAGTAGGCATGTTACTCAGCCCACTGGCATTGAAATCTGTCAATAGCATAGAGGAAATAGAACCAAGAATCATGATCGCAAACTTCCAAAGAAACCCCACTACCACAATTGTCTCATGCTACTCACCAACAAATACCAGCGACCAGGAAGAGGTAGAGAAATTCTATCTGAGCCTCTCTTCACTCGTTAGACTTGTCCCAAAACATAATTTCTTGATTATTGGTAGAGACATGAATGCTCAGGTTGGATGTAGCGAGACCCACAAGTTTGGGTACCATGCATCTTCAAATAGAAATGGCGGTTTTCTGGAAGACTTCATAGAAGAAAACAATCTCCTATGTCTAAACACTAAATTTAGAAAACCAAACTCTAAACTCTGGACCTTCACATACGCTAATGGTGCAAAAGCTCAATTAGATCGTTGTTGCACATGAAAGAGCTGCTGAAGGTGTCATCCCTTTAAAACCGAAACTGAAGAAGCACACCCCCTGGGAAACAACTGATGTAGAGGTAGAAAGGTTGAACCTGAAAGAAAAATCGGCTGTGAAAAATTCCAATCCATCCACAGAATCTATTCGAGAATTCAATGAAGCATGTATCCAACTCAGAGATACATATGAAAAAAAACCAGATAAATTACATCCAAAACAAAATACACCTGATCAAACAAATCTAAGCTGAAAGCCAATAATCAAACCGAGAGATTAAAAAAATGGCAAGATCACTTTGAAAACCTTCTAGGAAATGCTCCAAATGTATCTGACACTGAGGTTGAGCAAATTGTTCCGAACACTATTGACATTAAAACTGGAAATTTTCAAAGAGATGAACTGATTGAGGTTTTAAAGAGAACCAAAAATAATAAGGCAGCAGGTCTGGATAACATTCCTCCTGAAGTTTGGAAAACTCAAAAATTCAATGATATTCTTCTTGATCTTTGTAATGCTGTGTACAACGGGGAAATAATTGAAAAATGGACTGAAGGATGCATACTTCCTTTTCCAAAGAAGGGAGACCTGGGTGTACCGAAGAATTACAGAGGAATTACACTCACCTCTATAGCAGCAAAAATTTACAACTCACTATTTCTCAACCACATTCAACCCGAAATTGAAAAGATCTTTCGCAAGAACCAAAACGGCTTTAGAAAGAATAGATCAACAACTGGGCAAATCCTGACTGTCCGCCGAATCATTGAAGGGGTTAAAGCAAAAAATTTAAAAGCCTCACTTCTCTTCGTAGATTTTTCAAAAGCATTCGACTCAATCCATCGAAGTAAAAAGGAAAAGATACTTCTAGCCTATGGTACACCAACTGAGACAGTAGCGGCCATAATGATGCTGTACAAAAACACAAAATCTTTTGTTAAATCGCTAGACGGAGATACAAATTTCTTTAATATCCAGGCTGGAGTGTTGCAAGGAGATACACTAGCTCCATTTCTTTTTGTCATTACCCTTGATTATGTATTGAGAACATCTCTTGATAGACATGCAGATCTTGGGTTCACGCTATCGAAAAGACTCTCAAGAAGATATCCTGCCAATAAACTAACCGACATTGACTATGCAGATAACCTTGCAGTCACTGCTGATACAATCTCAAATGCAGAAAAACTCCTACACTTGCTTGAAGGTTCGGCTAAAGATGTTGGGCTTTATGTAAATGCTTCAAAACCCGAACATATCATTTATAATCACCAAGGTTCTATACGAACAAACTCAGGTGGATTGATCAAAGCTGTTGAATCATTCACATACTTTGGAAGTGAAATAAACTCAACAAAGCAAGACATAAAAATTCGTATAGCTAAAGCCTGGACAGCCATAAACATAGTTTGGAATTCAGAGCTTTCGAATGACATCAAACGAAGTCTCTTTCGCGCAACAGTCGAGTCCGTGTTGATGTATGGTGCCACAACATGGACACTCACCAAGTCTCTCGAATCAAAACTTGATGGCACCTACACTCGAATGCTGAGAGTTGTTTTGAATATTTTTTGGCGACAGCATCCCACTAAATCAGAGCTGTATGACTCTATCCCAGAAATATCGGAAATTCTCTTATTGTTGCCCAGCAATAAACTACATCGACCAGCCATGCAAAGACACTGGATGTTTCCCTGATGACCTTCCACACTTGATGCAAGATCGTAATGGATGGCGTGATAGAAGTTATGTCCGAGCAAGCTCGACCAGATGATGATTTACTTAATATAGCTTTTATGCTAAAATCAATATTGCTTAAATCCTTAAAAAATAGGCCACGTTCTGGTTAAGTTAAAACTTATAAAACGGAGGAGAGTCATTATTTTACTGGGGGAGTCATTATTAACTAGAAAAGAATGAATCCCTTGAGTCCTTATTTACTAGTAAATAATGACTGGGGAGTGCAAATTTACGGGAGTCCTTATTTACTGTGACACCGGTTTAATAAAAATATGTGAATCGCTCTTGAAATACAAATATTCAACATATGTTTTTATATTACTTGGAGCATTTAACTGATACTCTTTCTATTAGTACAAAAACTTTTTAAATTTGCCCCAAAAAATGGAAATCAAGTGACACTCATTTTTCAAATCGCTATCATAGTAGGAACTCGTATCAACAAAAGGTTTGCATGTAACGCGAATGTTTTAGCCAAAGATTTTTTTTTCACAAGTTTTTTTTTAAATAAATTAATTAGATGTGGTCACTTTAATAATTAAATATTTTATGGCTAACTTTGTTTCCAAGCAAACTCTTTCTCAATTTAAATATCTCTAGCTCTTTACACTCAAGTGGCCTTTAGGGCCTTGTTCTGAGCAACTACAATAAAAAAATATATATATATATATATATAATTAATTTATTTATATGTACATGACTACCCACATATAAACTTTTTGGAATAAATACATACATACAGAATTCCTCAATTATCATATTATTGTTAACGTGTAGGACGTGTTCATTGCTAGTAGTTAAAATTCATAAAATATTATCTATAAAAAGATACTAATCCAAACACCTCTCAAGCATATACGTATTGGCGAGCAAGAAAAACGGCTTGAAATGTCTGTCGCTAAAACGAAATAAAAAGGTTAGTTCATGTTATTTGGTCAGATTCTATTTTCCTTTCTTCTGTAATATCCCGCTAAATACTAAATATCAATAATATCTTTGGATTATTTGTTATAATTATTTGTAATAATTATTATGTATTTGTTTGAATTAGCAAGCTGTAAAAACACCTGCTTCAATAAATAATCACTTGATTGTAGGCCAACTCGATTGTGTATCTGGGTGTGTTCAACCCTTCCAACTTTAAACGTGTTTTAGTTTAATTGGTAAAATGGAACTGTAATGAATTGACTATTTCTTTCACACTTTGGTGGTGCAGTGCAGTGCAATCTAGTAACGCTAGCAACATCTTTTAACTCGCTTGTTTCACGCGATAACATGATTTTACGTTTTCAACTGCACAGCTATATTAAACTAGATTGGCACGATTCGAATTTTTAGTATAAATAGAATTTTTTGATGTAAGAACGTTGTTTATTTATTCTTCTCTTCAGAGGTTCAAAAAATTCAACCAATCATCAAAAGTCTTTATCTTGACCCTGGTAAACATAGCCGAATGTCCTTGTAACTAATCGTCATGCCACTTCATAATTGTCGAAGCGCCTGTTAACCGTTTGAAATTACCTTGAAACGTTATTTGCTTTTGAATCAAATAAGACTTGATTCTTCGAGCACTCATACCGCGAAAACAAATATTGACTAATAGACGCGTCTGGCGATCTTTGCTTTATGGGAAAAAATGCTGACTCGTATACGAAGTCAGAATTGAAAACAACACTTTTATTAAAAGCCGTCAGAGAATGAATTTAAAATACAATTGAAAGTGAAAGTGATATAAAAAATAACTGAAAATTATTTATAAAAAAATTGTTTTTGGAATAGGTTTATAATAGTCTAGTAGCCAGAGGGCTCAACCTTGGGTCATGGGTAATGGGTCAGGAAGGCAAATTTCATCCTGTTTAATATTGTAGGTAATTATGTAACGTTTCAAACAAAAGTTGTTTAAAGTTCATTATTATACAGAGGCGTGGCCACAGTTTTTCAGTTGGAAAGGCGAGATTGTAAAAGTATGGACCTTTTTTCGTATTTAGTGACTGAGGAGGCGCCACCGTGGTTGGAGCCGACGGGTGAGAAAATCTTTACAAAAATAATAAGCAGCGAACAGAAAATTTGTTATTGCCATGTGTCGTCAAGAATTTTTTCTCTTGGCGCAAAGGGTTTCGCCTAGTGGAGATCCGCTTTCACGTCCTTGATTTTGACATCTAAGAAAACACTCGGCTATTTATTTATTATTCCCAATGGATCAGAAATTAAAATGGAAGAAAAATGTTTTCTTTGAACTGGGACTGGGACCGGGACTGTTCTGTGAAATGAATTAAATGTCTAATATTACTTTTTTAAAAAAAAGGTTTAGTGTAAAGTGGACCTTTTTCGTGTTTGATATTTCTTGGGGCGGGGGCGGTCGGGGTGTTAGTTATGTCTGAGCTTCCTTTTGAGTTTTAAAATACCACTTTCGTTCTTGGTCGTCTTAAGCGGGTATAGTGTTACTATAAACAAGTTCCTCTGTGCTCACTGTCTTTTGCAAAAATGATATTTTTCACCAAAGTCTGTTTTTAATTGTTGTCTCAAAAGTTGAGTTGTTGCCCCCTTTATCTCGATATTTTTATCTCGCTGAAGTTTGTTGGAATAATTTGATAACCTTGTTGTGCGTAGAATTTCACTGTGTGCTATGATGAACGTATCCTTTTATGACTTTAAAACATATTTCTCGATCATCATTCTCAGGATTTCACATGGTAACTTTTACTGTGCGACTAATATTTCTGAAACACAAATGTTGGAAGTGAAACTTCTTTGCTATTATCTCAGCAGAAGTTTTCCCTCCAAGCTCTGCTTTTGCATATTCGTTTGTTGCAGCATCCGCAAATATCATAAGAGTATCTGTGGCGAATGTTGTTACAGTCTTAATCAATTCGTTCGTATAACCACTGCCACTTCTACCTTCTACACATTTTGTCGCTTTGGTAAATTACACAATCTTTCCGTGCCAGTATTACACCTATATATAAAATAATTATTTTTATTTATTCCTGCCTGGTCACTACTTTTTCAAAATTGTTACGTAGCGTACCTCGTACATATTTTATACGGTTGACCTTTCCTCCATGACCCGGCTTTCGGATACTTGACCTTGTTTCTTACGCTTCCGTGTTTGATTTGGTTTACGAACGTTGATGTAACATTTGTAATACTCTCGGTGATAATCAACCTTATCGTTATTGCAAATAAATGAAGTCTAAAATTAATTAAAAGAGAGTTTCTCAACAGACAGTATATACCTTATTACAGGAAATTAACGAATCAGGAAATTAACGTTAATTTTCTATTAATTTCATAAACGCGTTAATTAAGTGATACATTAATTTTATGACTGTGTTAATTTCATGAACGTTGATTTTGCAAAATTTGTAAAAAGAAGTAAACATTTTTGACGTAGAATAGGGGATTTCGTTTCTTTAACAGGTATTCTATTCATCTATTTCTTTATCACTCTCCTCGCTTTCGCTGGCTCGATCAATGTCCAGAATGTCCTTTAAAATTTGTGATGAATCGTCAGAATATTCGGTGTTTATTGGGTAGGCAACCTTTTCTAAATGGCTTTACAGGACTCCCATTGTCTCGGAATTCTGCCATTTTGCTGTCATAGTAATAATGATTTCTAATCCACTTACTTGACCAGATAATTCCGCTCCCTCCTTTATAGCATGGCTATATATACATGGCTACACATTTTTCTTGGTACATGACCAACGGTTGCACAAAGCTTTCCAGGAAAGTTTTGATTTTCCAGCAACAACAAAACGATCATGTGGATTATCGACCTCTCGTTTAAGTTCGATGGGCTGGTTTATGTAAGGCTTCCATTCACAACGGTACACATGAAATCCTCACAAGGCAGTTGTAAATTCGTAGATAAGCGTCACTTGTGTCATCTTTCAGCTTTCCAACCTTTAGTATTTTTTTTATTATTATTGTAGTTGCTCAGAACAAGGCCCTAAAGTGTAAAGAGCTTGAGTGTAAAGAGCTAGGAGTATTCTCCTGTGTAAAGATCTGAATTACAATTACTTGTAATTGCATTGCATTTAGTTTTGAAAGGTTCGAATGAAATGAAACCATGAAATTTCATGGTTCTCTTGTTTGACCACAACGACGAGGTAAAGTCGCAAAGTATCTTGAGTTATTTCACTGCAAATAGAAAGAACACAGAAATCAACTAAACTACACCAGTGGTTGAAGCGTCATCATCAGAGTCAGTTGCTTGGACTTCAGGTTTATCATCAAAAGGGCATGCCCTTGTTATAGAGGAAATCACCAACTACCAGTTGAATTGGATGCTAAGCTTATAAGGTTCATACTAAGCTTACGTGAAGCAGGTGGCAATATCAATTGTCATGTAATACATGGGCTTTAAAGTATGGGTCATGCCTTGATTTTAATATGACACGTGCGTGGATAAACCATCTGTATAAACCGTATGGACATGACTCGAAGTATGGTACAACGTCAAGACCAAAGATTACCCGTTTAATTTGGGAGGAAACTCGTTTTATCTTTCTGCAAGAGATCACATACGCTGTTCGCTGGCATGACATCCCTGATAAACTATTTATAAACGAACTGGCGCAAAGGACAAAAGAGGGATAACTGTTACTCTTTCAGAGAATCGTGATTAGTGGTCTAATGTTAGCATTCCAGCTTATTTACAAGACTGTGGGATCGCTCTTTTCCGTAGTATTTCCGGAGGGATTTTCCTTGTCTTACAACGAAAGTCATTGGAGTAACGAAACAGAATTGTTGAAACTACTCAAAAAAGTCATTAACCCTTACTTGGAAAAAGTACGAGAAGAAATGGGCTTGTCTATCGACCAAAGAGCTCTATTAATTTAGGATGCCTTCAGAGGTCAACAACCACAGGCAATAACAGATGCGCGCAACGATTACAACCTTGTGACAGTCATGGTTCCAAAGAATTTGACCCACCTGCTCCAACCTTTTGATTTAACAACAAATGGATCGTTTCAGAAAATGGAAAGAGCTGCCTTTAGAGATCAATTCACAAACACGATAACGAAGGAGCTTGAATCAGATCCTGAGAAAGAAGTAACAACGATTAATGTCGATCTCAAATTATCAACCCTCAAGCCTATCCATGCCAAGGTCATGAAAGAGATTTACCACCACTTTAAAGAAGCAGGACACCAAACAGTGTTAAATGGTTGGAAGGTAGCAGGGGTGGTTTGCGCAGTAGAAAATGCTAGGAGTGGTGCTGTAGTTGAATTTAACCCTTTTGCTTGAAGAGAAAAGAAAAAACATTAAAAAAATAATTGTTTTTTACTACACTTCCCCCAAACCGCGTTAATTTCATGCTTCCGAAATGCAAAATTTCGACGAACTGCGCACCATTGATTTTCTAACGTGGATTATGCAAATATGATTGATATTGGATTTTCTCTTTTCCTTTGAAGGAGTGTTCTCGCCATGTATTTTATAGTACTTGCAATGTTTATCCTAAATTAATCACCCTATATTAAGAGTATAGATTCTAATCCAAACAATTATTCCGCCATATCATAAACATTCGAATGTTTAGATACAATTCCATCAATTCCATCAATTCCATCGTTTCATCAATTTCATCATCCCCGACTATAGATACCGTTTATTTTAACTATTGCTGTAAAATTTTATTATGTACTGGTTAATATCTATAAAGTTTTGAGAAATATGCTGACGTAAACAAATGCATTTCCATTTATAATAAAAGAAAATTTTATTTAAATGTAATTAATGTAAAATATTTCTATGTTTAAATAATGCGTAAATTTAAATTTAAGTTTAAAAATAATCACGAAAACATGATCAATTTATGGTAAATCTTTAAGAAAATTAGTGAAAAGTGTTGACATAATACAATCATCAGTTTATATGCTAATATTCTACAATGCTTCACGACATATCTCTCCTTCTAACCTGTTTAAAAGAATTTTGTATATAAGCTGACCCCAAAATTTCACATTTTGATTTTTTGAAATCTTAATAATGACAAATTCACGCATACAAGAAAATCCAGCTCTGCAAACAACCTCCTTCTGAGACGTTTTATGATTATTTACAATATTAAACAGGATTAAATTTGCCCACTTGACCCCATGGCTACTAGACTATAACAGGTCTAAAAATATACAAGCGTCCGTGTGACTTAACACCTCTTTTCTTCAATGTCATATCTATTTTCATGCATTTCTAACGTGGCATTGTTCTAATCTGCACGAAATGAGATCCCATGATATTTCCTGACTTTCTAACTCCGTCATCACAACATGTATATACTTTGTATCGTATCTTTAACACATTTGATGCGACATTAAGCCTGTACTTCTTCAGAAGGAATGAAATTTTCTAAGGATAATTGTTTAATGTGTTTCATAAATATTTAAACACTACGTATATGCACAATGATTTTATCTTATTTAGAAACCAAAGTTGCAATGTTTATATTGAAACGCAATAAACCTATACTGAATGAATACAGACATGCCAACTTTATATTATTGGAAATCTGGAGATTTCTAAAAAAATCTTGAAAAACCTTGAGATTGAGGTAAAAACCAGGAGAAAGTTGAAATTAGGTTTCATCTTCTTAGAAGCGCTGTGCTTACAAACTTCATACATGCGCACTGTTCCCTTATTCTGTTATCTTTGACAGGAATATGACGGAGATAATAAAAATCACAGAAACGGGGGTTTATCTCTTTAATAAAAACGGATCGTGAAGTGCCGATGATACATTTCATATCGCGGAGAAATAATCGTGTTGAGGATGTGCTATATCAAATTTGACGTTTTTACTTTGTTGGAAAGACCGTGGGAAATACTTTACGAACCGTCAGACCGTGAGATTCGAGGCAAAACCGTGGGATTTGGCAAGTCTGTGAACGTCCAGTTAAGCTTGTTTCGAAGAGTTGATTCAGATTTTGTGGGGGCAGTGTGCTTAAAGCGTTCGAGTAGGTGTGGACACACTCAAGATTTGATGCTCAGTATGCATATATAGTACAGGTGTATGGATAATCGAGATTGCAGGAAACACAGAGACAATTTTGAAATTCAATTTTTAAAAATAATTAGCATTTACAAAGGTCAAAGCCGTACAACACGAACACAAAAAGTGTCAAAATTTTAACATTGTTGTCACAACACAGTAAATAAAGTCTCGCCAATTTGCAAATATTTATTAAGTCACAACGTCCCATTTGCCTCTACTCTCTGTTGTAGCTGGTTGAACGTTTCGTTCTTAGATAAGAGCTTTAAGAATGTTTTGAATTGAAAAAAGTCAAAACAGACTTTAATAAACACTTATTTAAAGCCATTAATATAACTGAAGGTGAAAAAGTATCCAGAAGGCAATAAGTAATTCGCTTCGTTTCCCATTCATAAAGTTGTCAAATAAATACTAAAATGCTATGTTATTAATGTGTGACTTGTAAACAAATGTAGGCTGCTTAAAGTAATGAACAAAACACAGCAAAAGTCATCGTAGTTGCGGGTAACCTAAACCTAAGCTCTGTAAGAATGCAAAGTGCGTAGAAGAATACAGACGAGAAATAAGACAACTACTTACCAAGAGGAGAAAATGGTGAAGAGATAGCTAATACAATAACTTAGCAAAATGTGAGATAAGTTAAGCTCAAACAAGTTCATTCATTCGATATGTTCAACTTTGCGCTGAAGGGTTTGATTGATGCAATACGAGTGTCAACTGTTTCAACGGATGTGAAGGTCATTTTCCGATATTTCGCTTTATGAGTACGAGTTTCTGATAAGTGAAGTGTCACATACTTGGTTGGAGCTTAGAAGCAAACCCTTCAATAAGCGCACTAAAGCCTTCCTTTGCAAAATGATGCAATCACGGCGTTCAATTTCACAGTTGTCGAAACTTTTGATAAAGCGTTTCATTGCATTTTGCTGATTTAGTCTAAATTAGATCTCAAATAT
Source organism: Candelabrum cocksii (assembly GCA_963930725.1). Classification (NCBI taxonomy): domain Eukaryota; kingdom Metazoa; phylum Cnidaria; class Hydrozoa; order Anthoathecata; family Candelabridae; genus Candelabrum; species Candelabrum cocksii. The sequence continues at coordinate 3,943,116 of OZ005665.1, forward strand.
GACGCGTAACATGTTGCGAAAAAACAAACATAAACAAATGGGGCGATAATTTCAACAACATCATCTATTGTAACAGCTGTTTGCAAGCACTCATCAAATCTCGTCACTTTTTTCCAAAAACAAACATTGCGAACTATTGCGCGGTCATTTTGCTTTCTGATTGCGTCTTAAAGACGGCCCGAGAATTTTGCTATAAAACCGGCTTGACAACCACGATTAGGTCATTGTAAACAATCTCGCTAATAGCACGTGTGATAAACAGACATTTTCTCTTTAAATGATGTACTAACGTTTCTGAATTCAAATCACTGTTAAAGTTATTTTATATTCATTTTTTTGTTATCTATATATTCAAACTGAACGGTAGAGGTTTTTAAAATTAATTATTTAGCTGTTTAATATTCATTATTTATGGTATCTTACTTTCGCCGCTGTTTTTGATTTATCTGAACTTTAGCTAGAGCTAAGTAAGTTATTAACACTTTTGTAAAAAATGTAAATGTTTGCTATCAATTTATTGACTTTGTTGAGTTTCCTTTAACAATCATGAGCCTGTTTGCTATTTCTTAATCTGTGTTTTATTTAGAGAAGTAGTTATCATATCTATGTACAAGTAATTGAAAAGCACATTGCACAAGCTTTAGTTTGTTTAAAAACACATTGTATATATGTACGTCAGAAATAGTATTTAAATTGGATATTTTGGTTTCAGTTTGCATTTGTTTTATTTTAGCGGAAACAAACGCTTCTAACATAAAATATGACGTCTGCAGAAGTAAGGCTGGATGTTATCTCAAAGGTGGATAGTAAACATGAAAAACTAATGCTAAAGGATCCAATACATTTAAAATGGACAAATCTGAATGTTTCTGTTGACGGAAAACCAATATTGAAGGATATATCCGGCGAAGTTAGACCTGGAGAAGTTCTTGCCATTATGGGTCCCTCTGGTATGTCTCTGTACTTTTGTTTTCATTGCATGGCATATCTTTTTCACTATAAGCTTTTTCTCATCCTATTGCTGTAATTAGGTGCTGGAAAGTCCACGTTATTAAATTTACTAGTTGGTAGAGAAACAAAGGGCATTACCATTGAAGATGGAACAATTGAAATAAATGGTGTGAAGGCCACAAAACGGACGCGTCGACAGATAGGATATGTTATGCAAGAAGATATTTTCTTTTCACACTTGACTGTTAAGGAAACATTAGAGGTATCTAGTATGTATATATGACAACACATATTTCACTGTTTAAAAATTGTTCTTCTTCTTTTACATTTTTTCACGTCTATTTCCCATGATAGCATGGGTTAGACGGGTTTACTTGATGGCTTTTCTCCACTCCAATTTGTCCTACGCAAGGTCTGCATGGATGTTTTTCATTCTGAGGTCATGTTTCACAACCTGCTCCCAAGTCTTACGAGTTCTGCCCTTATCTATATATAATAAGTACCTTCTAATTTTTACAGTTTGTTGGAAAAATCCGACTTCCGGACACCATGAGTAACAGTGAGAAAAAGAGGGTAGTTGGTGATGTTATTGATGATATTGGTTTAAGAAAATGTGTTGATACAGGTTAGTTTATTATTATATTGGGTGTTTATTCAATTCTTTAATAAAACTCTCAAAAGATAATTGGAACACTTTTCTTGAAATTATTTTTGGGTGGTAGAAAACTAGAATTTTGAAGAGAAAAACTGATTACGTTTTAATTTCTAAGAAAGACATGTTTCGTAGATCTCTGCCCACATTTTCAATCAGTGAATAAAGAACAAAGTTACAAAGGTTTTTATAGTGATAAAAATGTTAAATTTCCTCTACAATTACAATAGATAAAAAAATGTTTTTCATTGAATGTTGAAGCTTTCTGTATTTTGTTTCTAGTGATGGGAGGAGATTTCTTTAATCCTGGTTGCTCTGGAGGTAAGAAAATTTATTTTAATTTATTACGCAAGAGGTATAATTCCTGCACATGTTCAGGGGAAAAGAAACGTTGCAGTATCGCTGTTGAACTGATCACAAACCCTGCCTGTATAATCATGGATGTGAGTTGGGGATTGCATATAATTGCTGTTGTAAGCTAGTTATCTATTTGTATTTAAAGGAGCCAACTTCAGGGTTGGATTCGTCTACTGCTCTCAGCCTTGTTGCGACATTAAAGAAACTCGCTAAAGAAGAAAACCGTGCAATATGCATGACCATCCATCAACCATCCAGTCATGTGTTTCACATGTGTGACAAACTCATGCTGCTCTGCAATGGCAGAGTAAGTATATATATATATATATATATATATGTGTGTGTGTCTGTGTGTTTTTTGGATTTACGAAAATGATTATGCTTTTTTCAGCTTGCATACTATGGGCAAAATGCGAAAATACTTCCGTTTTTTGAGTCAATTGGTAGACCGTGTTATGAAAATTGGAATCCGGCTGATTTCATAAGTGAGTAGTTTTAATAAGATGAAAAAAAATTATTACATATTGGCTTATTTTTCAGTGGAGCAGTTGTCGTCTGGCTTGGATGTTCAAGCGTCTATCATAACAAAGTTTGAGGCTTATGATAGAGAATTGAAGATGGTTGAACATCAGAGAGAAGGTGGCACCAACAAATTAAGAAAGGCCATTCTGCCATTAAGCGAAGATATCTCAATGAAACCTGTGCGCGTTATTTCTCCGGATCATTCAGAGAGTCACATGAACATCATGTTAGATGAGGGGACTGTTGAATTTCCCAACAGCGATATCAATCATCAAGGTCAAGTTGTTACTGGTAAAAATCTTGATGATGTAAGTAATAATGTTCACATTTGTATTTGCATATTATATTCTTACTCGTATATTTGTTTCAATTATGGTCTAAGAAATTTATATTTGTTTTTGATTGTTCTTATCCCATTATTTTTCATCCTTTGCTTTTCAAGGATGCTGAGTTGATTCATCAAAATTCGTTACCAACACCTTCTAAGTGGCCCACGGGCTATCGCACCCAAGTAATAGCACTCAGTAAAAGATCTTTCATCCAATCCAAAATCGATATGTGGGACAAACTAAGTTTTATACAGGTATGAAAGGATTTGTCTCGATTATCTTTCTTTTGAAGTTGCCTTACCGTACACGTTTGTTCTCCCTAATCCATATTTCCTATCATTTGGAATTTCTTTCACCGGACCTATGATTTGTTTTCAGGCATTTTCTATTTCCATTATTGTTGGCTTGGTTTGGTTCAACACGCCTTTTGATGAAGAATCTTTACAAGATCGTATGGGGGCTGTAAGTTACATGCATATTTATGTTGATTTAAAACATTGTACATTATTCCATTATGCAAAAAACGTTTGTGAAATTAAAAGACTTCAGCATTTTTGTTCACTATCGTGTGATTTTTTTTTTTAGATATTTTTTGTTTCCGTCTACTTGTTCATGCACACATTATTTTCAACCATCCTCATATGTGAGAACGTTACTTTGTATTTATGTCTATTTTTCTTTATATATATTAGCTCTTCATGTATATGATGGTTTATGGACATTATTTTGTTTAAACTTTTGCATTTAGTTCTGCAGGCTGTAATTTTATGTATTAGAAACTGTTTTATCAATGGCTGTTTTGTAAATTTTCTTTTGCTTTTTTGGTTCCTTGAATAGTAATTTGACTTGCACATTTCAGGAAGAGAAAGCAAGATAACATGTGTGTTTCTTTCAGTTCCTGCTGAAGTTAAAGTTGTTGCTAAGGAGCGAGCAGCTGGCATGTATCGCCTGTCGGCTTACTTCACGGCGAAGAACGTCAGCAACTTCCCGATTATGATTTTACCACAGTTGTTAATCTACACCATCTCCTACTGGATGATTGGTTTGAATCGCTCTCCTGTGTTTCTGCTGGGAATCGTCACGGCTATTGCCATTTCATTACTAGCTCAGGTAAAACTATTTTGCTAATTGAATATCAATTGTTAACGGCATGCATTGGTTCTGATATACGTTTTGATGTTTTGTAGTCAATTAATTAAAGATAATAAACAATATTTACGAAGTAATATAAATAAATAGAACATGGGGTTATAATGCCTGTGATGAAACTGTCATTAACCTTTCATTTTGATGTTTTCGTTCAGTCGCTTGGGATGCTCATAAGTGGCTGCATCAAGGAGTTGAAGAAAGCCATGGTCATCACGGTATTGATTGCACTTACCTCTATGTTGCTAGGTGGTTTCTATACAAAGAGACTTCCCTATTGGTTGGAATGGTCCAGATACATGTCTTTGTACAGTTATTTCTATAATATACTAATTCGCATGGAACTGACTTACGCCTCCAAAACTTTCAAGTATGTACTTTCCTTGTGTTTCACTGTAAAATGACTTTTTCGATTACATTCAATGTGAAAGATTTAACCCAATGTTTTATCCAAGATTTGTTTTTATCTTCACTTATCTCAATGTATTGCATGTGAAAAGAGCCAACCTAATGTGTTCACTCTTAGCTATACGGTGAGTTGCTTGCACTGTAACCCAAACGTTCCCTTTCAGATGTGCTGCAGAGTCGGCGTTCCTACTATGCAGTAGCAATCAAACAACCTACTTGACCGGGGACCAGATACTCCCCCACTTCAAAAGCATAGATCTGGACATCCCTCAATCGTTGGCCGTCATGTTTGGTCTTATATTCATCATGAGGGGCTTGTTCTACTATGTTCTCAAATATTTTAACAAAGCGTCGTCTTAGTTTTGGCTGTTCGAAAACCTTTTTCCCCTTAACGTTGTGGGACCCTTTTTTCTAACTGTAAGTAAAGTAGACTATATTTAAAACTTGTTTGAGAGAACTTTTTATTTTTTAAAGAATTTTTGTCAACTTTTATGATTATGTACAAAAAAGAATAATATATATATATCAATTATCAATGAAAGTGGAAAGAGTTACGCCTTTCTTTGTATAAATATGTTGGTGGAGTTTTATTGAAAAAGACAGGTTTTTTGCAATTGCTGTTGTTTTCTACTCGTCCACTCGATAGAGAGAAGTCCGGATTTACATCGCTATTGTGTAAATACGAAACACTTCGTGTGGAATTCAAATAATAGGTGTGTTTATAGATCTTTCCAAAGCCTTTGATACGGTAGATCGCACTACCTTTTACGTAAACTGCATTTTTATGGAGTAACAGGCAGCAACATGACCTGGTTTTAAAGCTACTTAAAACACACAAACAATTTCTTTCACTTCCTACTTATCAAACAAATTTTAATACAATCAAATGCGGAGTTCTCCTAGGGTCAATTCTAGGCCCTCTCTTGTTCCTAATTTATGTTAATAATCTTTACACGGTCTCGAATACAATCAACACTATTATGTCTACGGATGACACTAATCTCTTTTACTCTCACGAAAATGTCATTATCCTCTAGTCCAGGGGTCGGTAACCTTTCAATGTTGCGGGCCAGTAAAGCAAATTTAAAACCGCCAGCGGGCCGGACGCGATTTTTTTTTGGGCTATACCGTTTTGCGCACCAAGTCACACTATGCCACACCAAATCACACCAAGTCACACTATGCCACACCAAATCACACCAAGTCACACCAAAGTCACACCAAGTCACATTAGGTCACACCAAGTCACACCAAAGTCACACCAGGTTACACCAAGTCACACGAAGTCACACCAAGTCACACCAAGTCACATCAAGTCACACCAAGTTGTTCAAACCATTACTATGACGTAGTGTGATACCAGTGATCGAATTACTGCTCAGGTGGGCACGTCACCTCTTCCCCGAGGATGCCTTATATATAAGATTCAGATATTTAAATAAAATTAACGTTAAAAAGATATATACAAACTAAACATACCTTCATGTGTCTAACTGTCATGATATCTAGCACATAAAGTTGTTTACATGTTTAAACCATTAATAGTGCCTGGAACCTTTTGAATAACTGTACGAGGAACCTCAGGAAATTGTGATTTTGGGAACTTTCCATGTATCATTGCCAAAGCAATTTGACACAACAACGACGACACTCGCCAACCGAAGATCGGCAATTGCAAGGAAACCGGGACCATCTAAAACCTCTGCTACTATAGCAGCGAAAAATAAATCAAAGGATATTCGGGCCATGTTCAAAAAATTGCACGTAAAAACGCAGAACAAGACAATGTACATAGTGTAGTTTTGATTCATTAGGATAAATAAAGTGAAAAATTGTATTATTATTTTATTTGCCCTTTAATACACTAATACAATAATAATGCAGTAACATATTATATATATATATATATATAAAAAAGTCAAAATTTTCGTGAGTTTTCCTATTAAAGTCATTTTATACTTACACGAACAAAGATCCTTGATTTTTCAAGACTTGAATTAACAACAAGATATCTTACTAATATTTATGAAAAGTTTATTATTGTTTGTATTTATAAAGCAGAACAAAATAAATAATAAATAAACATAAAATATATATCGAGTGTCTGAAACGCTTAGACCACTATGCGACTGTTGCCATGTGGAGTTAACTCCCAATAAGACTGGATGTGGATAACGTTCTTTTATAGCCGCGAACAGGCGTCATTTTGTTCTTAACGTGCAAAGTTTGAAAATGAAATGTTTTGTTACTACTTCTCATTTTGGAATATTCCAGTTCTAAGCTCGATCAACACAAAGTCAATTTCTTGAAAATGCAAATTGCCTCATGGAACGGGGAAAAACAATTGTCCCACTAAACGAAATTTTCACTTGCCCGAAAAAGTTAACATGGGTTTGTTAGTGTTAATCGGAAGAAACTACAGCATAAGCATATCCACTTATCGACTATATTATTCTTACAATAAATTATTACTTGGTAGCAACGGTAAATCAACGAAATAAAATGCGGTGACGTGACGTCAGGATTTTCAAAAGCAATTTGACGTCACATATTAAAAACCAATCATTCGCCGCGTTTTTATTCTCGAGTAAAGATGTGCGTGAATTCCGTGCGTAGAAAGTCATTGAAAGTTGATTTGTCAGATAAATGGTTCGATTATCGCGACGCAAAAGACGATGAGTTCTTAAGCAGTCGCTGGAACAAACGAAAATATTCAAGTTTGTCAGCTACAAGCCGCCCTAAAAAGTTAAAGATGAGCTTGTCATCTGAGATTGAAAAGAAAAAAATCTCGCAAAAGAAACTTGAGAAATGGTCCACTGATGGACTTGTAAAGTAAGTAATTAAAGTTCCTGTCAATAAAATTTAATATTCAGTTGCTATAAGAAGGCTATTAATTCTCGTGCTTTCCTTCTTAGAATTGTCATCATAAACCGAAAATACAAAACAAAGAACAAACCATCAGTAGATGAACTTGCGTCAATGTTGAGCAGCCTCTCTCTCTATTGAAAATGCTGGAAGCCAGTTGAAGATCAAACGATGACATAAAGAGGCCTGAATTTGTGGTTACATGATCATGAATACAAGTCTCTTAGAATGTCAAACGATCTTATCAAAGTGATATATCAAAAAGAGAGAAAAACTTGACAAAAGTCACATAAATCGTATTTAATTTCTGTCGGCAGAGACTCAAATATCTTACTATTCTTTTTAATATGAAAAGCAAGACGTTCTTGAGCTTAACTCAAACGCATCTATCCTTTACTTTCACTAAGCAAACCAAGTTTAATCGGTAGCATTAAACATTCCGCATAACTTACGGCCTAGGTAACTATAGATCTAGAGTGATCTCTTTATTTCTCTTGCATTATCAATTACAAGCAAGATATTACAAAGTAACCTATCAAAAGATACAGATAATATATAAGCATATTGTATTATTTACAGAAGAGGAAATTCCTTTCGCAAAATGGAAGAACCAGTTATTAAATGATTTTCTATCAACTGCGAATAGTAACTTAAGATAATTTGGTTATGGAATTATCTATTAAATGTTGTTTAGTCGGTAATGTACAAGCCATACACTTGATTGAAAAACAAACTTCAAAATAACAGAAATAAAAAACAAGTCAAAATGAAATTTCCTACTGCATTTGCACTGTCAGCGTAAATAGATGTTTTCCAAGGCAAAGCGCTTAAACTGTTTGTTTTTATCTAGATGTATGGTATTATATAAACTTTCTGTTATGCTTTCTGCTATTTCTAAGTTTGTTATGATAGATTCAAAATGTCAGCTATAAAGCATCATCTTTAGAGATTTTTATTTAGAGAGAGATATTTCATTTAAAAGCTCATTTGGGAAGTCTTTTCATGGACACTTTGCCTTTTCTAAATCTTTGTGGTAGCAATAAATCCCATGTGACGAGGGTACTGTTATCAAAAGTCCATTTTCTGTTCACGTAGTCAGTTAACTCTCGTTCCGTCAATACTCGCTTGTACATGAAAAACAAAGAAATTGTTCCTAACATGTTCTTCACGGATTTTGATGATTGGCATGTGACGATGGATTTCTGGTTCTTTCCGAAGGAAACAACCCCGTCCAGCGGCAGAGATTTCTTTTGCACCCCCGCGGATCCTTTGAGAGTGTCCGTGCCGAGAAGAACGACATAGGACCCCTTTTCAGTTAACGAGACGCAAAAAGGTATATCCTTGTTCAACTCGATGCGTCTTGCTATACGTAACATCTTCCCCCATAGATACACCACTGATCCAGATCTGTTAACGTATAATGAAACAACGTTGCATTTACAAGGGGATTCTTTCAACGGTAAGCACGTTGAGCGTTTGTACTCGAAAACAATGTGGTGGCTTTTAGTGAGCGAGGTTACGTTAAATGTCATACAACTCGTGAAAGCTTTCAACTGTTTCAATTTTAATCGTGCACCAACGTAACTGTCCTTGCTTTCAATGGTCAGCCCGTACCAAATGTCTAAAAACGAAAGGATATTTTTTTAATCCCTCTAAAAGTTCGCAATATTCTGCCAAACACATCGTACTGTAAAAGCTTCGAGAAAAATATAGTTTGGCTAAACTAGCGATGGACTTGTAATTCAACAATACATACTTTGTCGTGTTTCTGAATGCTTATTTTTCATAAGTGAAGTTTCCCTTTCCTTATATATTATATGTTTGTTTGTTATAGTACTCATGCCATACGAAATGCCATTCTGTTTGTTTTACAAACAGGTGTTTGTAAAACGTGTTACGGACGTATATTTGATAACAATTGAATTACCCTTTTCGCAGTGCGAACCGATGTGGGTGAAAGGACACTTGCATTTGTACCTTTGATCTACCAAAGCAATACACTTCCCTTCAGATTGACATGGGTTGGGAACGCAAACGTTCTCGGATTTTGCTACCTGTATGGAAGTAGAATTAGAAACCCGTCCTGCTTTTAAAAATTGCAAATTAAATATAACTAGGTATTTCACGAAAAACAATATATTTATAGAGTGTATAAATTTGTGTATATATTTATAGAGTGTTTTCTCGTTACCTCTCTAAAATATTTTAAATGTCGAGTTAGTGGAAATGATGAAGGAAACTTTTATTAATAGCTGTATAAACTCCAGAGCAAATTGCACTTATCGATTAGCCCGTCATACGCAGAGACCTGGGAACTAGAAACTTAACTTGTCGGGGGGAAAATCATTATGGCGTTTTTTTACTTATTTTTGCGAAAACTCGAAGCGTTATTTACTTTTTTAAAAATTTAAAATATAATGGTCAAGTGGAGTTGTGGTTCCGTACACTTTGTTTTGACAACTTTTCGACGAGAAATGATGATGGAGAACCTATAAAGCAGATTATCACAAGACTGGTAGAGGTGCGAAGGGAATATGAGAAGATACTTCATACAACTGGCATGAACTGGAAAAAGGTACACATTTGTGCTGAACATGCTGGTCTTCCGCCATTAGAAAAGACACTAGTAATTTACCAGACCTGCCTATACCTCCAAAACAGTTTAAAAATATAGACACAAACTATAATCGCGCAAAAACATTCTTTGAAAGTTGCAAAAGTCCAATAAAACCTATCCAAGCCAACTTAAAAAAATACCAGAGAAAATATGACATTGCAAGTAAGCTTGTGAACCGTAATAAAACAAAGAGTGATGTGATTGAACGTGTACCAATTTTAATTTCCCAAAAAGAATAACTATATATAAAAGAGAACACAGAGCCGATTATCAAGGAAATGGGAAAACGAATTAAAAAAAACTACAGAGTTGGTGTTGACACTTCTTGAAAAAGAGACTTAAGGCCGATCTCCACTTGGCCGTACGTACGGAGCGGCCAGGCTTACGCATGCGCATTCATCAGGAGTTGCGTAATTCTATGGACGTCGACGGTCAAAATTTGTCCGCCTAGACAGTTGAACTTGTTTCTACTTTTTCTTTGGCTGCCGACGTATAACAAGATTCTAACCAATGAAATTGAAGAAAAATGTAAACAAACGTTTTGAATTGTTTTGATTTTCGCGGTTGTGGGTCAATGATCATTTTAAAATCAAGATGGACTCACAAACCACACAAGACGAGTTATTAAGACATCTTTCTTTACAGCGATTTTACCGCTAAATTTATATATTTTACCTTTTTAATATTTTGAAACTTTTACTATATTGTCGATGACGAGTGACTTTTTGATTGTTCATCGTTCTATCATGAATTAGCAATTTTTTAATGAAAAGGCATTTATATATTGTATTAAATTTTGTACTTATTTGCCAAACTTAATTCCCACAAAAAATTCCACTCTTTTCGTAACTCATTCTGTAATTCATATAATACTCGGTATAGAAGATGCGGTTCGTCTTGGCAACCTGCGCATAGCAACAACAACTGGGTGAAAGCAAAGTTGTTTAATGAACTTGTTTAACAACTGATCTAGGCCCTTGATTCATTTTTAGGCTGTCCTTCTAGCGATCCGTCTCATGCAGATTTCATCACGTTGGTATTCAAATTTAAGACCGAAGATGACGAGAAAAAAGATGGAGAACTTCTGTAAGAAGTAGTTAGTGTTTCGAACCTCTTTCCAACGCTGTAATACCGAGAACGTATGTGCAAAGAAACGGCCAGCACCGTTCCGTCCGTTAAAGGTCTTAACCTAACTACGAAAGTCTTTCCAACGTTTTAATCGACTTCAAAAACAAGTTTAACCCATGCTAAGTATTATGAAGAACAAGTGAGCTTACCTGGCGTATTCGTTAAATATTTGTAAATGTCAGGACATTGAACATCAGACCATCCTGAAAGTTCTCTAGACCATACTCCTTTAGCGTAAACGATAAGGGCATTCCTTTAACTTTATCGCGTCGAGTTTATCAATATATCACTTCCTTCCTTCGGCAGATAATTTATCAAAATATTGCAAAACTCTTTAAAACACACGACACGATCTAGCTACGTATTGAGTTTTATCAGGTAGTTTTTACCCAGTGATTTTAGTCGCCATGGTGATCGGAGGTTGTGATGTCAGACCGAATCGATCTATATCACGTCGGCTATTTTATTCGGGCAGGTCAGCTGGTTTGATTATGATTTTACCATCTTTCTTTTTTAATTTTGCAGATGTTACTTGGATTTCATGGGTATCGAACAAACCTTTTTTCGAACGGCCATTTTAGTAATTGTTGCGTCACTGACATGTCTAACATTTTATCTCCAGTGTCTGAAAAATGTTTCAAAAACAATAAGAGAGCTAGTACAAACCGTTGACACTGGACAATCACAATGTGATGGTAACAAACCATCAACATAAACAACAACTGGCCTTATTTCCATACCATATGACTTTTTTATCATTGATGATATCATATATGTCCCATTTTGATCAACTAAAGTTTTTACTGCAACAATTTTTCCACTTTGAAGCGTTCGAACTGCTTTCTCTAGTTGACCTGTACTTCCATGCATTTTCTCTATACAGTAGTTGGTAAGTATACCCTCAGTAGGAAAATTAGAGTCGTTGTTAGTCCGATGTTGGTGGTGGGATACTTAACAGAGTTACACTGCATTGAAATTTAAACTGCCTTTCTGTTTTTAGTACAAGTTTTTTAACAAACTTGGGATATCGAATGTACTTTCGAATTCTATTTTGCAGTTGCTCAGTATTACTGGCTGATTGTCCAATACCTTTCTATGCATTCTTGTTTTGAAAAATCGCTAACAGATGTACAGGTAGACTTTATTTTTCCGCGTTTGTGTTTTGATTTGTTTCCGGGTGTTCAGATAGAAATGATGCCATTATTAAATTTTTTCCCGACATTATTTTTCAAAAAATAAAACCGTGCTCTATGGCTAATGATAGAAATAACTAAACAACGACATAAAAAATGTGTAAAAGCGAACGGGGGTAAACAGTAGGTATAGGTATCCTATGATTATTTGTCTATTTTCCGTATTGTTTTCCGCGTGGTTGGGAAATGTGAAAACTCCAAGTTATGGTTCTTGTTTATTCTTAAAATGTGAAAAGTGCAAGTTCTATTTGGTGGAGGAGGTTCTTATTTTCGCCATTTAATTAAAAGGTTGCCTGGAGTTATATAGCTATGAACGAAAATTGACGATACTTGATCCTTGACTTTGATTTTCATGTAATTTTTTATTTTGTCTACAGAAACGTCTAATTCTTATATATATATCAATTCTCCTTTTTACTACGTTGGTAAAATCAATTTGCAACGTAATACTATCGCTCACAGCAATAATGCCGTTACACGATTTATTTGCAAAACAAGTAAATAAGAAAGACAAATAAGAGAGGCTGTTGCTTTGATACCGGACATGCGGTTAAGGTATGCAGCCATCGTACCTCATCAAACAGATAAACATTCCATCCAACATCTACGACTTGAGTAGCATTCCACGAGAATATTTCACAATTTCGACCGTTGAAATTAAAACCGTGGCACGCTTTTTCGAAGGCGCACGAATGAGCGCATTGAAGTGCTGACTCAACATATTTCGTAGCATAAGAAGAAGACATTCTGGCATTAGTGCTGTGCAGTCGAGCGCTTTGACTTTTCGTGTTAGCATTGACGCATAACAAGTTAATTAGGAACAAAACTGGGATGCTCAACATTGTGTACGTCAACCACTCGACATTCGTGAAATCGTATTACAAAAGATTGTTACGCTATTTGTATATGTTTGCATTATAATGGTAACCTAAGCAACGCGACTGGCCTATAGTTACGTAACGATTTCATTAAAATAAGGTGGTATCAAACGTCGCACTTGTGGAATGTTAAAACAGTTTTTTATGGTTAAAAGAAATAAGAAATATATTCCATAGTTTACCATGTACGAATGAAAAACATAATCGTATCCCATAAACACAATAATGAATTTACTTGCTTCGTCGATGAAACATACGATTGGACACCTGTATACACTCATTTATTTATTAAAAACAAGAGTATAAACGTGAAAAATTATAAAATTATAAATACATAATTCCACAAAAAAAAACACATAATAAATAAATAAAAAATAACAATAATAATAAAAAATAACTATTCGAATTCAAAAGTTCGTTTTTAAAACGGCGTTTGAAGATCTGTAACGATTCGCACTCAGTGATATAACCATGATTGCTCCACAATTCAACATGCGATTTTAGCAGCTCCGTTTCTGTTTATCAAGGAGATTTTTGAGATGAGATTTATGTGTGCTTGCCCATACTATGTTTTTCCTGATCACTCAAGTCAATCGCCCTCCTTGTTGGATTTATTTTTGACCTCTAACCCTGAAATTTGTAAGATATCTCATAGCGCTCCACTGGGTCGTTCTGACCATGTTGTTTTAGAGGGCAAAATTAATTTCAATAGGCAAGTTTCCCATGAACATCCCATGCATAGATCCTTTTTTAGATATGATCTTGCGGATTGGCTAAAATTTCAAGAACACATTCAGTCTGTCCCTTGGGAAAAAATTCTTTCCAATTCAGTTGATGATTGTGTTAATGTAACTACTTCAATAATATCTGAAGCAATACGATTATTTGTTCCGTCAGGGAAATATCAGTTAAAACCTCATTCTTCGTCATGGTTTTCTCCAGCTTGTGCTGCAGCCATAGCTCATCGCAATCATTTCTTTCATCGCTACCGTCGTGATGCGACTGATCATAACAGACAACTGTTTATTGCCTCGCGCAATAATTGTAAATATGTTGTTCGTAAAGCTAAAACTGTTTTTGCTGAAAGGACTAAAGATCTTATCAAATCCAAAGAAATAGGTTCTTGCAAATTTTGGCGTATTATCAAAAACGTCCGGGGTAGTTCTAAAACATCTGTACCTCCACTTTTCAATGGTCCTGAAGCCATTAGTCTATCTAAGGATAAAGCTGAACTATTCGCTAAACTCTTCAGTTCTCATTCCACCCTCGATGATTCTGGTCATGATCTCCCTTATTTCTCCTCCAAAACTGTCCAGACTTTACATGATTGCTTTATATCTCCTGATAAGGTTTCTAAGATTATTAACAAAATGGATTCTAATAAGGCTACTGGACCGGATGGCATTCCTGTAATTGTACTTCAAAGATGTTCTACTGAGTTATCTCCCGTTTTGTGTGCTTTTTTCAAAAAGTGTTTGGATGAATCCTGTTTCCCTTCATCTTGGAAGTTTGCCTTTGTTATTCCAATTTTTAAAAATTGTGGTGAGCGATCTCATCCTTCTAATTATAGACCAATCAGCCTCATTTCCATCTTAAGCAAAGTTTTCGAGACTTTAATTAACCTGAACTTAGTTGAATTTATTGAAAAAAATAATTTGTTTTACGACTCCCAGTATGGGTTTCGTTCTGGGCGTTCCACTGCTGACGTTTTGACAGTTATAAGTGAACGTTTTTATCGTGCCCTTGATGTCTCTGGTGAAGCGCGAACAGTTGCCCTTGACATCTCCAAGGCATTTGATAAAGTCTGGCATCGGGGGCTACTGCACAAACTTAAGGCATATGGTTTAAAAGGTCCATTTTTAAATATTATCTCCTCCTTCCTTTCCAATCATAAACTCAAGGTGGTTATTAACGGTCATTCTTCTTCCATTTTTTCCATCAATGCTGGTGTTCCTCAAGGTTCAGTTTTCGGTCCGACTCTGTTCCTACTGTACATTAACGATCTCCCAGACAATTTATCCTCCAAAACCGTTATTTATGCTGATGATTCAACATTGTATTCCTGCCTTAATAAACCAGATGATTGTGATAAAGTTAGAATGGCCTCTGATCTGGAAAAAGATCTCAATACAGTAGTTGAATGGAGTAAGAATTGGCTTGTTAATTTTAATCCATCTAAAACTAATCTTCTTTCCATTAATCATCTCAATCATGCTTACTTACCTCGAATTTTTGATGAATGGTTCTCATTTGCCTGAAAGCAATTCATTTCGTCTTCTTGGTCTTATATTTACCAGCGACCTCTCATGGCGATCTTATATTGAAAATATAGCTAAATCAACTGCCATGAAGGTTGGTTCTCTTTTACGAGAAATGAATTACCTCACTCCTGAATGCGTCCTTTACTTATACAAATCATCAATTCGTCCATGTATGGAATACAGCTGCCACATTTGGGCAGGTGCACCAAAAAATTGCCTGAATTTGTTAGACCGTGTTCAACGGCGTGTTTGCAACGCAATTGGCGAAAACCTTTCTTTGAAATTGGACTCTCTTTCACACTGGCGGAACGTAGCGTCTCTTTGTCTCTTCTACAAGTTTTTTTATGGTCGTTGTTCAAGCGAACTATCATCTCTTACACCTTCTCTCAAAATTTTTCTCCGTTCTACTAAGTTGTCTTCTTCGTCTCACCAATGGACTGTTTGTGTTCCAAATTGTCGTAGGGATTTTTATAAAAACGGTTTTTTTCCGCGTACATCCAGACTTTGGAACTCACTTCCATCTACATGCTTTCCTCCTGAATTTAACCTTCAACTGTTCAAATCTAATGTTCATCGCTACCTTAAATCTGCTTAACTTCTCCTGTAGCTCTTTACTCGCAAGTGGCCTTTTAGGCCTTGTTTTGAGCAATCTCCAATAAAAAAAAAAAAAAAATTGTGATTGAACGAAAAATAGATTTACATTAACTTGTTTTATTTAAGAATGATTTTGCTCTGTGCATTGAGCCTATATTTCGTGAGATTTTTTTCCAAGGAATTTTATATGGAGATTTCATGTTAGTTTCTCATCAAGATATACTCCTAAAAATGTATTGTATTTTCTCTAGTGATTTCTCAATTGTCGATACTTAACACTGGTAATTGTTTCGGGAGAAATTTTTCGGAGGTTTTTGGATGAAAAAGAATATATTTAGATTTATTAGGATTTAAAGACAGTTAAACCAGTTGTTTACAAGTGACAATCCATGTTCATTATCGAAAAGATCTTATCAATATTGTCACCTGACGAAAAAAGATTTGTGTCATCAGCGAATAAAATTGCGGATGTATTTTTAGAGACAATTGAAATATCGTTGATGTATAATAAGAATAGTAACGGTCCTAAAATAGAACCCTGAGGAACGCCGCATAAGACTGTTCGCTTGTTCGTTTGTTTATTATTGTAACTGACGAATTGTTTTCTTTCTTGAAGATAATTCCTAATTAGCTTTCCGAATGGTCCATGGATATCGTAGTATTTCAATTTACACAGAAGAATTTCGTGATTCACGGTGTCGAAGGCCTTCGATTAACACGGTTAATAAGAAAATTCAACTTTTTTACAAATATGTTAACAACAAATTTTTACAACTATTAATAAAGCAAATAATAATCTTAAAAATTGCATAGATATCTACCATCTTCACATTATGACGTTTCAACACAGCGATAAAAACAGTATAATCAGAAGAGTCTAATTTTAAGAACAGATAAATATTTAGCTTTTTCCTCTCATTTCTTCTTCTTTTAACGTTAGTCGTGTCTGCTCTCTCTTCTTCTTATAAGTTGGTTGCGTCACCTCTTCTGAAACACACTGAAAGAATCCTATTTTTTATAAACAAATAAACACTAACCTTTTTCTTCTATTCTCTCCCTTCCTCTTATAAGTTGGTTGCGTCGCCGCGCATTTTTTTTCCGTAGTCCGGCTAAGTATCCTAAGCGGTAAAAGTATCCCAAGTGGAAAAGTATCCTTAGCGGTAAAAGTATCCTAAAAATAAAAAAACGGTAGTTTCAAACCGAGGAGTATCCCTAGCGGAAAAAGTATCCCAAGCGGCCTCAGTATCCTATGCGGTAAAAGTATCTAAAAAACGAAAGCTCAAAAATCCGTGCTAGCTGTTACACAAGACAGCAACAAAAAGGAAGAAGAAAAGAGTTAAAATGGCGGAAAATCGCATGGTTTATGAATTGAGAAACGAGTTCAACTTTTTAGAAGACACCTTTGAGCTCAAACAACGTGTTGCTGATATTGTTCCACTGCCGGGTTATAACTTAAAATATGTAAAAGGACGCCCTTTAACTTTTAAAACTTGTTTCGAATGCAACATTTTGGGTGAATCTGAAGGAATAAAAATGTTTGTCCAGAATTACATGAAAAGAAACAATGAAACCATAAGATTATCTACGGCTAAACCAAAATCTAAAGGTCCTTACAAGCTTGTGCATTACTACAGATGCCAACATAAAACACGGTAATTTTTTTGATATTCAATTACTTTATTGTCAGAAAATTTCGCGCAAAATTAAATTCCTACAAAATACATAATATTCCTTGATTCGCGAAATTAAGAAAATTTCGCGAAACGCTTGATTTGCGAAATTTTCTTCCCGCGAAATTTTCTGACAATTAATGTATTTTTTACAAAGCTTATATAATAATCAGAGATCTGAGATTTGTATTTTCAAAATTAAAACAATAAAATCGTAAGAAAAAAAATGAGGTATAAGATGTAGTACGGCATATATATGCACATATATGAGTGTATGTAATAATTTAATTTTTAAGGTACGCACATACTATGGATGTGAAGAGTTCTTTAGCAAACAACCCTTTTAAACGCCTCAAAAATACCGGGTGCAACTTTTCCATGGCAATCAAGTTAAAAAGAAGTTATGAAGATACTAAGTATAACGCAGAGATTTCTATTGAATGGAATCACAATCATTCTCTTACTGCACTGCAAGCGTTGAGTTTCAAAGATATTCCAAATGAGGTATCAACTTTTTGTTACATGATTTTTCCCCACAAGGTTTTGTCTCTCTTTTGTTGTTTTATTGAAATCTCAGTTAGCCTTGTTTCCACAGTGCGGTAAATACTCATCGGTTTGATTTTTGCCCTTTAATTTCAAGTTTGTTGCATAATGGAAACGCAAATCAATAAACACTATTTTGTTACAGAATCTAAAATAAAGCAATAGGTCAAATATAACTGCAATGAGTGGCTTTAAAAATCATAGATGACTAACATAAAAAACATCACATAAGGTGGTTAGTCTTGTAAAAGCTCAAAAACCTTCACTTGTTTGTTATAGATTACAGATAAAATGCGTGGATTATTTGAGAAAGGTCTTCTTCCAAGTGCTGTGCATAAGGAGTTTTTCCGCCAACTTCGAACAGAATGTACAGACGAAATGGACTACCACCTAAAAATGGCTGACAGATCTATAATTCCACGCAGAATGGACGTAAATGCAACTTATGTCAGGTTTACAAGAGAGATATTTGGTACAGGAAGTCTTTCCGAAATGTTTGAACGACTGGAAGATAAAGTAAAAGATTTGAAAGACAATGACCCAAACTTGTCAATTGTTTATCAGAAGTACAACCAAGAACACGATGAACCCTTCATTTTAGTAGTTATAACACCATTGATGAAAAGAATACATGAAAAAGTGAGCATAAAAAGTTGGCTTGGAAATAAGTGATGTTTGGGTTATCTTTTTAATCAATTCTGATGAATTTATCGTATTTAGGTTGCATCTAAACGTAAAAAGTAAAACTCTTACTAACAAGCATGGGCATCATGAATGTGATCATATATTTTTATGTCTTGTTTACAGGTCCCTCAAGCAAAAGATTTAATGTTTATGGACGCATCCGGAAAAATGGATGAGTTTAACCTTCGGGTTTTTCTTATGGTTACTCACAGTGTGGTAGGAGCATTACCACTTGGCATAATTGTTACGAGCAATGAACAAACGCAAACAGTTACCCAAGCGCTTTTACTATTCAAGTCGATGCTACCAAGTTACGCGTTCTTTGGAGCAAACCCTCAAGAAGGACCTAAGGTAATTTTTTATCTTTATGGGAATTAATTTTTGTGCTGAATAATTACCGTGAGAGAATTTTCAAATTATGTTTTTAAGTTTTTCGAATACATTAATTTTTGCAAAGAAAGCTGTTTCTCGAGAATTAAATTTATCAAATTTTTATAGAGATTTTACTTGTTTTCATTATTTTGTATGAGAAGTATTTACAGTGCAAAAAAAACAACTAATGAAGTTAATCTTTTTTTAATTTTAATTTATGCGGGAATATTTCGCGAACTGACAGTTTTTCATTAGTTTTTTGTGGGAAGTAACTTTTGCAAAGTCGACCAAAATCCGCAGAATTAAATTACTGGCAAAATTAATTTTCTTAAAGTACATACAAAACAAATTCCGCTAAAATTGAAAATTAGTTTAAACCATTAAATCCTTTCACGTATCAGGAAAATTGACAAAGAAATCTTATTAAATGGTCTATGTCTTTTTATAGGTTGTCATGACCGACAATAGTGACGAGCTAAGAGATGCTCTAAGGATTGCTTGGCCAAAAACTAATCTTGTGCTTTGTACATTTCATCTATTACAACAAGTTTGGAGATGGCTTCACGATTTGAAAAATGCCATAGCAAAAGCACATAGACCAAAAATATTCATTCTGCTAAAAAAGGTTATTTATGCTGAATCGATTCAACTCATGGAAGAACACTTTGATGATTTAGTTGCAGATAAAGATATTGCTCAATACAACAACTTTATTAAGTACATTACAGATGTCTACAAAGATAAAAGTGATTGGGCCCACTGCTTTAGAAAAGCACTGCCTACAAGTGGTAACAACACAAATAATTATTGCGAGGCTCAATTTCTGGTGTTGAAGGATGACATCCTAGACAGGAGAAAAGAGATCAACATTGTTGGGTTGCTCGATAAGTTAACAAAAAATCTTGAAGATCACTACAAAAATAGACTTTTATCTGTAGCCACAGGTAAGTTTGATTGCATATATAGCAGAAGATTCAGAGGATTGGCAAAAGTAAAGAAGGAAGGTATAGGATATAACGTTCCTACGACTGTGGAACAAGCGGCTATGATTAAGACAGTAGAAGAGTTTGGAAATGGCACATTTACCGTAAGAAGTTTAAATAAAGAAAACACAACTTACTTAGTTGATATGAACTCTGGGTTATGCCAGTGTAAAGTAGGAGAAAACGGATCACCGTGCAAGCACCAGTACGTGCTATGGGCTGCAAGGTTAGCATCTTCGTTTAATTTCTTACCCGTTTTCGCAAAAGAAGAGCGCCAATTTTTCGCAGAAATCGCGATTGGAGTTTCAGGTCCAGTTGAACTATATGAAGGTTTACATGAACAAGTTTCTGGCCCGAGTGAATTTAAAGAAATACAATACCGCAGTATGCCTGTTAAAGAAGCCCTACACGGTGACGATTTTATTGAGACCCAAACCACCACCGAAACAAAGAAAAATGAATTAATTGTAGAAGAGTGTGAAACCGCTCTCACTGAAGCCTACAACCACGTATTGTCACAGTTAAAGGCCAACTCTAAAGACCAATCATTTCTGACTAGTGTTGTTAAATTTTCCCACCAAGTAGTCGAGGCACCAGTTTCAAAGTTAACCAGCTTGTTTCACACATTTGGTAAATCTGGGACATCAAGCACACGCATCAAAGCAACTTCTGTGCTGAGACGTGTAAAAAGAGGAAAGATTTTTGTTCAGCCTGAAGCTGTGAAAAGAAGGAAAAACAAATTAGGCAGTCGGTCAAAACAGTCAAAAGGGCAAGTAAAAAAAAATACCTTTGAAGTCAAGCAACAAAATGTGAAGCGAAAGCATTTTCTCTCACAGAACGTTTTAGAGAACAATCCAACTCCAAAAAAAGCAGGGCGCACTATGGGAAGCAAAACACGACATCCTAACGCTGCTCCCCCACCCGATAAAAAAAATAAAAACATCGCAATAACACTTTCAAAAACAAGTAATATTAATGACAGACATTATTTTTGATAAAATTTTTTAACAGGCTTGCTTAGATTATTTTTCAAATTAAATTTTGCTAAGCATTTGTGACACGAGAACGGCTTTTCTGCTCCGTGTACAGCCCTGTGCCTGTGTACAATTTGTTTGCTTCTAAATTTCTTTAAACAAATCGGACAATCGAATGTTCTCTTTTCCGGCTCCTTTCCACATTTCTTCTGGTGCATTTTAAGCGATTTTTTGCATTCATAATGCTTGTTGCGCTCGCTGCAGCACATATTACAGGCTCCAGCTGTTCTTGCCTGAACAGACCGATCTCGCCATTCCTATAAGTTTAAAACAAATATTAAATTTGAACATCGTGTTCATATCGCAAGATTTCATAGGTTTTAAGTGTGCTTTTCCATAAAAAAAATATTAATCAGTAGTATTACACATTTGTAAATATAGCAGAAATATAATACGTTCTTTTCAAGAAAGTTAAAACTTTTCACCTTCCTTTGTTCACTGCTAAGATTTTTCCACTCTAGTCCCACGGCTTTACTTGTCTCCCCAAGATCTGCATGCTTGAATATGTCTGAAGAAAATGTTAGAATAACCGGTATAAGTTTTAGAATAACCGGTATAATAAGTTTTAGAATAACTGGTAGAATGAGTTTTAGAATAACCGGTATAATAAGTTTTAGAATAACCGGTATAATAAGTTTTAGAATAACCGGTATAATAAGTTTTAGAATAACTGGTAGAATGAGTTTTAGAATAACCGGTATAATAAGTTTTAGAATAACCGGTATAATAAGTTTTAGAATAACCGGTATAATAAGTTTTAGAATAACTGGTAGAATGAGTTTTAGAATAACCGGTATAATAAGTTTTAGAATAACCGGTATAAGTTTTAGAATAACCGATATAATAAGTTTTAGAATAACTGGTAGAATGAGTTTTAGAATAATAGGTATAAGTTTTAGAATAACCGGTAAAATAAGTTTTAGAATAACCAGTATAAGTTTTAGAATAACCGGTATAATAAGTTTTAGAATAACTGGTAGAATGAGTTTTAGAATAATAGGTATAATAAGTTTTAGAATAACCGGTATAAGTTTTAGAATAACCGGTATAATAAGTTTTAGAATAACTGGTAGAATGAGTTTTAGAATAACCGGTATAATAAGTTTTAGAATAACCGGTATAATAAGTTTTAGAATAACCGGTATAATAAGTTTTAGAATAACTGGTAGAATGAGTTTTAGAATAACCGGTATAATAAGTTTTAGAATAACCGGTATAATAAGTTTTAGAATAACCGGTATAAGTTTTAGAATAACCGGTATAATAAGTTTTAGAATAACTGGTAGAATGAGTTTTAGAATAATAGGTATAAGTTTTAGAATAACCGGTATAATAAGTTTTAGAATAACTGGTAGAATGAGTTTTAGAATAATAGGTATAAGTTTTAGAATAACCGGTATAATAAGTTTTAGAATAACCGGTATAAGTTTTAGAATAACCGGTATAATAAGTTTTAGAATAACCGGTATAATAAGTTTTAGAATAACCGGTATAATAAGTTTTAGAATAACTGGTAGAATGAGTTTTAGAATAATAGGTATAATAAGTTTTAGAATAACCGGTATAAGTTTTAGAATAACCGGTATAATAAGTTTTAGAATAACTGGTAGAATGAGTTTTAGAATAACCGGTATAATAAGTTTTAGAATAACCGGTATAATAAGTTTTAGAATAACCGGTATAATAAGTTTTAGAATAACTGGTAGAATGAGTTTTAGAATAATAGGTATAATAAGTTTTAGTATAACATAAGTTTTATAGACAAGTAAAATAATAGTTCACACCAAAAGTTAAATCATTAGATGAAAAAATACAAAAAAAGAAGATCTACTTGGATTGAAATTAAACAAAAACTTACCGCTTGTTCAGAGAAGAACAAGTTATAACCAGTTGATGACCTTTTTGGCTTTTTAGTTACTGGCTGTGTTTCATTGTCGCTAAATGAAAAGCAACATAATCAACATAATCTTCATTTTGTGTACCGATTTATTGGCCTTACTTGGTTTCATAGCATGTTATCATAGAGAAACTAAATATTAAAATTTCGAAAAAACTTACCCCTCAGATTCGGTTCTTTCTTCTTCCGTAGAGCTCTCGACCATTGGTGCATCCCTTCGATGAGTTGAAACAATATTTCTTAGTGTAACCGGATCAGCTAAAAGCATCAAAATATTTAAATACTAATTTAAACTTTCTTCTACTCCCCCCCCCCCCCCACCTTTCCCCAGTTTTAAGGACAAAAGCGCCTGGTCAACTCAAAAACAACTATGCTACTATGAGAAGGGGGCTAGCGGGGTTGTCTTGTTCAAATATGTTTTGCAATGCCCCTGGACTGTAAGCCCTCCTAATCTACAATTTTCTCCACAAGTCTACACAACCTACCTAAGTTTAGGCACTGTGCTGGTATTTTGTCCTATAATGAAAAAAAAAACAATAAATTTAATTTTGAACGAAAACGAATTTCTTTTTCGATTTGCTAACATAAACTGGAAAATTATCACAGAAAAACTTTATATAATCAGTTAAACAAATTAAACTTTGTCATAACATTATTTGAATAATTAAAATTAAAAATTGTTATTTATTGTTAGCGCCTAGTGAAAACCAACCTTAAACGACTCTATTTCAAACTATTTTTCTCTTATCAAATGTACTTTCAGCATAAAAATCATGCCGATGTGGCTTATAGTGTAAAAAGAAGACCTATCCGATACGTTTTTATAACGGCATAAAAACCTATCCCCAATATAGTGGTAGTGGACATATTATTATTATTATTTACGAATATTTACAGAGGATAAAAACATTTCAGTAAAAATCATAAATTAATACAATATACTGTTATCAATATGTGTCCTCATTGATATAAATAAAAATATGGTGCAATACACGTAGTATTAGTGTAAAAAAATCCTTTAGATAAAACAACATCATAAAAACAATAGCTAATAGAAAGGCGCGTTTTCTATCCATAAAGCCACATAATGAAAATGTGTCATAAATAAACAGAAATGACAAAATAATTGTGGAATTATCGATTGAAGCACGTGTTTCATAATAAAATGCTAATTAATATAATAAGATCCATTGCTTTGTAAGTTGGTGATTGAAATACAAAAATATTAACTAAATATTTTTTGGATTTTAATTTATAAAACAAATTATACCATATTCATATTACCACATTCTTCGGTGTCTTTCCCAGTAATTTCTTATTTCTCTAAACAATTAAAAATAAAATTAAAATATGTGTTAATCACAGCCTGTTTTTAACTAAAGTTCTAAAAAAACACTAACCCATTATAGTCCACCCAAGACCTGTCACAAAACCTCTGATTGTCTGTATTTTACATTGTACTTTGAACATGGAATACAAATATTAACGCCAATTAAAAAACACTAAAACTTCTCTGTAATAATAATAAAAGCAAATAATACTCACAAAAGCTCTATGGCTGCAGAATCTAAGTTTTGAAGATGATCGGAAGACATTATAAAAATAAATAAAAACTTGGAATAAACTATAATATATTACTATTAATTAAACGGACTTGGTGTGGAACAATTATATATATTACATATTTTTTTGTTTACAAAAGCGCGGACCGAAAGCAACATATATAAAGCAGTGTACAATTTGACACAAAATAACTCTGAGGATACTAACTCCGCTTGGAATACTGAGACCGCTGGAAATTTCTCCTTCAAAATTTCAGGATACTTTTCCCGCTAAGGATACTTTTCCACTTGGGATACTTTTACCGCTTAGGATACTTAGCCGGACTACGGAAAAAAAATGCGCTGCGTCGCCTCTCTTTTCATACTGAAAGAATGATACTTTTTATAAACAAATAAATACTTACCTTTTGTCTTCACTTCTTAAAACTTTGTTGCCTTTTCTTTAAAATACAGAAAGAATTATGCTTTTTAAAAACAAATGAACACTTATCTTTTACTTCGATTCTCCCTTTTCTTCTTAAAAGTTTGTTGCGTGTTGAATTTTGACTACTGTATGAAAAGTCATTGGTCACACGCTTTTTGCGTTTTGTTGCGTTTTATAATAGGAGTCGTCATGTAGGACTGTAGCGTGTATAGATGTTGAATTTTCAGATCATATATCTCATGACTCATACCTCAAAAGTTCCGTTTGAATTCCTTATTGTACTATCAAAAGTGTGCTAATTTAATCCAATTTAGAGGGTTCTATATAAATCCGGGACAGTTATATAATCTACCATCAATTTTATATGTCCTTGAAATCCAACAGTAAATTCTTTTAAATGATGAAACAAAGATTTATTCCTGGACAACATAGGGTCTAGCATATTTATGAAAATCAACCGAATCAACTGATTTTAACTCTTACCAATATATTTTATTTATAAACTTTTATTTTTTATTATTTTATTTTGAGTCAAGGAGTATATATTATGTTTTGTGTATAATGGGTGACAAAATATTTAATGCAATGAAGAAACACTTGAGAGACGAAAGATTGGGTATGTATTACACTGCAGGTATTTATAACTATTTAAAACATATTGTTAGCAAAGGCGGGTTTGTGATAGAACAGGGTGATGTTTATTATAGCAGTTCCATATTGTAATTTTTTCAAAACCGTTTTGATCTGGGATCATTTTTGTGGCTTTGTTAGTGATGATACAAAGGTACCCAAGGGTGCGGAAAAATAAATTTTAGAAAAAAGATTTATAATGGTGGATTGTGGAAGTGGAAACAAGAAAAATACCAACGATTGGGTCCACGAGTATATGTACCATATAACTATGATAAAGTTAATATTGAACTAATAAAATCTTCATGTGAGGAACAATTGGAGCGTGATGAAAATACTGTTTATGATGTACTTGCTTCAGAGAACTTTAACTTAATTCAAGTGCGTTTTACAAGTAAACTAATAAAACGTTTTTAATTTAGCCTTTATCCAATGTCCAGCTCCAAATACTTCGCCAATCTCTAGAACTGTGGCATCTTCATCACATTTCACTCAAGTGTTTCCATAAATTCTAGGATAATGCTACCAAAAAAAGAAAGTCACAGCGTGTAGATTTGAGCATTTCAAGGATGTTGAAGATGGGAACTCTCATCAATTGTAGCTGCATATCTTACAATGGTTCTTCTTTCACCATTGGAAAAAGCACATCAAAAAGGTCAGCCCAATCAAACGTGCAATCTTCAATGGAAAAAAAACCATTTGCAAGAGGGGGTTTTCGAAGCTGTTTTAAGGCTTCAAGTTCTTCTAAATTCTGTAAAGAATACTCCACTCTGGTAATTAAAAGATATCATGAAACTGCGATATCATCATTTTAAAGTTCTGGTTTTGATCCAAAAAAACAAATGCGATTAACTGTTCAAATGCACATGCTTGCTAAGAACCTAAAAGGTCAGCTAAAAGAATGAAGTGCCTAGTTTATTTGGGGAGTGTTTTGAATATAACGAGGTATGGTTAGGAGAGTCTGTTGATGGGGTCATCATATTACTATAGAGGAGTTTATTCCGGGAGAATTTGTTAATCTTACGAACAACACAGGTGAAGTTATCTCTCTTACGAGTGAGATTTCCCAGAACTATGAAAATCAGTCTGATAGAGCTGAATGTTTGTGGCGGTTACCAAATTTAAGATTATAGACGATTGTTATCTTTTTAATTTCCATCTCACATCAAAGTCACATTTAAAATTGCTATTCTGTAAAGTACCACGATGCGTCTGTCACCTTGCCGTCCAGTAATCCATACAACTCATTTCTCGCTACACTAGATAAAGTCGTTTTTTTTTTAAATACCGCAAATAAAATATTGGCAGAAACATCTGCCAAATTATTCAACATTTTCAATTCCAACCCCTTTGAAACAATTATCAACTGGTTGGAATTTCAAAAGAGATGATCCTTTCGCACAATTAGCAGCAAAGCGGTGATGGCGCCAAACAAGTCTGACAAGTCTTATCATTGAATGCCATTTCTAAATATAATTTGATTTGAGTTTCGTGTATTGTGCGAATTTGTATATATCTTAAATCGTCCTCTGAAGCTTTCAGCTATCTCCTCGTTGAAAATTTTGTCCATGAAAAAAAGAGACTGGAAAATGTTTAGTCGAAAAATGTTTAAAATTTTAAATTCTTTCATAAGACCTGCTGACGGGAATGTTTTATATTTGAAAGTAACGATTTTTCCTGATAAAAGAAATAATATAACGATTTATATATATGATATAAACTTCTTGTAACCTTTCTCTCAACTGTTCTAACATGGCACTTCCAAGATAAATTTTTTTTATCTAGGCATACCCCAAGAAATTGGATTGCTTCACTGCAGATAACGATGTGTAGTAATCAGCTCAGGCAATATAAGTTGTATAACCACCAAAAATCACTTGTGTTTTAAAGAAAAACAAGTTGAAAAATGTATATCAAATGTTTTTCTTGGAAATATCAAATTTTGAAAACATTGGTTTTACAATACAGACATTGAGACTATGTTCACTCTATACCGGATAGCTTTTCACAACGGCACAAAAATGTAACGGATAGGCCTTCTGTTCACACTTAAAACGATAAAATCGTCATGATTTTTATACCGGATAGCTATCAAGACGCAACGCTCTTGAAAGTGATACGTTATATATCGGATAGCTTTTTAAGACGCAACGTTTTATAGTGTGAACACCTAAACGGCAAGATTTTCACAACGATACCGATGAATGGAATTTAATGCATTTAGAATTTTAGGAAAGACGTCGTCTACAGATATGAATAAAATAGTCGCATTACATACAACATTTATGGAATAGCTCATGGTTGCGCATCAACGAATTCTATGTGGTATGCTTGTAAATCGAAGAAAGAAACCATCTTTTTACGTTAATTTTACTCGAAAAACGAAAATTAATTAATGTGAACGCCTTGAAAACGAAACATCGCCATGAAACGATTCTGTTCACATTATAACTGATAGCCTTTTGTGGCGTTGTGAAAAGCTATCCGGTATAGTGTGAACATAGTATAAATGATGTAGCTGCATCGTGTCGAATACATTAAAACTCGGAAAATAAACAAAATATTTTACCGGGTCTAACTTCTCATTATTGGTGAAGAAGAAATGAAACTAATTGATGAATAGCAAGACGGTTTCCCAAATATATCAATCATTGAACTTCTCTACATGTCCAAGAAATATTTCGTTTCTCGCAATTTTGTGGAAGCGGAATTAAGATTATTTTTTTTAAAACCTGACCTTGCTCCATGATATCGAAATGTGCTTCGATTATTTATATTGCATACACCATATTTAAAATATTATAAGTGTATTGTATTGTGTGTGATGGCAGGCAACAAAACCCAAAGCCGTGGAATTGATTTCAGCATTACGCATGTCTGTTTGCACGTTAACAATAGATAACCTACTTAAGTAAGCCTACGACAGTCGCCATTTCAGACGAAAAATAGATATTATATGTCCGTTAATTTCAGCTATCTGTATCGTTTTAACGACGTTCAACCATGAGTTTTTTTAAGTTTGGGAGGGAGCTGGCATCAATGCATAACAACCGACTTCGAATTGGCGCCCCTTTATTTTCTCAAAAGGGGCGCTCATTTAAAAAAGACGTATTCAGAAGGGCGCTCATTTGGGAATTAGATAAAAAAAAATCTTTAATAGAGCTAATTTAGCTTGTAGTGCTATTTTCCTTTGTAAATTGTATGTTTTTTTACAACAAGGGTGTTCAGTATTACACTTTTTTTTATAAGAACCAGGTAAATTATGTCCAGCCTTAGTTGTTCTTAATTTTTAGCTGATTGTTGCCTCGATTTGTTCTTATTCTGTTCTTAGATATATGTAAGAAAAGGTTTTGTGTTTTTACTCCATAAGTTGCATAATACATCTACAAAGAAAAGAAAAAACAAACACGTACAGGGCCAATTACACTGAAGAATATTCATGAAGAATAATACTAAGTTTAGGTCGCACCTGTTATTCTTCCTGTATATCTTTGAATATTCTTCCGTAATGGGGTCTTACAGTTGCAAATGCACCAACCTAATTATTAATTAAGCCTTAGCCTTGTTCTTAGTTTGTTCTTAATTTTTAACCAATTTAAGCTTTAGTGTTCTTATAAAATTGTTCTTATAAAAAAAAAATTTATCTGTTATTTTATTATCTTGTTACTGTTTTTATTGTTTTATTTAAAAGAAAAGTTGAAATTGTTTTGTTGTTTCATTTTTTAATAAGCGTCTCCTTCGAATAAGCGCTCCGGGCGCTCACTCGAGTAAATACGGTATGTATTTTACATCAATTTATTACTGAGATATAATGCAAAAGAAAAGGTCCATAAAAAACATCTCTAACTGCAACCAATAATTCTTGTTTTGACTTCAGTAGAAAGACGTTGCTAAAACAAGCACCACAACGTTTCATAAATGCGCTATAATAAAACGCATTCTTTTCTTAACACAGCCCCGTATGACATGATGATCGGTGTTGATCGCTGCTGCACCGTGCACACTGACCGATGGATTTATGCCATATGTAGTAGAGGGCTCTAACTATCAGTACTTGGCACAAAAGTTGGGGTGGTAATAAACCCCGGTACGAGTGTTGATTTCCAAATATTTATTTGCAAATATCAATTTTCTTGCTTTTTAAAACCACTGACAAATAAATTCATCAAATATATCTTATGACAAGAATTATTTTACAAATCAATCCGAAATCGAACTGTCGATACTTCGTTGTCGTTCTGAATAAATGCAGGTCATTATTTTCATACATAAATTTTTATGTTGAATTTTCAAAAATTGTCCACCTGAGTCATTGCTACACACACACGCTCTATCACATCCCCCTAAACAATCTCGAAGATAAATGGCTCATTTAATTTCCGAAAATCTCTTTTTGTGATGAGGTTTGTTTTGTTGTTCTATTATTAATTTTTATCTTGATATTATTCGTCGAACTAACGTAAACCCTATTGAGAAGGTTTTAAAAAACGTGGCGCCTCATTCTTCCAGACACTACGTTGAATCTCCAGAATATTGGCCGTCCATTTATCTCGACGTCCTGCTGGTTTATTTCAGAAAACGCTGATTCAATCATACCATTATTAAATAAATCTTCACACGCGAGTATATAGCAGAATTTAAAATGTGGGAAGAAAGCAACACAATTGAGTACATAAAGTAATAACAACAAAGTTTATATAATCAAATATATAAATTTATATCCTTCAATTAAAACTTTTAATAAATATCTTCATCGCGCAATATTATTTTAGTCGTCTTACCAGACCTGTCATAGAATAAGGGTGATTTTAAAACTACCGTGTTTGTTATTGTTTTGATTGGTACATTGAGTCAAAAACACCAAATCATCCTATAAACGAAAATAGATGAAAAATATCGTGATAGAAAATCACCATGTAAACTAAAACAAAAACAGTTCACGTGCTGCGTCTAGAGTTGTATTTATTTACAAAGTATTTTATTATTGTATTTTTATTTTACCATGGAATCGTCTAACGCCGCTACTTATTACAGTATCATGGAAAGATATTTAATGTTTCAAACATTCTCCAAGGATATAGCAAAGAAGTTCCAGAGGAAAATTGTTAAAGCTTCCAAATGTTACAGAATACAAAGTAAATATTTGTTTATTTCCTTTTCATTTCTTTCTTTACAGATAACCAAGCAGCCGGCTTACGATATTATTTTTGTAACTAGTAGAACTTGGTTCTTAGTTAAATAATTTCAAGAAAATTGTTTTAGATGGCGAACTTTATAGAATTTCTAAATCGAGAGAAAAAAATCTTCAAAAAGTTGTTTTGAGCGAAAAATTAAAAAAAAACAATATTTGTCGAAGAACACGCTAGTCCCCTTGGTGGTCATTCTGGAGAAAGCAAAACCATCGACAAAGTAATGGCGAAATATTTCTGGGATGGAATTGCGCAAGATTTGCGAAAATGGGTATGACTCTGTTACTACGTTGTTTTGTTTGATAGGACTTAGTTTCGTGATAAAATAATACTTTCTTTATATGCGTTTTCTATTAATTTAGGCAAATTTTAGAAACAGTATTATGTTACGTATAGAGGAAAAACGTGCAAGTGTTCACACTTAGTCTTAAAAAGCGTGAACATAACTTTTACGGGTTTCTCAGTGGCTCCTGAATCCAATTACAATAGGAGTAATCCCTTGTCCTCACTCTCCAATATTTTGTATTTGCGGCGTCTTTATTATTTTGCTAGGTAAGAGAATGCGAGCAATGTCAGCGAAACTCTGCAAAAAACGTTCCGGCTCCAGAGCTGATGCCAATTCAGGTAAACACGTGCATAGTAGTTACACTAAGAGTAAATTATACTGTTGTTTTATATGCGCTACAAAGAATACAATGATTTTCGTTTTTAGACGTCACGAGTTTGGGAAGTAATTGGCATTGACATTACTAGCATGTCTCTGTCATCGAAGGGTAACATCCATGTTTTAACATGCACAGACCTGTTTTCGAAGTACCCAGTTGCATATGCAATACCAAACAAAGAAGCCGCAACGATTGCTAAATGCATGATCAATTTGATCACGACATTCGGATTTCCAAAAGCTATTATTTCGGATAATGGAACAGAGTTTAACAACAAGGTAAAATAGTTTAGTTAGAGTCGTTATGTCCGTGAAGAAGTGGAGGCGGCGTTTTTTTTTTCAGTTACTGTTTTCCACTGATTTTTAAGTTATACGCTAAGTTATAATAAAGAAAGTATATATATTACTTCAGATAAGCGACGAAATGTACAAACTGCTTGGAATAGAGAGGAGGAGAACGGCGGTTTATTACCCCCAGTCGAATGGCCAAGACGAAAACACAAATAAAAATATAAAAAGGTATCTATTTGAATGAAACGATATACATAATCATTTAAAACATTGATTTCGGTGTTTATTTGTATTTTTACAAGGGATCTACCACATTTTTTTGTACAAGGAAATTACGCAAACTTGTTGAAGAAAACGCAACAAATTGGGACGATTATCTTGATCTCGTCATGTATTCTTTGCGCGTTGAAAGACGGCAACGAAGGTTTCTCCATTTGAAGCTATGTTTGCAGGACGTTCTCCCTTCAGCGAATCTTTACTTGACGAAGTACGAAGTTCCATATGATCGACCTATGTCACAAAATTGCATTATTATATATTATTACTTTATTATTATTATTATTGCGAATATTTATACAGAATAAGCCACGTCAACAGTAATATATGGGTCCTGTGTTTCAGAAATATATTAAAACCTATAAAAAGTATTAAAAAGGATAAGAGCTCCTATTTGTCTATTTATAATTGTATTTATATAAATATATAGATATAAATATATACCTAACAGTGTTGTTTAACATGTTAGAATGATTGCCAATGCCAAACTTCTGCGGAAGAATACGAAAATATATTTAAAAAAAACAAAGAAGAACTTCAAAGAATTTCTATTAAAGTTAAAAAGGTAAATTACTTATAAATCAAATATAAAATGAATTATAAAAAAATATTACATTATTAAAGCAAAATTCATGATTTCATATTTTAGAACACAGTCGCAGCTCAAGAAAAATATAAATACTATTATGATAAAAAAATTAACGATAATCAAGGAGCTCAAAGTATCGAGAAAGGTGATAAAGTATTGGTATTAGATGTTCAAGGGAGAAGAAAAAAAGGTAACAAAATAAAGTGTTTTTTTAACTTGAATATTTAAAGATGTCTATAAAATGAATTGAATTTAAAGTAAAAAAACTTTTTAACGCTTTTACTTCTTTTATATACAAATATTTTATTTAGGGGGTGCCTTGAGATCAAGGTTTAAAAGACCATACCTTGTATCAACTGTGTCGAGGAATGCACAGAACTATCGCCTTTCGTCACTTTCAGGCGAAGAAATGCCTGGACAACACAAACGGCGTAGTTTAAGAAAATTTATAGAAGGTACACATCCAAAGTTTATTTAGAGTGATAAAAAAGTAAATTAATAAAAATATCATATAACTGTGTATATAAATTTTTCAAATTTTTTTAAAAATATGTATATATTACAAAGTTGTAATACACTTTCAGCAACTGATGAAACCGAAATGAGCTTTGCAACTACTTTGGACGTTACAAGTCATTCTGATGGGACTGTGACAGCCTCTGAGTGTGACTATACCAAAGTTAATGGTACTGCTATATAGAAGGTTTTATAAAATCTTAAGAAGGACAACCCTCTCAGAATTTCTTGATTTTCTCAGCCATAATTTATTTCAGAGAGAGAAATAAAATTTCAGTTCCAAACAGTCTAAAAGTTATAGTGTAAAAATCTAAATCTTCAAAATTTCTTTGCAGAAAATCAAACTGTTGAAGAAGGTCATCTTTCAGATGAAACTTTGACTGCATCAGAATATGACTTCAATATTATCGACACAGGTAATATGTGATAAGTTTATATACAAATTGGAATGAAAGTAATGCAAGTAGAACATAAAACATGCCTTTAACAAATATTATTTACACACCTTGAACAAATATATATATATGTATACATGTATTGTCAGATGTTGTACTAATACTTTTTTATAGAACATGAAAATTCAAATGGAATTGATGATGGGATATTATCAGCTTCAGTGTCCAAGCATGACTTAAATGGTGGGATCATACAAAATTAAGGAACATTTCATAAAAGAAAAGCAATGGGAGTATCTAATATATAGCTATACCTTTTCTTTTTCTACTACTAGACTTTCAAGAATATTGCGTTGCAAATGACATTTCAACCTTATGTCAACGGTTCTTCCCGGAGTTGGTCCATGCAGAGATTTGGTTGATGAAGAACAAAGGGAAATTAAAATATGAGCCGGAAAAGCCAAAAGCTTTATTTTTTACAGAAGAAAACTTTGAAAACTACAACGCATCGCTGAGCAAAGATGTTTCAAGTTTTGGCAGTGTAGAAGAGTTTCAAGAATTTTCCCAGCACATAAATGACTTAAAAGCATATCATTTTAGAAATATAATTGATGCCGAAGTTTTTGCATTGGAAAACGAATTTGTAAATATTGTGGTAGAAAATAACTTATATATGAAAAAATTTTAATCTTACCGATCTTATTCTGTTTCAATCTCTTGTTTTTTATCTTCACGAATTGTTGAAATCGAGTATTCTTCGCTCGTTAGTTCGTTTTGTGTTTATAACAAGATCTTATTTGGTGGTTACGATGGGTTTACAGGCAATTTTTATGCCTATTACTCTTTTGTAAAACCTTAACATATATAAATAAATATAGCTATATTTTCTTTCATACACAACACGGTATTTGTTTGATCTTTACTCAGGAAAGGAAATTCAGAAAAAAATCCTGTTGTTACCCTATTTTGCCCTGCATGGTATATATACTTCATAAAAGTGATACATTTGAGCTTGATACAAGGAACTCTCATTAACCCAAAATACCAAATATTTTCAACTTTTCGAAAAAATTTGGTTGTACTTTCAACAAATTAATCAATTAAAACAAAGTGTCGTATTTAAAACATAAAATGCTGTAAATAATACACTGTAAATGCATCTCAACTTTCAAATACAATATAGATAAATAAACTAAAAAACAGAAAGGGAGAAAGAATGCAAAAGCACAGATAAAAATTGATAGCTTGACAAGATGGTTAGCTAAATGGAGATAATATTTGTATTAATACGTAAGAAAAAACAAATAACAAATAATATTGCATTGATACTTGCATAGTCAAGTTTTATAATATAATAGTCAAGTTATACAATATTAAATTGCATGCACTATAAAAATAAGCTACCAGCTATACAGGTAATATATATAATATATATGGATAAACGTATACTTTAGCGTACTAGCTAGAGAAAAACAAATGACAACCCGCAAAATCCACAGTTTAACTTTGAATATGAAAAACTCAAACTAGGTATTTTATTTAGCTTCTACTTTACTTTAACTTTACTTTAACTTTTTGTTCGCAATCAATCAGCCTTCACTCAAATTTACGTATGGTTCATCGAGAGAAGTAAACAATAACAAACACGGTAGTTTTAAAATCACCCTTATTCTATGACAGACCTCTGCATTGCAAATTCATAATTGAGAAATTGATAACGTACGAATTTTTTGTTTACTCGCGGATAATTCAATCTAAAGATATCTTTCATATAATTTTTAGTAGAAAATATCATTAGACATTTTTCTCACTTTGTTCATATATTTCAGTAATAAACTTCAGTGGTCAGTTGTACTAAAATCGCTCTTACAACGCCAACGGTTGCTGCATTTTTACAAAGAAATCAATTTAAACGAAAGATTGAGTCGCTTCAGTGCACTTTGCATGCAACATATAGTTACCGAAAATAGTTTTCGGCGATTACCGAATTTTGTTCTTCCCCTATCTATTTCTCGCACAGAAGAATGAGTTCGCTTAACCAATAACATTTACGTTGTTTATAGAATATATATACAATCGTTTACCAATGATTTAAACACTACATCAAGCCGATTATCTCTCCTCGTGATTTGCGTAAAAAATATGTAAATTGCCAACTATTGCAAATATCTAAAAGATTTCAAACTTGATGACTTAAAACAATCTAATTTGTAATGGATTTGATTCTTAACCCAAAACGAATAAAAAAACCGCATAAATTTTGTATTGGGATTAATTATGCGTATATTTCTTAATTATACGTTTACTGAAAGGGACATAATGCACAGCAGTCTGTAATCTTTTATAACAAGATAATCAGAGTCTGGTATCGTATTAATCAGATTAAATGAGATGCCTCTTCGAGTTTATAAGACTCGATTATAAACCGTAAACAGATTTCTAACTGTAATCTGTAATTGGTAACAATATGAGTTTCACATTATTTAAAATATTGTTTTTCTTTCTGCTATTTTAAAAAGTTTCTTCTAACACAGTGCTTTCTTTTTTTAAAAAAACAAACAGCGTATCTTTCATTTGATCAAAAGCCCACTTTATTAAGAACTTCACTATTTTTTTCCTGGGCGAAAGTGATTTCTAGAATCAAATATAAAAATCTTTCTAGCTAAAATTGAACACGGAGCTAAAAACGCAAAACAAAACAAACTTTTCCTCTTAAACGACTCTTATAGGTAATTTCTGTATTTTATTTGATATCGCTTTTGTTACTTAATATTAAGTTGTGTACCAAACAAATTGCCTGTGGTAATGTTCCCAAAAGGGTCTTTGGTCCAGTATACTTATTTACACCTAAAATTCGTTCAACAAACGAGCTATCAAATTCTCAAACAAGTTGAGTTTGATCAACAATGGTTTTCGCTCCAAACTCGTTAAAGAGACATATAGACACTTTGGCTGCGAGTTGATTGCTTTAAATAAACGCTGAACCAATTTGCCAATTACTTTTTAAAAATATTATTAAAACTCATTGTTTTACTTTCAAAAATTATTTTGGTTTTATTCTATTAAATTTCATAGTTTTAGTGCATAGGAACGCAAAACCCGATAAACAAGTAATTAGTGAGTACATGCGATTACTCTGCTCAGAATTCAGCACATAATGCTGTCTACCATTATTGATTACCAATTTTGCTCACATGTTCCCGCGAGTAGATTTGCCTGATGAATGAATATTTTCGTTTGGGGTTTGTTATCAATTTATATCGTTATTAGTAAACATATTAGGTGCTAAGAGTAACAGTTATTTTTATAGAATTTTATAAAAACCTATTTCAAAGTAAACGGATGAAATATATATCATTTCAAGGTCATCTAATATTGGGCATTGATAAGTTTTCACACATAATAACTCCCTGCCGTATTTACTTTTTCAAACCGAATAGTAATGTTTCTGTTACGTCAGCAAAAAAAAAACAAAGGTTTTATCAGCTGATTGGTTATTTTAAACAATAAGCTGTTTTTAGAGCCGTATAAATTAAAATACAATCCCTGCTTTAAAGTTCGAAGTTTTGTTGGGCGTTACTGAAAGTGTTGTACAGACGTTTTGACAAACACTAGTAAAAGTAACAGATAATAAATTATGGCTGATGTTGAAACTGCCGTGCATGATGATGCTCCAGCTAAAATTGAAGAAAAAGAGCCTGTAAAGGAAGCCAGTGAAAAAGACCCGACAGTCACTGAAAATGGACACCCTGAAACCCCCGAAGAAGCTCCAAAAATCGAAGAGAAAGTCTCTGACGCTGAAACCAAAGATACATCATCTGCCGATGATAAGGTAGCTTCGGTGTCAGAAGAGCCGAAGGAAGAACCAGTACCAAAAGTTATATTACATCAGTTTCCTCCTGCTAAATCAATACCTAGTTTATCACCGTTTTGTTTAAAACTTGAAACCTTTCTCCGTCTCAACAAAATACCTTATGAGAACCAATATGGCTATAAAATGGGTAAAAATGGTAAAATGCCTTGGATTGAATATAAAGGAGAAAGGAAATCAGATTCTTCATTTATAATTGACTATTTGAAGGAGAAATTTGAACTTGATATTGATGCTGATTTGAGTGACGCTGACAAAGCCTTGGGAAGAGTGGTTAAGGTAACACTGGAGGAAAACACAAGCTTAGTAACACGCTATCTTCGTTTCATTGACAATGGTGTAGAATTTAGAAAGCTGGTTGCCCCTGCTTCCGCAGGCATTGGATTTAATGTCCAGTTCAAAATGTTGACACGAAAAGTAAAGAATACATTAGATGCACATGGCATAAGTCGACACACTAAAGAAGAAGTATATAAAGTTGCAGAAGAAGATATTGCCGCTGTTTCAGTTTTATTGGGTGAAAAAGAATTTCTTTTGGGAAGCACGCCAACGTCTTATGATTGTACAGTTTTTGGTATAATTGCCAATTGTATTTGGTCTGGATTAGAATCACCCATGTGCAAATATGTGAATGAAAATGCCACGAATTTGGTGAAGTTTTGCGAGAGGATGAAGGAGTTAAGTTGGCCTGACTGGTCTGAAATGGTTTTAGGTGATAAACCTGAGCCCTCTCTTAAAAAAGGTTTCAGTTTCAGACGGAAGAAAGCCCCAAAGCCAGCGAAAGCTCAAGATGATGAGACTGAAGAAAAAAATAAACCTAAAGAGGAGACAAAAGCTGAAGATGAAAGCAAGAAGGAAGAGAATGACGACTCAAAAGCCGAGGAAAGTACCACGCCTACGAAACCAGAAGGTGACGATGTAACAACAAACATCGATAAACATGAAGAGCCAACAGAAAATGGTGGAGCATCTGCGATAAAGACTGAAGAATAATTTTTCTATTTAAGGTGCTCTTTCATTTTTCTTTTAAATAATTAATTTCTTGTTTTTTTATTTAGCCCTTCATATTATTAGATGAAGCAAAAACAACTAAATTTCAACAGTTGTCAGCATAAAGGCCTGAATTCATTTTTGTTATTTCAGTGTGGTTTACAATTGGGCTTCTCCTGTCAAAAGAAACACACATGCTTTATTTATCGGGTGGCAGATGTTTCTTTTTAAACCTCTTTGTTTTCAAAACCACATTATTCTAGTTGATTTTATCAACAGATGGTGAAAATATATTCATGTCTATATTTGTGCAGACTATAGTTTTGATACGAACCGTTAACCGATCAACTTAATCTGGATCTTGAATAGTTTAAAATTTTTAAAGTCTTGGCCATCGAAACTTTTTGTTAAAATGGTTCACACCCCTTTTTTGGTCATTCATCTATGACAAAGGCCGAGCGGCAAGGATTAATCTTTCAAAGTAATGGTGCATCGAAACCAGATGTCGTTCGTTCAGCGCCCAGGATGTATTATTCATGGGTTTATTTAGCAAAATCTATAGATTATGTGATTAACGTTTGCTCAAAAGATGTTCAATAATTCATCGTTTCTTTATTGGATAAATTTAATTTAATTATGTTGGCTTTTTTCAAGTTCATTGACAATGTTTTCTTTTTAGCTTAGCGTTTTGATTGTTTTTGTAAAGTTTACATCAGCAGATTAAAATGCTTATGTCAACATTCTTGTCCCTCTAAAACCTGATGTGTTTACATTAATTCTTTTGTTGTTGCTTTCAGGTGAATGTTTCAATGCGAATCTTCCCTCCAAGCACGGACAATAACATGGCGATACTGGACTTTTTAACAGGGACATTTTTTTGCATCTAGTTAGGAATGTTTTAGTGGTCATTGTCTCCAACTTATTTATTCTTTTGCTGTTTGTTTTCTTTTACAAACTTGTTGCTCCTGTTTGTTTGTTCCTTTAACATGTTGATGTTTTTAACATTCTCGATATCGTGTAATTAGAATTCTAGATTGTTGTTGGTCAATAAAGAAAGTTTTTTTTATTGTAATTATTATAATAGAAATTGTTAATGCTCTGCAATTCCTAGCTCGAATAGGTATATATATATATATACATGTATTCGAGGGAATATAACTTTATCCAGTTATTTGTCTGTTTTTTATTAATGTTATGTGACGATCCGTTTGAAGAAGTAATCTTCATCAGAATTTATTTTTGAAATCAATTCAGGAATGCAAACAGTTGGCTGTTGCGTTTAGCTACTTTTCTTTTTTTTTTAGTTGACTATATAACACT
The DNA here is from genome assembly GCA_963930725.1 of Candelabrum cocksii. Classification (NCBI taxonomy): domain Eukaryota; kingdom Metazoa; phylum Cnidaria; class Hydrozoa; order Anthoathecata; family Candelabridae; genus Candelabrum; species Candelabrum cocksii. The sequence goes on from OZ005665.1 coordinate 3,982,917, forward strand.
TTTTGAATTTATTTCCTTTTGGTTTTCGTGTCACCTTTCACATGTTACTTTCGATTAGATTTCTGATGTTTAAAGTGGATTTTTCGTTTATAGAGAATAAAATGCAGTCCCATATAAGTATTTGTTTTTTTTATTATGCGACATCCTGTAAAGGCTAATGATCTCTTCGCGAAAGCCTGATGTTGTTTACCTATCTTCCTTTGTGCCAATATAAAGAAAATATTTTTTTGGCAAATCTCCACATGTTATGATGAACGTTTCTGCGATTTCAATAACTTAATAAAACTCCAGCACTCGATTTTCGAAAACAGTGGAATCTTAAAGCAATCACATACATGAATCCATGAACGGTGGATTTATGGTTAAATTTCAAGACTTGTGGACCAAATGAAATTTTCCCTTAAATCGACTCTGCGACAGTCTTGCTTAAAACAACGCATTTGTTGCGAATTTCGAACGTCATATGTAATCTAATTCTTATGTAATGTCAATGCAGAAACCAATAAACTAACAAAAAAAAACCTTGACCTTAGATGATTATCGGTCAAGCGATAAATTATATTCGTGATCATTCCCTGAATGTTTTCTCTATTTGGCTAAACATAGCACAGCGTGGTCGTTGCGGTATAGAAATAATATAGTGATTGGTCAATATTGGCGCGCAATCTGTTTGCACGGGAACAATTGTTGTCGTTACTTCACGTGTGTGACAACAGTATTCGCAGCTCAGTGCTGACGGTGTTTTCGTGTAAACTCAGGGTGTTTGTTAAATATTTGTTGGGACGTGCCGCTCGTATGACATTTAATGATTTATCAAAACACACAGTTTTTCATCGCATTTGCAACAATGTTTCTAGTTTAAATTTTGGCCAAAGATAAAAACAATTTATAACGCCCACCTCGATGTAATCTAACTTTTGTGTTGTAAAACTTTGTTTCCAGATTAAATTAAAGCAAGGTAGCCAATATAAAAATATGAGTCTCTTAGAAGCATAAAGAAAAAACAAGTATGACGCGTTTAGGAAGCAATAGTAAATTCAATTTATGGAAAGAAATGAAATTTTATTTATTCTGTCATCCGACAAATCTTATTGTTATACCATTATAGAATCGAAATGATATTTGAATATTACAGAAGAAATGCGACGTAACATGTCAAAAGTTGTAGATGGTTGATCGGTAGTTTCCGACCAGTTTTGTCAATACTAGATATGATGTGTCTGATTGCTATTAGGGTGTAAAATTAACTGGATATTCAGGCCCGTAACAACTTTAAAATTTGCTTGGGGGGGGGGGGGGGGCAAACATTTTCAAGTTAGAAACTTAGGAAAATCCTTAAAATAAGGGAGTGGGAAAATTGTCGACCACCATATGGTTGGCCGAGGAAGAAAATTTTCTAATCTGAAAGCTCTAAAAACACATTATAAGGCTATTTTCATCCCTTGAGAAGAAAATTAATTGTAAAATGTTTCACTTCCATGAAACTTAACAATATGTAAAGTATAATCAAAAATATTTTTTTGGGGGGCATGGCCCCCCTGCCGGCCATGATATTGTTGTATAATGGGTGAAAATACCGATTCAGAAGAGATTTTGTTTTCTGTATGCTTGGGCGGAACTTAACAATTGTGTCCCGGACAGTAATTAAAGATTTTTAAAAAAGGTCTATAAATCTAAATTGTTTTCTTTTTTAGCATTAGCTCATGTGTATTTAGCAAGATCAACAATGATGTCAGTCGGTAAAATCATCTTTACAGTTTGGCAAATCATCGAAATCTTATATGTAAATACTTCTCGATATCACTGCAAATAAACAACATACAGGAATGTCGTGTTGCTATACATTAGCTCAGCGTCAATTGGTTCAGCGCACTGTTTTTCCAGATTATACGACACGACATACAAATCAGTTCTATAGGATTGGATTGTATGAGCGTACCACAAAAGTTCCAACAATGCAGAAATATCTGAGCTGAGTTTAGTGACCGTAATTTAATAAAGATTCCACATGTTTCTGATACTTCTGTTTGAGTTGAACCATTAACAAAGCCTTGCATAGATTTAATAAAACATATAAAATGACAAACCCAATATATGGTATGGGGACGACTTCTTCCGACAAGCTTTCAGAATAGGTTGGATCAATTCTCTAGCATTTTTTGTTCTCAAGATATAATAGGTCGTCCTCAGACTAGCCAAATTGGCTTTACAATGCTAATTAAGGACTGTGGGGCACAACCCCTTGCAGTCCCAAATGCCGTCTCCGGTTTCGATCATTAGTCTACCAAATTTCCCTCACAAGGCTTTGGTTAACCCGTGGTAAGTTTTTCAGGCACTTCCCAAAGTTGCAGCGCACTCTCGATTCTCGTTTTGAACAATTTTTATTTTATTTATTTTTTGTCTTAGCGAGAATCGAACCTGGGCCATTGCGGCCAGAAACATAAGTTTCGACCACTAGACCACGCACGCACAAAGATAGATATATCAAGATATAGATAGTTTTGTAATGGCAACCATAGGGTAATTTTCCTTAAAAAGGATGAGTAAATGTCCAACGCCCTGTTACTTGTAAATGTTTTTTAGGTTTATTGCCAGGGATGTGCTAAATTATTTTTTATCATAGCGAAATTGTCTAGGTACATCGTTGTTCTCTGCCTCAGTGTCGCATTACAACTTTGTTCATTTCAGCTAGGTTGCTTAGGCGTTGCCAGCTTCTTCAATTGTTACATTTCAAATTTGTTTACTGTGTTTCTTTTTGTCCTTTCACTTTCGATTTCCAGTTGACGATTAAATAGCACTTATGTAGTGCATAAATACATTAACATTTAGGATTGCACGGTTGCGCATTTAGTACTAAAACGTAGGAAAAATACCAAATTCTTTGCAAAAACCTTTTTCGTTTTGGTCCATAAAATCTTCCTTCAAGGATTCACGATGGAGGATTTGCGTCATCATCATACACATAAAATTGCAGCTTTGAGACATTTAATTCTAGGGTCTTACATATTTTACCTGTTGTACTATAGGTTCAAGCAACAGGGGAGCTTGACTCTTTGCGAAGACACAAACAACGAGGCAAAAATCAACTCGATAATCCCCGCAAAAATAAATGAGAAATCAGAGCAAAAGGCTTAGGTATAGTTTAATAATTTTTAAATATTATTTTACAAGCTGCTTTATGACATTTCACACAAAATTGTTTTTAAATATAGTTTTTATTGTTTGTTTAAAAAATATAGCTAATTACCACCACCTGTGAAAGTTTAAATATTTATGGTTGTGTCGGCTTTTGCTTCACAAGAAGTAAAAGTTCATTTAGTTTTTAGTCCATTCGACATTGAAGATAATATCTCACTATAATAGTAAAAAAATGCTTTTTGTTTAGAATTATCAAGATGAAGTTGTAAATAGAATACTTTTTCTCTCTTGGCTATATTCAATATTTGGGACATTTTAAATTATTTTCTGTTTTTTAGTTGTTTTGTATATATTCTGTTGATCATATAGTCAAAAAATTACAAACACGCCTGCATGCGGAAGCCCACTTAACACATTCATCCACAAAGAGATTTTTCACTTGCATTGCCTGTTTTCCTGTTTTGATAGATAGTCAGTTATCCAGTGAATAGAAGAAGCCAAGGTCCCTTATTCCATGCTTCTTGATTTTATATATGCATCAGTTTTTTGTGTGCCACTGGATCAAATGCTTTAGCAAAATAAAATTATTATTAATAATGTTGAGGCATTGTACAATTGCAATAGGTTTTAGCATTATCAAAAACTTATTGGTTAAAAAGTATAAAATTTTAAAAGATGTTAAACATGTGATGTACACAGGAATTGAATGATGATATTTTTAATTGAGTTTCACCTTTATTAGGTTACAAGGGCTGGCTAATACAGCATAAATTCCATTAGTAATAAGCGCTATTGGGTGCCAAAATCCTTGCACCCGAATTCAGAAAAGAAGAAATTGAAAATAAAGACATGAATAAAAAATAACAACCAGAAAAGAAAAGTAAAATACTTATTTCTTCATCAGCCATAATCAGTTAGATGATGCTAGATGATTGTCCATCCCCACTAACTATAGTTATCTATTCATTCTAAACCTAAATTGAGTGTTTAATTATCCATTGTGACACTTCCACTGGTGGCTTGTTCTCCATTGTGACACTTCCACTGGTGGTTTGTTCTCCATTGTGACACTTCCACTGATGGCTTGTTCTCCATTGTGACACTTCCACTGGTGGCTTGTTCTCCATTGTGACACTTCCACTGGTGGTTTGTTCTCCATTGTGACACTTCCACTGGTGGCTTGTTCTCCATTGTGACACTTCTACTTGTGGCTTGTTCTCCATTGTGACACTTCCACTGGTGGCTTGTTCTCCATTGTGACACTTCCACTGGTGGATTTTTTGTTATGGAAATAGTTCCTACTAACTTGTCTACCAACCAACAATCACATGGATATAAATAAATGTCTTTTTTACAGAAAATAGTATTAGATACCCACTGAAGGAAAAGCTATGTAGTATGTTCTTTTGCTAGAAATTTATATTATGTATGTATGTATTTTTTTAATTTATGTATAATGCTTTAATGCTTTTAATGCATTTCAGAATGAAACATAAACAACTTTTGCAGTTAGTTATTGATTTATTGAATGCATTTGATCCACACACGAAAGGTGTGCAAGAATATCTTGATGAGTTTACCAAAAGCTACTCTGTAAGTAAGTTCTACTTTCCTTTGCTTGTGAATTTACGCACAATTTGTTTAGGACCTGGATCCAAATGACATCATCTTTGTGCATGAAGTCTTTTCTGGATCAATGCGTTACGATATGGCGTTAAAGGTTGATGGTTCATAACGGTTTTACAAAAAGATGTTTTCTTATACATTTTCATGTCCGTTCTCCTGTTTTATAATCCTTATGTGCCCAATTAATATTTTCGTGATGTATATTTATTGAACTTAGCTGTTGTTACGGCATTCTACTAATTGTGGTTGTATTCATCATGCTTCACAGATTTTTCATTTTTTAAATGCGAATGGTTATGAGGACCTATAGATCAGTTGACACATATGACGCAGTGGTTCTAATTTATTTTAATAAAACAGAATTTAAATGTAATGACATTTTTTGTTTGATTTTAGGTTGTTGTTGATGCATTTTTCAAGACCTCTTATGGAAGGAAAACTGGACTCCCAAGCGATGTTAACACGTACAAAGGTGACAATTTAATATAAAGTCACGAGCAGTTTTTCACTTCATAGGCTTTGAAAAGTTTAGAAAATAATTCAGTGAAAATTTTTTATGTGGGTCCATTATACAATGGTTATGTACGATTCACTATTATTTCAAAAATCATGATGTAAACTGATGAACTATTTTCAGAGAAGTTTGAAATTTCCTAATTCCAGTTTTTTCTATTCCGTTTTAGTTTTGACGTACCTGAGTTTGTATCGACTTGAGGAGCTGGGTGTTGTACATTTTCGCAAGTTTGTTTTGACCAGAAATATAAACAAAATGTTTCAAGTAAGCTTTCAAGCAATTAATAAGTAGATTTTGGGTATGTGGGTCATGCAACATAAGCGCCCATGCCCTTTATGTACAGTTGCCACAGAGTTTAAAATACATAGTTGTTATCTTCTGTGGGTTAACTCGCCACTGTTTTCCTCTTTTATTGGGGAAGGGCATTCAGCTGTAAAAACATTTGCTTCAATAAACCATCAAACGATTAAACCTACACAATTGTGGAGAGTATTATCTTTTGAAAATGTGCAGATGATGATGATTTGTTTGATTTCTCCCCATAGTTACCGTGATTCTATAGTACTGCAGCGTTCTGTAGAGATGAAATTATTTTTTAGACAATTTAAATTTTGAAAAGTATATATGCAACATTGCTCTTTTCAGTTTCTTTCGTTTTTCTTCGATGAAATTCGCTTAAAGATGGAAATATTTACAGAGGTACAGAAAAAATTCTTCTTTCAATTCTAATTTGTGGTAAATACTTCATGGAAAACTGGAGAAATAAACAGATTATCCAAAATTTCTTTATGCTTAAAATTATAATGTCTTAAATTGTTTAATTAAAATTGACAATTGAAAATTTTTTTGGAATTTAGAAATCCAGAGACAATGGCTGTCATCTCTGAGAAATATATTTTTCATTGCAGTGATGAAATGTAGCTGGTTCTAGCTACAGGCAAGCCCGTCTTTAAACACTTTTAAAAGGGATCTAAAAAATCTTGCTGTTACAGACACATGGTTGTTGTTTAAAAAATCCTCTTTAAAGCTTTAGTCACATAAACAGTTGTTTAGTTTTTATATAAATGTTGGTGGACATATGAGACCGGTTGATCAGTAATGTAGATCGAAACTGAATTAAACCAGTCAACTGTAAATACTTGTCCTGCTATTTAACGCTGTAATGGAAAGTTGTTTTCTCATTAAAGTTTACTGTAATAGAAAATTGATTTTAGTGTATGGAATCATTAGGTTAACATGAAGTTGATGAGTTGCGTTTCATGGCATTGAATATTGGTCTGTGGGACATTTTGAGTAGTCATGTGAAACACTGAAATGCACAATTGTTGATACACATATAATTGAAAATCATTTAAAACTAGTTTGACTGTTCTTGTTTCAGAATCTATATGTTGTCAATTGATACAAGTACAATACTGTTTTTTCAATTAAATATAAGGCTGCAAAAAAAATTTAAATAGATATAAAACAAACTTTTTGTTTTGTTTTTTGTTTTGTTGTCATTTTGAAATTAGTTAGTTGGCAGCATTTAATTAATCGTTTAATAATCAAAATCACCACAAACTTCTTTGTGATCTTCAGACATTTCTTATGAAGTTGCATTATCAACATGTCTATGCCAGTGTGCTAGCATGAAAATTCACTAATAAAAACTCATAATCTAAAACAATTTATATTTAAAACCCAAAATGTTCTGTGCTTTGATACCCATTTCAACATTTTAGTGGTGTAAAGCCTACGAGCATAGTTACGTTGAAATCAACCTTTTAACGCCGCTATTGCAGTGAGTGAATTAATAATTGCGTCTTTTAAACCCACATGATTGTGTAGTATGGAAATGCTCTTAACATGGTAAAATGTTGACTCCTCTATTTGCAATCAAAGTCTCATATAGTTCTTGAGAATGACAACAAAAATTTTGGATGCCATATTTATCTTATCATTTTAACTTATTTATTTAACTGTATACATCATGAAGTTGATTTATTCATACTTACTGTTATTATCTGGGTTTTTTTTGTATAAATTTTATTTCAGAAATATTATTTTTAGGCTTAATTCTATTGCAAATTATTTTTTGTTTGAACGATTTTTGACAATCAATATTTTATTCATAGATGGTTGCCAGATTTATGTGGTTTGGTTGAACATCTAAGTGACAAGGTGAATAACAAGCAACCAAGCAGGAAAGTGCATTCTTCTACAAGTAAGTCAATGCGATAAAAACACGATTGAAAAGTGTTTCAACATGATGTTTTTTCTGTACACAGTAACTCTGATTTTGGTTAGTAGCTGCGAGAATCATTAGCAAAAAAATTTTAAGTTTGTTTCTCTGTAAAGTATCATATTCTAGAGTTTCCACAATTTTTGTTTCTTGTTTCCGGGTTAAGTGGGTTAACTGAGAAGGGGTTTGGACCTCAGTCAACATGGAATTATAATCCTGTTTAACCCTCTGCATTTATGTGGCTTTCGTAGCCTTGCATTTGGAAAACCTTTTTCTAGTTTAGGGGATGTTTAAGCTATATGTCCAATTAAAGTTGGGAAATTCTGAAAATTATTATATTAATGAAATGTTTCATTGAATCCTGTTCGTTTCTATTCAGCTAATTCCTATAATAGTAAAGATAATGTAAGTTGTTGTACATACCGTGATTTAATTCCATTTCTATTTATTTATTTAGCTGTTAAGCCATTTAACTTAACTCAACCTAAACCAAGATCTATACCAATGCCTAAAAAGGTAAACAATGAAAATGTCTCTGGTACTCTGCTTTCGTTATTAGTTTTGATTTTGACCTTAATGACTGCATTTTTACATAAAAAAATGGCAATTTAGTTTTAAAAACAACTTTATTTTTTTTTTAGATTCCAAAGCTAAAAAAACACCTTCCTGTAGGTTGTTTTTTACTTGAAAGTTAACTGCTACAAATGTTTGTATTGTAGCTAGGATAAAATGCTAAACATATACATTTTGTTGCTATTGTTTCAGAGACTGTAAGTGTTGCTTTGATACATTCTTGTGAACAAGAGAAATTTGAATGAAATCTTTGCTGTGCTATTTCAAGATATCGAAAGGGAGAAGAACTAGAAAATATGAAATATGTAGAAATATAAAAAGTTGCGAACAGATGTAAACTTGAATGTAACTTTTTTTCACAGGTTCCTGATTCCACATACACACTGCCAAAAGAACTTCAACAAATGAAATCCATAAAGGAGAAGAATCGCGTGAAAGCAGAGGTAACTTTAGATGAATGGTTACTTCTGTACACAGCACATTTAACGATTTAATGATCGTTGGTTAGCCACTGAAGAGACATTTGTTTTGTTTGTTTCAGTATGCATCTTTTATTATAATTATGTTACTTAGTAGCTAGTAAAGTAACCAATCACGTTTCTCTTTGACTCTTAATTCCATTTAATTGATATTTTTTGTTGGAAAAGCAGATAGATAACTGAAATCACTGTAAGAGTGCACCTTTTTGACTGTTTCACTTGTAACTTGTAAAAGCTATATAGCCCCCAAGCTTTTGGTTTACTTAAATTCAAAATATTTTTCAAAAATTCTCCTAATCTTTTTCTAGAGGAATCTAATAAATGCGTCTAAGAAGCAGTTTGTTTGCGTCAACACTGAGATGTCAGAGAAATCGAAAGCTCGCATGAGGGAGTACTTGGAGCAAGAAGATTCAAAGTGAGTGGGATGTTAATACTCTAAGTAATTATTATTATTAATTAAAAACGGATGATGATGATGAACAAAAACATTATTTACATTATCACATACTTCGCCCACAAACATTTCTTTACTAACATTACAGTATGCCTCTTAATTTCGTTAACAATGGGAGTTAGTTTTCTGTTTGTAATTTTTTTGATTCTATTGTCTCGTGATGAAAGCATAGACAATTGAATTTTTGCAAGATTCAGATTGGTTATACAGTTGTACAACATTGTTGGGAGTAGAATTGCTCTGTAGATCTTGATTGATAGTGTCAGTTGGGAGATATTGTTTGAGTGATGAGAGCAATCTCAGTCTTGACGATGTTCTCTTGTATAATACTTTAAAGTTTCTTCTGAAAGAAATAATAACATGATGATAATATGATAACATGGAAATAACATGATGGTCATATTTCAGTTTGACACTATCATTACGCTCGATTTCTTACTTGTGCCGAACAGCATTGATTCTGATTTTCCCTTCTTTAGATTGATGACAAGTTCATTTGTTCTGAAATATTCAGATACGCATTGAAGGTTGGTGTTTAAATCATTTTCAATCTCCTCTCGACGCGATCTTGCAAGAAAAATTACGGTATCGTCGGCAAATTAGTACACGCGAGAATGATTCAAACATTGTTCAAAGTAATTGAAGTACATAAGAAAAAGGACAGGCCCCAATATCGAACCTTGGGGCACACCACAATTGAGCGAGTGTGGTTCGGATCTTTGCCTTTCAACTTCAGATATGATGGTTCTATTGAAGAGGTAATCAATGAACCATTGTAAGGCAATTCCCTTGATACCATACTTTTGCATTTTTGAGATGAGAACAGAGTGACTCAAGGTATCAAATGCCTTTGACAAGTTAATGAAGACAGCACCAACCATTTTTCCTTTATCGATCTCTCTACCCATTTCATCAATTAAGAGCAGTGTTGCAAGTTCTGTGGATTGTCTCTTTCTGTAACCAAATTGATTTCTTGACAAGATGTTATTGTCTTTGAGGTACTGTACGAGTTGATGATGTACTGCTCGTTCAAGGATTTTGGAAATTACAGGAAGAATTGAGATCGGATGGTAGTTGTTCATGTCTTCTTTAGTTCCTCCTTTATGTAATGCAACAACCTTGGCGATTTTCCATTGAGTTGGTACTGTTTCAGTTTGTAACAACAGGTTGATGATGAAAGCTAAAGGTTTTGATAATACTGACGAAGCAACCTTCAACGGACCGGGTGGGATGTCATCGATTCCGGCTGCTTTTCTCCTCTTTAAACCTTTTAGCTGTTTTGCAACAAAAATTGTAGATACGTACGTAAAAGCAAATACTGTTTCTGTCTCCGTTCGTGGTGGATTGATGTATCCCCAAACAAAGTTTTTCAAAATATTGCAGCTGATTTTATAGAGATAGCTGCACTTGAGAAAAATTTGCATAATGAATTTGCTTTAGATAACTTCTTAGCCTTTGATGTACCCGTAGATAGATTTATCGGTTTTTCCTTTGTTAGAAATACGTCCTTGACGGTTTTTCAGAATTTTGCAGGGTTTTTAGCGTTTTCGTTTAGAAGTTTGGTGTGGTATCGTCTTTTGGCGAATTTGATCATGTTATTACATTGATTTTTCAAAGTTTTGTATGATGATCCAGTCAGTATCTTTTCCACTCTTACAAGCTTTTCTCAGGATTTTATCGCGTTGGTCCATAATTGATTTTATGTCAGCTGAGAGCCAAGGACACTGTCTTATGGTGGTTCAAGGTTGTCAACAAAATGTTCTTAAACAATTCCCATGTATTGTTTACATTAGTGCAACCATAGAGATTCTCCCAATTGGATTGTTGAAGATCATTTTCGAAAGCTTTTTTATCATAGTTCTTATAATTACGAGAACTCACTTCTCTTTGTATGGGTTTGGAATTGTTCAATTTTCTTACACACACTATGGCCTCGTGATCGCTTAAGCTCAATGAAATTACTGTTGATTTTGATATATTGCACGGTTTATTTGTAAATATTAAATCAATCAATGTACTTGAATTGAATGTTACTCTTGTGGGATCTTTGATTAATTGTGATAAACCGTAACCATTGAATGTATTTTTTATTTTACGATTGTTTGCACACTTTAGGTAATTAACATTGAGATCTCCCAAAACGATCGTTTCCTTTTCACAATCAACAATTTGCGTACGAGTTCGAGAAAAAATATTGCTCCAGTATTTTGAAAGTTGATTTGAGCTATCCGGGGTCTGTATACACATCCAACAAGAAAACTGTTGGATTTATTTGGAATAATTTCGATCCAAATCGATTCAATGTCATCATTTTCAAAAGCGGATTTTCATTTCCATTTAATATTGTCAGAGATATACGTTGCAACTCCACCACCTTTACCAGTTGTACGATTTCTTTTGATAAAGTGAAACCCCGGAATTCTATACAAATCGCCAACATCATATGCGCTGTGAGACTCGATGTGTGTTTCTGATAATGTTATGATAGTGTTTTTGTGTCCCAAAAATAAAGCTGTAAGATTTGCCATGTTGTTGAACAAACCACAACAATTCTGATGTATAAACTTTATACCTTTCAAATTTGCATACGTAGAAAGGTTCTCGGATCCTGGACACGTTTCAATATCCCTGCAGGTCAGAAGTAGCAAGAATATCAAAGTCTTGCTTGAAGCTTTAACAGGAAAAACAAATCCCTTTTTGCATATAAACAGTGATGAATATGTAAACGATTCACTTTCAAAACAACTTTCCATGTTAAAAGTAACACTAATTCCATTTTCTGTGATAAAAGCACTCTTTTTGACATAAAAACTGCAACAAACATATATAAATATCAGAGCGATTAAAAACATGTCTGCTCGCTTTGCTGCCATCTTAATTGGCTTAATAGTTAATTATTTTATTGTTGGATTAATTCCTTGATTTTACAGATTGAATTTTGATATGCCGAAAGCCATACCTCTACCACCATTAACAGTAAGTCTAAATTTTGCCTCAAATTCTCAGAAGTTTCATTTTATTTTGTTGGAATGGTCAGGTTTTAATTTTAGATAAATGCATAAGAAAAACTATGAAAATATTTCAGGCTTTCTTGTTTTCTAAAACCATTATAATAATATATAATTTCAAATATCAATTATTTTTTGTAGCATATATAGTTCTACAAGGCTTACATTGTCGTTATCGTTTCTGTACTAATTCTGCCTTTTTCATTGATTGCTCAGGAAGCTGAACTGTAATAAAATGTTCTCAAAATCAAAGCTTTCAACTATCTTCCAATGGGCCTTGACATTTCAGACTTGTCTTGTAAATGCATTGGTGGTTATACCACTGTTGGTGAAAATTGTTTATGTTGATTAGGAAGAAAATATTCCGATTCGTTTGAATGCCGCCACGATTATGCGGGAAGGAGTCATTGTTCAAAAGAAGGTAAAAGAAGAAGAGAAACATGCGGCCTATCTCGCGATGGGTGGACGGGATGCGGAAGGTTTCCTGCATTGGCAGAAGGAAATGCGCCAGAAGGATCTGGAGGAACAATTGGCAGATATCGAAGCTAGGCGTTTGGATGGGAAAATCAGCTATGAGGAGGCGATTTTAGCAAGACAGAGTCTAATTCATGAAAACAAGCAGAAAGTTATTGACATGAAAAAAGAGGTATTTCAGCAGATTTTATTGACTCGGAAATTAGGCATTTTTAGAATTGATAAGATCAATAAATATCAGATATTTAAGGTCTAATAATAATTGTTATTGTTTGTCTCTAGACGAAAGATATAATGGATGTATATTTGAAGGAGAAATTCAAACAGGAAAAAGAAATGAGGTAAAGAAAACAGTTGAAAGAATTATATAACTTACAGAATCGTGAAACCTTTATTTTTGTTCTGTCTATACGAAAAACAAGTGAATCTATTCATTCATATGCTAACTGCTGCTTATTAATAACAAAATTACTTTATCGGTAAGTGAAACACTGCTTGTTACTCTTTTCACTTTTACTTTTACGTTAGGAATCTTGTTGAAGAGATAATGGAGGGCCATGAAAACGTGAAAGAGGCGAAAACTAAACTACTAAAGTACAAACAGAATATTGGTAGGTTTTGCATAATTTTGAATAATTAGGTATTAGTTAGTTGTGTAATAAGGTATTAGAAGTGTAGAGTTGATCGAGAAGAGACGTAATAAACGTGACTACACGATGTGACTACTGTCTTCATAACCGCTAGATAGTAGGACCGAGCGTCCGTAACATAATGGCGGATAATGTTGGGCAAGGTTTTGACAGATGTTGGGGGCAGTAATGCTTGGATCGGCAGTTTATCAATCCGTGGTGTATGTGAGTTCACTGCGGGTTCAGGATGTTTGTCCGGACATGTCTTGTCATAAGGCTTTGACAATAGTTTCGGTATTATTCCACTTATTAGGATGGTTGCCGTCTTGGTTCTGGACTGCAACAGGATGTCCGACTTTAAGGTTTTGTAATGGTTGTAATGTAATGGCGCATTGTTTTTACGAGATTGTTGGAATCGTTTCTCAACTGCATTTTCTCTCATACCTGCAAGCTCAAGCCATTCTCTGCCAAATCTAACAGGATATGGGAAAATGATCATGTAGCGATCTCCTTAATAGCAGTTCAGCAGGTGACGCACCTATGTCCTGGAGGGGAGTGTTCTGATGGAGCAGTAAAGCTTTGGTTACGCCGTTAGTATCTAGGGAGCTACTCTGGCTGAGGTTCATGGTAAGTATCTGTTTCATGTACTTAACTGCAGCTTCGGCTCGACCGTTGTTCTGCAGATAATATCCGATGGATCACACCCCATGCTTTTAAAAAATCTGATAGTTCATGTGAGCTGAACGGGGTACCCCATTGCTAGACAATTCTTCCAGTACACCAATGATGAAGTAACGACGTAATATGTTGCAAATAGTAGACGCTTTGGAATCGGTATGAGTGGATGCAACTTCTGTCCACCCAGAAAATCTGTCTACATATATGAGGTAAAAGCGACCGGACATGTGGAATAAGTCGACCACAGTTTGTTGGAATGGCAAACTTGGGTGCATGGGGTTGATTAACGGCTCATTTCAATACGGTGCTATTTCATTGCATTAGCGACATCGGTCCCTGCGGTTTCCCATTCTTGGCCAGAAAAACCGGTGTCTTGCAGTTCGTCGATGATGCTGCGGCGATGTTCTCGGGGTATCAATACACGACCGTCAAGTGTTTCATGTTCCAAAATTATCTTAGATGAGGAGGAATGTCATATGTATGAACAGAAAATTCCCCTTCGACGAGGTCTACGACGTCTTGATAATGTGGATCACGCATAGCAGCTTGGTAATCGTCTGGAGATTCGTTGGTGGTTCGTTATGGTTGTGTTGGATCTGGTTATAAGCTGCTACTGCAACTCCTATGTTGGAATCGGACAAAGTGCCGGATACTTGTGACGACGATAACGGTATACGAGATATTGCGTCCTGGTTCTGGCTCCCAGGGATATCAGCCACTCTAAATTTGTACAGAGTTTTCTTTCGTATCTTCAGAAGACGTGGGTTACGAAATTCGTCCAAGTTACGATCAATAAATATGCGAACTAATTGTTTATGGTCAACGACGACTATTAGGTTGGAACAACCCATACACCCTGCAGCTTTCTGAACCGAATAGCAATGCTAACGATTCACCTTCAATTGGAGCATAACGACTTTTTGCAGAAGTAGTAAATCGTAAACCTTCATAGACAATTTAGACAGGAACAATATTTCTGTAGTAGGGTAAAACCAAAACCAGTCTTGCTCCAGTCTGTATTTATACCAGTAGGTCTGTACGTTTCAAACGTGTTCACCCCGTCATGAATACTTCCCAAAATCTGGCGTTTTGATTGCTGGAAAAGGTTATCTAATGTATCGTCCCAGTAAAGCTTGCTTTTGTGTTTAAGTAACTCACGAAACGGTGTCATAATTGGTGCTTGCGAGAATGCACACGAGACCTGATTAATTAGACCAAACCAGGACCGTATGCCAGTAATATGAGTAGGGGACGGAAATTTTTCGATGGATTTCAACAGAAATTGTGTTGACCTATAGCCATTTAACGTAATATCGAAATCAGCAAAGTGGAATTTTTCAGGGTAGAACACTATACTGTTATCTTCACAATGTTTTATGTATTGCACAGGGTGCCAAAAGAGGATGCGATGTCGTCATTCCATAATATGGAGGTATCAACGATACGAGCAACACGAGGGAATTCTTTTGTAACATCGTCAAATCGTAAATCAAACTTAGCCATGATTTTGTATCGTGCCCAGGCGTCCTTAAATAGGATCCAGCTGTTGTCTGTAGAGCCAGCCTCTATCGTCGGTCTTTCCGGTTTCACACGTTGTCGGTTTTGGAGAAGGAAACGGAGAAGGGGGTAACAGTTTCGTGATGAGCTGAGCCATTCATTCTTGCATTGCCAGTTGTTGTTGTTGCATCTGCAGCATGAGTGTCATTCCGGTCGAATCCGGGCTGGTTGGATCTGTTTTTATTGGCATTTTTGAAGGAGTTACGTAATACAGGCTAGTGTGTTTCAGGCTAATGTGCTACGATGGTATTCCGTCGGGCACAAAACAGTTTCTGGGTTCTTCTCCATATAATGCGTGAAGTTTTATTAATATACAGTAAGAAGTAGCTAAATATATTGTATCCAAGTCTGTGGAAACACTGCAAACAAAGTTCTTGGACTTCGTTGATTTTAACTATACGTTTCTGTGAACTTGGAATTTACTTCAGTAGAATAAGTCTTTTATTCAATAATATCCTACTCGCAACGTTATGTAGAGTTGATCGAGAAGAGACAAGAAATCAACGTGACTACTGTCTTCGTAAGGACTAGATCGTACGACCTAGCGTCCGTAACATTATGGCGGATATATATACAAGAAGCAGCAAAAAAGCGAAAGCCTTCATTACACATTAGTGCATGTTATAATGGTTTGTTTTTAACGAGGCTCTCAGAACGCTCATTAAACATTATCATGAAGACCTCGGACCCGGAGTTTCAGTGTATTTAGTTGCTCCCATTTATGGTTATTTTTGATGAAATACGGCGTTTATTTATTAATAAGATTTACATAAGAACCAATCAACTCAACTTTGTTGGACAGTTTTTTTATTTGTTATTTTTGGGATCTGTAATTTCTTCATTATATGTCTTTCTTTCACCCAGTGTCTCAAGTGAACAATGAAAGCAAAGCTCTGATGACGAAAGCTCTGGAAGAGGTGGTTATTTTTTGTTGTTGCTGCATGATCTTTAATGTGATTAGGATGTGAAAGGGGGATATTGATCCATCAAAACACATTATTTTGGTTTGATCTGTGAAGTGTGACTAATCGTATCTAGAAAATGTTCTTCAGAAAGAATAGTGTCGCAAGGTCTTAGATTAAGTTTCTCCACAGTTAAAGACATTCTCGTGCTCTACTGTACTTCTACATGTTTATTTTCACGGCAGGCCGAAGCTGACATGAGAGAGAAAGTTAGACTGATTGCAACAATACGAGCAATAGAAAGTGTTCCAAAAATGCGTTTCAAGGTTTGAGTTTACAATTGCGCACTGTATCGGGAGCTTCTTTTACGCTGATACCAGCAAAGTTTTTTAGGAACAATGTTTCATTTATTTCGTTTATTCAAATACAAGCTTATTTCTGCATTCGTTTGTTTTCAGTTCGTCGATATAACGGAGACATCCGGTGCCGGACTTTTAGGCGAAATGTCCGTAAAAGAGGTAGAAATCTCATTTCCCCACCCGTTGATTGACATTGTTCGCATAAGGTTTCATCTGGAATAAAAAGGTGTTGATATTGTGATAGTTTCAAGTGATGACAAACCAGTAATACTTGTTACGTTTTTGTGCTAACGAACTTATAAGGGATTTCGTGGTTGATTTATACTTCCTTTCTACCCTGGAAGAGCGTAGTACGCAAAAGCTGTTTTATGTGGAATAACTGATAGTAAATTTGAAGTTGGATTGATTTTTCGCTTCCCCATAATGTATCCTTACACATACTTGTTATTTCTCCAAACATTCTTAGCAAAGCTTTTTCGTCTTATGACAGTTCAGCTAAATTACTTGGTTCTATAATCCTAGGTGGCTGTTTTTGCGGTCGTTTGCATTTAAGCACTTACTAATTTCAATTACAGACCAATCATTTCTGTTCATTTTAATTGTAGACTAATCACCGCTGTTCATTTCATTTTGTACACCAATCATTGCTGTTCATTTTAATTGTAGACCAATTATCGGTGCTTATATTATTTCGTTTTTGTTTCAGTTGACAGAACGTCTTCGTTTAGTGAAGGTTGAAGAAAAGCTGCGGCATGATTCCAAGCGAAAATATATTATTCAGAATAAAATGGTAAAACCTAGAGTAACATATAGCACTGGTTTTTGGAAATTTCGAAATTTTTATTTATTTTATTTGTTCGAAATTTATTTATTTATTTTCTAAGTTATGGTTAAATGCTACTGTATGAAACTTGTTAAAAACATCTTTACTAGTTGATTTGTAACATATGAGGATTTTTTTCACAGGAGAAAGATCAGCTTTTAACGTCTACCGTTGAGTCTATCGTCAAAGATCGCGCCGAGAGACAAAAAGTAGCCGCTACAAGGTTTGCACTAAGCGTGATGAAAACACATGCTAATTAAGAATTAATTGCCCGTTTGTTCGTCATCTACAAAATTTAACGTCTATTCTAGGTTAGAAGGTAAGAAATCGTTGACAAAATCCCCGACTGAAGATTCAAAGATTCGTGAGATGCAGGAAACGTTGTCAGCGAAAAGAGCTGGTATTTTCATCTCTCGTTCATTTCAGATACTTTACTTCTCTCTTGACTTCGTGTCCTGATGACGACGCGTCTGTTATATCATTCAACTAGAATATAGTACTATCTTAAAAATTGACCATCATACTGTGGTATCTTTAGGGGAATACCACGATGTATCGCACCCTTTCGGGCGTTAAACGGGCTGTTGTTTGTTTTAGAACGCGAGAAATTCCAAAAGCAAAGTAGTCCTCCTAAGCCGTCAATCAAAGGAAAAGACAACAAACACAATGTAACACGAGTTGATTATTTTGGCATTTTTTCTTTCCGATTTAAAAAACAACAACAACAAAAAACAGAAGAACGTGATACATATTTTTGCATGGAATTTTTCCTTACTCCAATTCACGTATTCTATTACGCTGTTTTATATGCAGAGATCCTCGGATGGAATTCGATGGAAAGACCTTGAAAAGGCGAAACAAAAAGCTAGAAAATTGCTGGCAGCTTCTATGACAGAGCACTCATGACTTGCTGTTCTGTTTTTATGGCCTCTATATGATAGTCTTATGTTGGCTTCTATGCCGTATCCTTTCTGTAGAATAATAGAAGAAACTGCAAAATAAAAATCATATAAAGTTGGAAATTCTCAGAAATGTTTGGGATCATGATTTCATAAGTTGTTATTTTTGTTGACTAAAACTAAATTTTGGCCATTTTTATTTTTCTCGTGTGGAAAAGAAATTGTTGAAGCCGATATTCTATTATATACACTGTTGTTTTTTACAGGTTGTCGAATAGGAGATGTATTTTTGAGATTTTATAACGTCTGTTGAACAACGTATTTTAAACGATGTGGAATGTTACATGAAACAATGTTGTCAGTTTGTTTTTGTGGGAAGGAGGAGGAGGGAACATATATACAGTGTAAATCAAATCTCGTTTTCCATCTCTGTAAAAAACTGATTTCTTTCCTTCACTTTTGCCACCTTGTCAATTTCTTGACAGGAATAATGAATGAAATGAATAGATCTTGCAAATTAGAAACCTTTGCTAAATTGCATGGTTTCGTGTGTGCAAAGTGAATGTAGGAGAGTCCAAAAGACTTCAAAATATCATACCGTTAATCTCATCTAAGTAAAGGCCTCGATCATGGTTTTTAATCAAAATGTGTACCGCTGGATGAGCAACTGGGAACTCGAGAAGTACTAGTGTTATGTTTCTCTGGTTAGTACTAACAAACGCAGCATCTCAGCGCAAGGCATTTTAGTTTTAATAAAATTACATTATATATAAGTATCCTTAAGTCACTTTACACAAACCAGACAGTAGTCCGTTGTATTGAGGAATTTGAAACAAACAGGACTGTCCACGCCTCTATTCACTGTCTGCAAGGGATAAATAAAAAGGCTGTCATTTCATAAGTTTGTACGCATTATCGGCCAGAATATTTTATTGCCATTCTAATACTGTAAAGTATTTTAACGGTAAGTGGAAAATTAAAAAAAACATGATTATTTATCAATGACAGGAGAGACCTTTACTGTTAATTTACCTCATATTATGCAATATAAACTACAATTTGATCTTCTGAGATAAAAAAAAAAACGTAACAAAACCTTTACTTCCTTTCGAGGGATTAAAATCAGCAATAAAAGGAGACATCTAAAAACTGAAAGGCTACGTGCAGTAATAAGGTCAATTAGCACTTCTTTATCTTTGGATATCGTATCTTACAATAATGATCTTCTTTAACAAAGAATATTTCGACAATAATACATTGAATAGATAAATATACACAACAGGTGTTCATTTGAATGAAATTATTTATAAATGGATTAATCCAACAAAATAGCTCAAGGTAGTAGACGTTTCTTAGACATTCTTTTTTGTCTACTAGACCGTTTCCGTTTCATGCGGGCGTCGTGGATGCATAAGCAAAGTTTTAACGGTGGGTAGAATATCAACAGAGGTAAAAAGCACACCATTAAGCCAATCAGACACCATCGCCCACAGCAACCGGAGCCAACCGATGAACACTGACAAGGATGATCAGGGACGCTGTCTTCTTCGGCCTGCGTGTGGTAAAACACCGAACGAACGCAAACGAAACACGTGCACATTTCTATCGCGTTTTCCAGATGATAGCGATCTTTCTTACGTTTTTCTTTGTTCTGTTTGCATTTGCAGGTGTTCAACTCAACGCTGCTCACTTCCTCTTGCTCTGACGTCATGCGCTTGGCGAAACTCGCGAATTGATTTTGATCGCGTTGCGTTTTGGTGATAGGTCTCCACGAGCTGGGTAGAGTTTTTGAACGGAGCGACTCGCTAGACTCTTTGTAATCCTCGCTAAGTGACGTGTAGCCTTCGTCGCGAGATTTTATTGTTTTGACCGGCAACAAAAGGTCTTTGTTTGGAGCTTCGACACTTGAACTGCGTTTTATTCGAAGGTTCGGCGAGCATTTCGTTAACACCTCAATCGGTTGACTCCTGGATTTTCCGATTCGGGCAAAATTATCATTTTTCGTGTTCAATCGGTTGTCGGTTTTCTTCACTCGCGTCGGACTGTGAAGATTTCTCCAGCGCTTTATTTTCTCTTTGTCCAACGTGCTCGGGTAGTTGTCACACACGTTCAACACAATCACGCGCGAATCGTTGCTAGACATGGTGCCCAGTCTGCCTATCTTGTGTATGGAATCGCTACTGATGGTCGTGTCAACCGTCAAGACGTTGCGATGGTTGCACGAGCTACCTGAATTATCCCTGCTGCCACTGGAAAGAGATTCCGACCTCACCTGGCGTAAAATGGTTGGTTTCTCTCCCGGTTCGCCCGCTTTCACCCACATCATCTCATCGTTCGTATACTCGTCCCCATCGTACATCATGATAACACTAAACCAAATATAGAAACCTGAAGTCCTTTGACAGAGAGAGAGAGAGAGAGAGAGAGAGAGAACATTATATTGACAACGAACTGTTGAAATCAAAGACGATTTGCGAGAAAGAGCTAGAGAAAGACAGTCAAAGTGAACACACCAATATTTCTCGTTTGGGAAACAGCAAGCGATGCAACAAATAGTTCGACAGAAATATTACAAGTGGCAAAAGGGCAAATAATCATGACGTCACGAACCAAACAAATGCTTTTCGTTCGGGTGTCAGCAAATCTCTTCTATTTATACTTTATTTGTTTTGACATGTTTACCTCTGTAGTAAAAACACTATTTTCATCCTTCGCTGAATAATTCAGCAGCTAAAAAAGAGCTCTTAAAGTTTATCTTTCTACGTAAAAGAAGTTTTACTAAACATAACATGCGTTTGGAGAGCCACTTATTGTCGATCGATTAAAATATTGTTTGCAAAGGAGCGAAGAGCGACTCGACGCTTTTACGTTATAACTGACTAAACCGAGCGACGCAAAAAAGCTTGAAAACTGAAAGCAACTCACTGCTATCATGCGTACAAAACGGTAAAACTAATTTTGCATTAAAAGTCCAGCATAAAACAACATCCAGCCGTAACTCTTTGCTTAATCCTTCATTCAAACCACTGCTCTTAAAACATCGTTTATTGACGGAAGAAAAATTCCATTCATTCGTCAACCCGTGTAAAATAGATTAAACCTGACGTATAGTAGCATATTACGCGCTGCTATAACGTTATGCTTTGTAAGAACAATAAAAAATGTGGAAAGGAAGTCGCGGTATTCATTTTGTTTTCATAGGCATTGTGAAGCATGGAAGGGGCATCCGCCTGACAATGAACCACCGAAGCGAGTACAGTTTACATTAAATCCTCCGTAACAATAGGGGCTTAGGCGGAAAGAATAGCGCGTTTTCAGGGGCTTCGTAGCAAATAGCAGGAGCTTTTGTTGCACTACTTATAGTGTTCCGTTCTGAGATGCAATGAGACGTTTGAGACGTAGCCTTGTTGGCTAGCGCGTGGTCGCAGTTTTAAAAATGCAATTGAATGAAAGCGGTTCACCTATTTGTTAATGTTTATCTGACCTCGTATAGTTTACGGTGCGTTTATTTTAAGTAGAACGATTAATTGCAAAACGATGACTATTGGCTCAAATTAACAACAGCAGACAAATTATACTTTTTAAACGTTGTTCTATATAAGCGGTGATTAAACGTGTAATGCAGACTACTGATCGTACAGCAGAGGATTCCTGACGTATTCAACGGTTGTCGTACACAAGTTCGACATTATATCGACTGTTTCCAATAACAAACTCCTATCCTATGACGTCATTTAAAAGTCGCTTAGCAACACAAAAGAGCATCCTTTAAAACAAAAGAAGCACAAAAAGATTTGAAGTGACCCCTATGGGTTTGAAAACTTTGTTAAAACTTAACAGAATTATAAGAATGTATAATATAAAAATATATTTGTGGTCAATCTTCACTTCCCGTTGTTCACCTCAAGAGTTGAATCCCACGTGCTCTTTCCATGGAAAGGTGTTAGGCTGCATTAGGCCATCGCTTTCTTTATTTTCCTTGTTTGTAGGTACAGAAGGATTGTGTTCATCTCTCTTAAGTTTTGTTACCATAACGCAGTTAGTAAATGGGTAAGTGGTTTGTTTTTCCAAATTTCCAGTCAACAGCTTTTCTATGCCTTTCCGCAGAATATGGAAGGTTTTCTTTCATCCGCCTACATAATGTCTTGTTGGTTTAAAAAGATCATAATGACTCCATGGGTCTGTACATATTGACAGTTTCTTGAGCAACTATGAAAATATTGTCATCATCCTGAAATACTTATGAATAGCTTTTCAAGAACGGTTGTTCAGTCTATTATTTTCGTTGATATAGAAGGAATGTTTGAGGTTCGACCTTATTCGCAGCAAAACCGTTGAATGAATTTAGAGTCGACAGCGGCCAGATAGTGTTAAACGATGGAGAGAGGTTTCAGAAATTCCAAGCAGATGTTTTTTAACCTTCTTTACCAATATACGACATAATTACAGCAATTTTGCTACTGTACCTTTATTTTTTTCTCTGATTGAAAATGTAAGTAGAGATCTACAAAGCATGTCTTCGAAATTAAAACGTGGTTTTTCAAAATCATTAGATTCTACCGTTTTAAAATCCGCAAAATTGAAACACCCTGGCACCTGAAACACCCCTTTATTTTTTTCTCTGATTGAAAATGTAAGTAGAGATCTACAAAGCATGTCTTCGAAATTAAAACGTGGTTTTTTAAAATCATTAGATTCTACCGTTTTAAAATCCGCAAAATTGAAACACCCTGGCGGAATGATAGCGATGCACTGCGCAAAATAAGCTGTAGAGAAATAGCTGCAACGTTTTTCAAAGAATGAGGTATTTTCCTGTTTTAACCAAATCAACAATAGCTTGCAGATATTTCCGCCATTTCTCTGTTATTAGCTATCATTCTAATATTTTTTAAATGCAGTGGCAGACCGATGCTAAAATGAAAGCATATAATGGCAGGCAAATTGCATGCGCAGTGTAAATAGTTGGGAAAAACGAAAAACTATGGAATAAAAGACTATACAGGTGTCAGTGAAAAATAGGGAAGGACCGAAACTAATTTAACTTATTACAAACGTCGCACATATAGTTGGTTACTGACGCGCAAGTTTCGTTGCGAAACTAACAAACAACTCGAATGAGAGGGTAGTAAAACACACATAATTTTCCATCTATTCGTTCATTTATTGAGCTAGTACAACTCTCAGATCACTGGGGGAAGTCACCACTTGCTGTTATCTCGGCACATTTCTTAAAGAAATTGCCTTTTGGAGCCACACATTCCAACCCGCTTTCACAACCGCAAGAAAAGGGCTAAAACAAGAAATTATTGAAATCGCTTTATAAATGTCATTTTAGTTTAGTATTTAACATTTTAAACTTACGAAATTGCAGTAGTCGCCTTCTTCTTGATATTCCATACAGATTCCGCCATACCCTACATGTTGCACACAGCATTCATCTCTCTCGCAATCTCTATTGGATTTGCAGAGCTGTAACAAAACATTGAATATTTATAGGTTGTAGAGAGAAACACAATTAATGTTCGCTTACAGTGGATCCTGCATCGACAGCATAAAGACAGATAACAACCAACGCGACCAGTGTAAAGCTTCTCATTTTCGACAGTGGATAAAGATAAAGTCGATTGAGTCGATTGAGAAGAAATATATATATACATATACACTTGCCTACACATGGCCATCTGTGTTGGACTTTTTAAGAGGGTGGGTGGTACAAAATGTCAGCTGCGTCTTTGTCTGATATTTTCCTTTCAATCTTCAATCATTTTAATTCTTCTCATCAATGCTATGTCTTTCTTACCTTACACAATTATGTTGTTTTCACATCAAGGTTTGAATGTATAGAGTATCTTTATGTTCTTCTACTGTTTCCTAAGACATTAGTTGCTCCCTTTTTAAGGCAATCGTTTGCTGGATTTGTTAAGAATGTATGTTAAATATTAACAACATTCGGTTTCTTGACCACAAAAGGGCAGTTGAATTTCGTAATGCATAATTTACTGCTAACGCCTGGTTCACACTAAGCACAGACGCAAGCGGAAAGTCAGTAGAAATGCAATGTAATATTTGCACTTGTGTTTCGCCAATGGAAACCAGGCTTAAAACATCAAACATCACGAGAACGGAACAAAGTTGCACTTTTTATTCTCTTTAAAATATCGAGGAACTTTCTTAAATTTTTCCGTGATCTGCTTTCGTACAGTTGTAGCTACTAGGGTCAATTCGTTTTCTAGACGTTTTTGTAGCGGCAATCACTGTTTCATGTGCATAAGTTTTGTTCAATCCACTTTACAAACACTTTGTAGATAATCTATTCCTTTGTTATTGATAGTTTCTCGCGACTACGCGCTCCCGCGATAACAACTGCGCGTTACGATAAACGTAAGTCTTTTTCTTTAAACTAAATTGTGCACCATAAAAATGTGATATACAAATTTAGACAATTTCAGCGTTTCATGATGGCGTCGCATTGTTTTTCAAAATAAATAACTCGCAGCGAGTCGACCAAACCGTAACAGAAGACAGATGTAGTCGGGCGCATACTGTGGCGACTGTCTCAAAATGCTGACTCAGCAAATCGAACATCATTACATAAATATCCGAACGTGGTTGTTTGCGCAAAAAGTCTCTATACAAGTGAGTTTGTGCTGAAGCGTGTGAATGCATTTGCGGTGTTGATAAAAATCCCAATTCACGCGGTACCAGTGTACGCCGGGTTTTTGTGCGCACCTAAATAAAATATCAATTAGTTACGCAGCTCTATATGATTTAACTTCAATTGGCATGCTGTTAAGTTTATTGAACAAAAAAATCGTACACAAATTTGTGCTACTTCGTCCATAGCCCTTTAAATAATGACGTTGTAATAACGAGAAAATAGGGTCATACCTTTCTCTTCTCTGGGGGTGATAGGTGTTGCGCTATCGGATGGGGACGGGCATCTGCTTTGTTCGCTATTCTAAAAGATACGCAAAGAAAGATGAAGATAAACTGCGCATCCGGATGCTGACACCTACCTTGCTTGCAAGAACAACAACAACAACGATGATGATGATGCCGATTATCGCGATAATGACGGTGACCACGATAATGGCAACTTCACTGTCACTCAATCCGTCTTCTTCTTCTTCTTCCGGCTCATGCTTTGTAATGTAGGTTTTCGAAAAGGAATTTGTTTTGGCGGCAACTGTTTGACCGTTAACTGTAATTTCAAAGGTTCCCGACGTCACTTGGTTCTCGGTGTAACTGATGGCACTTTCAAGAACATGAGGTTCTCCGGCAAGTGTCATATGAACAATGGTGCTCCCGTTTGAAGTAGTGCACAAACCTGACGTTACATCCGCATAGTTCTCTTGAATTTTTTGGGTGCATTTTGTACAAACTTGATTCTCATGATTTGGATTGTACGAAAGATCTAAAGCAAGTTTTACATTGGCTTTATCGATCTTGACGTTTGGATCGACGGGTACAGTTGAGATTTCTTTAGTTGTCGTAGTGGTGGTGGTAGTAGAGACGGGGGTGGTAGTAGTGGGAGGAGGAGTGGTTATAGGTATGCAGTTCTTTTTCTCAGGAGGAGCCCAATTGTTGTCACTCGAGTGTGGTGAATCCGATCGAAACAATGCTACAGGTCCATTAGTTAAACAGTTACACTTGTAAGCACCGGTTGATTCATCGTAGGTTGTATTGCAATCTCCTCTACGCCATGTTTTTTCGGCAAATTGATAACACTAAAAAGTTGAAAGTGTAGTAGTAGTGCAAGAAGCTGAAAAGAAATTAAAAATCAGTCGAGTAAGTAGGCTGGCTAGTCGTTCTAATTTTGAAACTTTACCTCTGTATAGACTGGAGCCGGTGTAGTGGTTGTGGTTGTTTCTGGAGTTGTTGTAGTAGTAGTGGTAGTGGCTGTGGTAGTTGTGGTTGGAGGAGTTGTTGTTGTTGCAGGAGTTGTTGTTGTTGTTGATGATTCCATTGTGGTGCTTGTTGGTTCTGTTCCGGTGCCAGCTGAGCTTGAACTCGAGCTGGAGCTTGAGCTTGAACTGGAGCTGGAGCTGGAGCTTGAACTGGAGCTGGTACTGGAGCCTTCAGTTGTGCTTGCTGAAGAATTACTACTCGCAGTGGTGGTGGATGGCACAGTAGTGTTTACCGTTGTGGTTACATTGGTTGTTGACATCATTGTGGTCGTTGTCGCCATAGTTGTGGTTGTGTTTGGTGGGGGTGTTGTTGTTGTTGCTGGAGGAGGTGGAATATAAATAGGATGGGATACGATGATGTCAATCCAATCGTTGTGCGATAGAACGCAATTGGTTTCCGGATTGTGAATCAACACAACCGCCTTTTTACTCACACGCTCACCCTCTCCTCCGCTCCCATCCCATAAAGAATCATTCTACAAGAAAAACCCAAACACAGAAATCTAACGAATGGATTCGAAGATTTACTACTCACGACAATGATTGAAACTTTCACCCCGGCGCAGTCCATTTTCTCTGGCGTGCATTGCCAACTCTCGTACTTAGTTTTGACATTGCCTGAGTAATAAATGCAGATGTCATCGTAGCAATCGTATCCGGTGTTCAAATCGGCTTTTTTACACTTGGCATTGGAAGTCATCCCGGCGCAAGAGGCTGCCGCTATCTTTTCAACGTTATCTTCGTATTTCCCAGCAACAATCAGACTGTCAACCTGGGAAAGAAGAGAAGACATGTATATTCGTAAACTCTGAAATTCGGTCTTGACTTACCTCAGTGGCGTTTGCGATCATGCATTCTCCCCCGGAACACTCTGTGTACTGTGCAATAATCCGCGTTATCTGAAGCATTGTCAGCGCTAAATGAAAACGAAACCTCACGAAAATTCGGGATGTTTCATTTAGTGAAACAGAAATTTGGTTTTTGACAAATTTGTAAATTATTATTTTGATTCTTCTTCCTAAAAATCGGGTGAATAAGCAAAATAGACTGAACATAGAATAAAATCAACGATATATTTACCGAGAACGTATAAGGACCTCATTTTGCGCAATACTTCCATAACCCTTGATTGCAGGTATATAAATGAAATCTCTCGTCTCATTGAAATATTTTATTCAATCTGTTTCCTTTGATTTTCCAGTGATTTATTTATAGCGTGTTTGTTACATCATAATAGCCGTTTAGTTTGCTTCAATCCAAAGCAACTTTGAGCAGGTTCGATGGTGTATTTTTGCTCTTCGCTGCTTGGCAACGAGAGAAGCAGGACTTGCAGCAGGTGAAACGAAACAACGTGATGTTTCATTATTAAAAATTCATTCAAATTAACAGAGAATATATTAGTTTCAAAACACGAAACATGCGTTAGCCTAAAAAGCTCCCTAAACCTAAACTAGAAATTCAGAATCTATAAACGACATTTTAAACATTCGATTGGCTTATTTCTATAAGACCCTAGCCTAAAGCTTTAGTTTGATAGCAATCGTTCGTTCGTTGGTTGAACACATATTTTTGGTTACAGTTGAGTTATAGCGGCTAAACTTGCTAGTTTTTTTTTTAAATCAGGTTTAGTACACATATTCGTAACATACTTTTGCACTGTGTTTACATCAAAACAATATTTGTCAAGGTAACAAATTAACCGCATGCGCAGCAGTGTTCTATTTTTAAAAGCCAACAGAATGTACACTGCTGCGCCGATGAAAATGAAATTTAAGAAAAAAGTGTGTCTATCGAGAGAGAAGGAAAATCGCTTTTATAATGTATTTTCATTGATTAATTTTGAAATTTTAAAATTTACCACGTTTTATTTGTTGCATATACAACCTTTTTATTGCCAAGCATTTTCACGTTTCTATACATACGTAGGTGTAGTTCATAAAGAATTCAATAATGGCGTTTAAATGGGAGCAGAAATAATCGTATTTATTCATCCAAACCGCAGATTCCTTGTATGGGGCAACAGGATGTTTTCAAAAAAAATATATAATTCAATCGTTCTCTCAAATAAAATTGATTTCGAGCGAACATTTGAGGCAACCACTACGTAATTTCAACTTTTTGTCCGAGTTTCTTATAAATATGAAAGTAAAAGAAAACGGCGAAAAATTTTCAAAAAGACGTCTTTTATAAATTGGAAAGAAGAGAATATTATCCTCGGTTACTGCTGTATTTCTACATAAAAAATCTGTACTCTTTGCGAAGTAGTCAAAGCTGCACGAAAGAAAATGTTTAACCTCAATTACCCATTCTTCAGATGGTTTGTAGGAAATCGTTCACAGTTGATGTGAAAGATAAGTCGATTTGATATGCGTTGCTTAAACGCTTTCACTGGTTTCGTGAAATTGGATTTTCACGAACGCTTTTCAATGGTATCCGGTCTAATGCCTAGTGGTGTCTTGGCTAATACTTAATTTCGCTTGCATTAATAATAAACGAGTTTTCTAACTTGAAGACTAAAACAGAGATTTGGATTTTACACGGTCTTCGTCACTCTTACAGACACGTCTCTAATGGTACAAAACTTTTTTTGGTTTGTCTGATTACCCCATTCCTCCACAACAATGATGATGAGGATGATGTTCGTGATGACAATCTCGATGTCCGTGGTGATCGTGATGATGATCGTGACAACAGTGATGATGTTTCCCAAACTCATCCTGGTGATGCTGACAGTCGTGACAATGCGCGTGGCCGTGGCAGTCAACGTAGGTGTCTCTGTCTTGGTGATGATGATGACCTAGGTGGTCCTTCCAGTGGTGATGATCGTGAATATGTTTGCCGCCGTTGCAGTCGTGATGCTCCGAATGATCGTGATGATCGTGCCGTTTTATTGACTGCAAGGAATCATTGCTGACCAGCGAGTCGCTGTTGGTTAGTTGAATGCTTTCTCCGCCTTTTCTGGTTTGAACGTTTTCGTTACCGTTTTCCTCAGAGTTCACCGGAGTTTGTTTGCTAAAATTGTTCTCTTCATTACTCTTTTCATTGAGGGAGTCAAGTTCAGTGTTCAATTGCTGTGGTTTACTCAACTCTTCGTGGGCCATTGTATTAACGCCTGTCTTCAAACGCGATCCTTCGTATATATTTTTCGTTCCCAATCTTCCTTCGTTCTTTATTGCGTTCTTTCGGCTTTTACTTAACGTCCTGCCGTCACCTAGAGTTGAAACCGCCAGCAAAATTACACCAACCAATATCATGTCAATATTTCACTGAGACCGTCTGCGCATTTAACAATATGCTACATTACATACAATTGGTTCAGCGCATGACCTTTAACGAAGAGTTTACTGAATTATTTTCGCACCCATTGTGGGTATTGCCTGGTGGTTAGATAATCAAGAATGTGACATTGTTTATGGCGCCGTAATATCTCTACCAAATCTTACTCACATGACGCATGATCAAAAAAAAACTTTTTTCCCTTGCCTTGAAAAAAAAAACAACAAAATATACAGGAAAAAAATTCGGTTAATCTGTTTTATATATTCACAGGCAAATCGTTAATACACGACGCTATTAGGTTTGTTATCTTCCGTGGCAACCGCAATGGTGCTCACAGTGGCAGTGGTGACAGTCGTGTCCGTGCGGTCCGTGATGCTCGTGACAGTGCTCGTGACAGTGGCCATGGTGATCGTGATGACAGTCGCAATGATGGTGATCGTGATGGCATCCGTGATGGTGGTCGCAGTGGTCGTGATGATGATGACCATGATGATCGTGGTGATCGCAATGATCGTGGCAATGGTGGTGGCCGCAATGGCAGTGCTCGTGGTGGCAGTGACAGTGGTGGTGACAACGAGATTCCACTTCCTTATCGTCCTCTGTCTTTTCATCTTCCTCTTCTTTCGTGGCAGGCGCAATTGCGGAGGTCGCGGCACCTGTAGTTGCAACTTTTACCTTGTCAGCAGACTCATCTCCTGAGGCCTCTTCTTTCTCGATAGGCATGCAGTGCATATACGCGCAAACGCTCAACAATACTGCCAACACTTTGAAATTCATTGCGCCAGATACAATAAGTAAAGAACGCGATAACGACAACGCCAACGATAATAAACCAATTTCGATTGCCTCTTTAAATCAGCTTGAGCTTGTGTCGCGTAAAATAAAAGCTTTTTAGAGCACCAAAAATGGTACGCCTGAGTAGGTTTATTTACCAAACAATTGAATTAGTGAAAGCTTACAGCACAATATATCATTCGAGTTATTTAAAATGCAGAAGTTGAGCGTGTGCATATTTCACGGTGTCAAAGAGGTTCAACTTATCCATTCATCAAATTTCGATCCAATTATATATATATATATATATATATATATATATATAACCATTATAAATATAAACGTCTAAAATCTAAAATCAACTGAGAATCAGTATGAGGTATCAGTTATTCTTGCTTGCGGTCGATGGATGGTCACTTAACCTCCTCCTCCGCCGCCGTACCCTGTAGCACCCGGACCGGCAGCCATACCTCCATAGCTACCATGATGCCCACCGAAATGGCTGCCCAGTCCCCCGCCGTTTCCATCGCGATTATGATTCAAATGAGGATCGTGCGCACGACCGTACCACGAGTAGCCACCATACATGTGATGCCTCTTATCGGAGATAGGTATACTTCCTGTAAAACACACAAGCGAGGCAGCTATCCCCAACAACAGATACGTTCGCTCCACATTCATTTTTAATTCATTGAAGAAATCATTACTTTTTCTTTATATTGGGCACAGCGAACCATTCAAACAGTTTGTGCAGTCGCAGTTATTCTGTTTAACGCCAAGTTTTTATAAAAACGCGCGACCTTTGAAAATGCTTCTCTATTTATACTGACTTCTGGTTGAGATAAAATCTACATCATTCATACCTACATCTCGTGTAGAAACACGCAAGACATTTTTAGCTGCTTCGGTTAGGATCCGAATAAATGAATGAAAGATAACATAATATAACCATAGCTTGTAGAATACACAATCTCAGCGATTCCTGGTGCAAGAGAGAAGTATGAGCTTCGCTAAATTTAACTTTTCTTATCAACAAATTCCAAACGTCCAAGGCGCGTACGTCAACACCGCTACTTGTTTTCTTTAAACTTTTAAATGCCCCTGTACTAACCCATTCTCTCTTATTCTCAATAGAGTTTTTTTGTTGCATTATTGCTTGTTAAAGCATACCGTAAAGATACCCTTCATCGCCTAACTTCAAAGACTGTTTGGCCCGAAAATAGATAAATGGTCTTCTTTCCTTGGAGATCCTGCTCATGAAAGAGTTCAACGCATCAATTTCACGGATCCCATTATAGTCATGAATGTAAAATAATATAAAAACACATATTTAATATTTTAAAAATTAGATAAATCTAGTTTTGGATTATTTATTATCAACCTTGCTGTCGATGATAAACTTTACATGTACAATCGTTTAATTTATGCATGTTTTTATTTCTACCATAGTTGTTATGCATTTAAACCATGATTTCTTATTCATATGCAGTTTTATCTGAATTGTAAAAGAGTGTACGTTTTTTCTTTAATACCAGCATTTTTATCGCTTTGACAAGATGTTGTAGACACATCAACAGTGTTTGTTTTACATCCATGCAAAAGCCCTGTAGATTTTCATTACTTTAAGTTTTAATTCTGCTCACAATACATGCATAGATGTTTATGTCGTATATAATTCAATGGTGTTGCACTTTTAATGACTAAAAAATCTTGTTATTTACGTTTCAACACCAAGCATAAATTATGAATTGTGACTCCCAAATTTACGTAGATACACTGTCAAAACGTTGTGAGGTTGACGTATTTTTTGTCTCCAAACTATCTATATTGCCACTAGACAATCACCACACTTCATTCTGTAATGCTTTCGGCTATACTTATTTTCACGCAGAAGAAGCAGGAATCTTTGTTTTGGCTTTTTTCTTCATATGCAATACTATGTAACACTGCGAAACCGTGAAAAAATAACAAAGAGTAAACAAAATTCTAACAAGAATCCAAACAAGAAACTGAAGTGCGTTCTTAAAAGACAATCAACATTTTCGAGAAAATCAGCCGTTTTAGTTACGTATTTTGACGTCCGTTCTTAAAAGACAATCGACATTTTCGAGAAAATCAGCCGTCTTAGTTATGTATTTTGACGTCATCGGCGCGAAAGAAGAACGCCACGAAACATAATAAATTTCTTTATCAGAATAATAAAGCCATATTAATGGTCAACAAGCGATATTCCATCCAAGTGTACACGACACACCATATATTTGGGGTGTTTTCTCTGAAATGACTTTCAAAATTGAAATAAAACAAACTGTTGTCAAATCATAACTTAAATTTTTCTTTTCTAAAAGCTTGAAGAATAGATTTTTTATTGTTTAATGTATGTTAATGTATGCGAGTTTTTGGCAATTTTGCTGGAGCTTCGCATAAGTATTTGCAGTTAGACGATTTGTTCAGCTTATAGGTGTAACTCGATCACCCCCTTCTTCCTTAATCTTTTTTTTCAACAAGTAAAATATGTTGTCCGAGGGAGATCGTCATACCATGGCTTTGGCTAGTGTGGTTAAAAGGATAAAAATCCCTCTTTGTCCTATCATATAAAATACAATATTTCTTTAGATTCACTAACAATTTAAAATAATAAAAATGACGCGCATATTTTTGTTAAATATCGAAGATATGGTGAACTCCGAGTCGTTCTTAAGATGATAAAATTAATAATGCGTTCATAAAGATGGACTCGTCAAAATATCAACTTCGAATAAATCTAAGACCCAATTCTCCTTTTTCCACCAGGCGGATCTGCAAACGTACAATTCCTGAAGACTTTAGAAACATTGACAATATCATTAATATATATATAAGAAATAATGAGGGTCTTAATATAGAACCCTGAGGAACACCACACATTACTGATATTTCTTTATGTAAAAGATGAATCGCTTCCTATCATCGAGATAACTATTCAACAGAGTCAAGAACAGTCCATAACACCAAACATACTTTTGTTTTGTCAATAGGATGTTGTGATTGAAGATGACCAAAAGTCTTAAACAGGTCTAAAAATACACCCAATTAAATTTTTTCTTTTCAAAATGACCCCAAATACTTTCACTTAGTTCTAAAACTGCATGAAAGACGCTTGTTTTTCGTAATATTATGTTTTTTCATATGCTTTCTTAGTATTTTATAACCGTGTAATATGATATTTAGCGCGTAATTGATTGTAATACAAAATACAATATGCGTATATATTATTTTTCACGAGATTTTGTTAATATTATTGCTGTAGTAGTAGGCGTCTTGTTATATTTTATATTCTTATATTTTTTTAAAGAAATTACGAATCTTGTACATAATGGCAAAACAAAAAATGGTCCTCTTTTTTGTCATTTTCACTATCAAATGTGAATTCGAAAGGGGTGGGATTACCCATATAATCATTCTGAATGAAGTTAACAGCAATGAAGCGTTTGATCAGTGGAGGAATGTATACATATATAAAGGTTGAAATACCCGTGGGCGTGAAATGTATATATAGATATATCGCAGTATGTCGCTTACAAATGAAAATATCGTTTCCTGATGATTCCTATTGGAAAGAAGATTTTGATGCATAATGATGTTATCCAGTGATTTCAACTGGAAAGTAATTCTTTGTTTAAGTTATAATTATAAAAGTATTCCTACAGTATGTAGATTGGGCCACAAAAGTAAAAAAAAAGTTGAATGAAATTTTTTATACTGTCGTTAGGTAACGTACGGGCGATTTGCGAAATTTAATTTAAAAAAATAATTTAATACGAGCGTTTCGCGAAAATAAATTCCTACAAAAAAGTTATTTCTCGAAATTTGCGAATTTAAATTCCAGCGAAAAATCAATTTTTTCCGACTCGCGAAATTCAATCCTTGCAAAATTTTCTTACCTTATGGTATTTAAATGTTTTGCTCGCCATTTTAATACTCCTAACTTCTTTCTAATGCATGTCACGACAGTGCAATGAAAATGGAAGGAATATTCAGAGAATTTGGCTTTTCTAAGCAAATCCCGAAAAATGTTAAAAACCAATTATTTATTGATTTTTTTTTATTTAGTTTTTCACATCGATTTTTTAATAAAGATTAATTTGAACAAAAGATTATTGGTGTTTCATAAAAAAACATGCTTTGATTGTGCTAGCCGCCTGGTCAGTTCAAAATGATATTTACTAGGTAAAATTATATTAGAGCTTCATATTTGAAATGAAAACATTGTATCGTCTGCTAATAGATGATAAAATGTATAAATTACAAATTATTAAAAGAATTCGATACAGTTTCCACTTTAAGCTTTTAGCTGCAGGGCCGTAACAACTTTTTGGGAGGCCAAACATTTTCAAGTTGGAAACTTAGGTAAAAATCTTTAGGATAAGGGAGTGGAAAAACCACCATGGTTGGCTGACAAAGAAAATTTTCTAATCTGAAAGCTCTAAAAACACATTATAAGGCTATTCTCATCCCACGAGAAGAAAATTAATTGTGAAATGTTTCACTTCCATGAAACTTATAATATGTAAAGTATAATCGAAAAGATTTGGGGGGGCCATGGCCCCCCGGTTGTTACGGCCATGAGCTGTTACTAAAGCGTTCTTAAAACTTTAAATTGAGTATGTTGAAAGAAAGTGCGAATGTTTCGTACCAATACGAAATAAACAATCCTCGATTTATCAAAACAAACACCGCTGACCTCGTTTGTTCAGTTATCCTCCCTCGGTTGGATCTTATTCCATGATGGCGTACAAGTGCTACCCAAACAATTAGATGAACAATATCTTCTTATATCTTACTAATCAAGTTATCTGTAACCCAATAAAATTAATATTAATGGTGACATTATAATAATTTAAGTTTCGTCTATGGTAGCCTTTGATAATATGTCATCTGGTAAGACATTGAGCTATCTAGTTTTAGTGACATCTTTAAAATCGCAGCAACATTTTGACTAGTCAGCTGAATATAGGAATGTTTTGTTACCAGATTTAAAGCTACCAAAATGAAATTATTGAAGAACGGTATTGTGGTATTATATTAGCTACATACACACACACACACACATATATATATATAGAAGAGTATATAGTATATATATGTATGTATAAGTTTTCGACTTTTGAAGCTTTATTTTATTTTAAGGAACTGATGAAGGCCCAGTAAAATGGTCTTTTTCTCAAGTAAAAGGAACTAGTGAAGAAGAAATCACTGAAGGTTTGCATTTGATTGTTTTCCCAGACATTTTTATCTCATTAACAAATTAATAAGTTTATATATTGTTAATCAAAACTTGTTGACAGTTATATATCAGTTAAAAATATGTTTTCTTTTGTGTGTGCTTCACCTCTAAATTATCTATATATGATATCAAATTGTGAATTACTTCCATAACAACATTACATTAATTTCATCCACCATGTTTGAAATATTTTTATGTCATATGTCATAAAATATTTTCTAATTTACTTTGAACAACAATTACCTTTTCTCTTCTTTTTATCCTGTTGTGAATTGAATGGGTTACAACACTATGTTTGAAATGCTGAGTACTTTTTCAACAAAAAAATTTTATGGTGGCGACAAATTGTAGAGATAAGCTGTAGTGTCCAATTCAAGATCACTAAGATCATCAAGCAACAAGTTCTTTATCAATATATCACTAACATTTGAAACATTCTTTAAAGATTTTACTGTGTATATGTTTGAATATGACACTCTTCATTTAATTTCAAACCAATTGAACAATCTTCTATTTCTATGTTCATCTTGTCTTTGTTCGTTAGAATAATAATTGTTTGTTCAAAGTACTAACTTAAAAAAATGTGAAATTGCAAAATATTGTTGAAAAGTAAGATAACATAATTAAATGTTACGGGTAACAACGAAGTTAAATGCATAGTAATTGTTTTTTTATTATCTCTGGAACATAACAGGTGGAAATAGATTAAGGGATTTTTAAATTATTTCTTTTCTTATGGCTACCACACTACTTTTTTAATTAAGCAGCATCTAAATTGCAACGTTTTTTATCACAACTACCAAAATAATAATTAAATTATCTCTGATCCGGCGTGACGTCACAGCCAATCTTTTTGGCGTGCATGCGCAAATTCTTGCAGTGAAAACAAACCAAATTGATTCATCATTTTCACTGCAAAACGACGCAAAACGCAACTAGAAAAAGAAGAAAAGTGCAAATAAACTTATTTAAATCAGAAGAAATGTCATCATATAACTGCAGAGCGCTAAATGCTGAAGCAAAGAAGAGATATCTAAATAAACTAGACGTTCTTAGGCTTGAAGGATGTTCCTATGAGATGCCTGCTGGTATTTTGCAGGTTGGCCTGAACTTGAGTATCCAGAAGTCTCTTAAGAAGTTTATACGTACCTTATTGAGACACCAGGCATCTTTACAAGAGAGTCAAATGAAAAATAGGAAGAGTCTAAGGTCCCTTCTTCAAACGACTCTTCTGTACATTAGTCCGTCCTCACTTAGAGTATTGCGCCTCAATAACCTCGAGAGAGTCCCCGACTCCTAGCACCAGATCGAAAATACTTTGAGACATGGGTCGAAAATGATCCTCACACTTTGTAACCTTCCATACCACGAACGTCTTGCTAAACTCAATATGCCAAGCATGCAATATAGATTACAACAAGGTGACTTAATGAGGTTTATAAATGGTTACACAGTAAATATAAATGCGAGTTGATGTTTGAGATAGGGAATCAATTGCACACACACGGGCACAAATACAGTTGAGGAAGCAGTATTTTTTACTAGAGATACGAAAATCGTTTTTTGCAATGAGGGTAGTCGACAAATGGAACTCACAACCGCGAGAAGTTGTGAATGCGTCGTCACTAAACGTTTTCAAAAATCGTAATAATAATAATAATGATTCATATTTTAAATGGATAACCCAGAAAACTCAGACCACGAGAAAGTGCTGTAGTTGTTTCCACTGGGGTCCACTGTTGGAAAGTACATTTTCATAACTTATTATTCGACCGTTAGTCTACCAAATTTCCCTCACAAGGCTTTGGTTAACTCGTGGTAAGTTTTACAGGCACTTCCCAAAGATACCGCGCACTCAGGTGATTCTCGATTTGAACAATTTTATTTATTTTTTGTCTCTAGCGAGAATCGAACTTCGGCCATTGCGGTCAGAAAACATAAGTTTTGACCACTAGACCACGCACGCATTTAAACTGCACTTAAACGCATTCGTTTAGATGTTTTTCTGAAAAATGAGATGTTTTTATATGACTAGTCATTTTTAATTGTTTATTAGAAATACATTCAAATTAATAACAATAAATATAATTATATCAAAACACAAAACATTTATCACATAATTTTTGTGTGTTTTTTCATGTAACAAGATACAAATATGTTAACACTAATCAGAACTTTTTAACATCGGACCATTACTAAAACAAATAACAGTATTCTTAAAAACTACATAGCTTTCTACCTTACTACCATCTTTTCATTGTGACTTGGTGTTTTTAACATTTCGTTCTTGTAGGATAACTTGCTTATGCATGGTGGCAATGACTTTGATAAGAATACTATATCTATATAATATATATGTATTATCAAAGGTTTCCTTAGAAAGACCAGTGTAGTATTTAAACTTCTGGGGTGGACGCTTGCTCAATTTTTCATAGTTCATAAATTTTTACATCTATCCTGGGCAATATTTCTCTCCTTCCTTAATGTATCTATTTCCATTAACAAGCTTGTATTGTTAAAACAAGGTGTTTGAGGAGAATGTGGTAGTGGTGGCCGTGCTTGTCGTGTAACATCCATATTCACTGATGGAGGAGGGTAGTTGGAAGTATCATCATCATCGTAATCAACCGTGTCATCAATAATGGGTAGTAGTTGAGTTCCAGGTTCTTTATTAGGCTCAGTAGCAGCAACTGGTTTGTCTTGTGTTTTATTCGCAGAAGAAAATTCTGCACTGGTGTAGCATTTCATCTTTTTTGCATTTTGTTTCTTGGATGATTGAGAAAATATAAACACAGAAGGTATATAATCTGGATGTTGAGTCCTATTTGTTTTGCCAGCTATAAAATGTTCAACACAAATATACACATTGTTTCCCTTTGGGTTCCAAGCTTGATTTTTACATCCATAAGCTACACAACTCAAAGGCAATTACAAAGTTATTAAATTAACTATCAACAATAATCTTAAATTGGTAAATTATTATCAGGATAAAGACCATCTCAATTTTTTTATATTTTGATTGTTATAATGTACTAATAATGAACCTGTCCTACGGACGTTAACAATAATATGATAATTGAGGAATTCTGTATGTATGTATGTTACCAATCTATGCCAATCTCCTCCCAAAAAAGTCTATATATGGGTAGTCATGTACATATAGATAAATTAATTATACATTTAAATCGAGAAAGAATTTGTTTG
Source organism: Candelabrum cocksii (assembly GCA_963930725.1). Lineage (NCBI taxonomy): Eukaryota > Metazoa > Cnidaria > Hydrozoa > Anthoathecata > Candelabridae > Candelabrum > Candelabrum cocksii. The sequence goes on from OZ005665.1 coordinate 4,021,684, forward strand.
AGAAACAAAGTTAGCCATAAAATATTTAATTATTAGTATAAATTTTAAACCTACGCAATCGATAACTCACATCACATCTAATTAAATTAAATTAAATAATTTTAAATAAATAATTAAATAAAAACTTCTCAAAAAAAATTTCTTTGGCTAAAAACCATCCCAGGAGCATCACAATCGTACCCTGAAAATTTGGTTCCAATCGGTCCAGTCGTTTGGGCGTGATTGGCGGACAACAAAAAACAAACCTACTCAGGTTTTTCCTCCATTATAGTAGGATACTAACATTATAAAGAAAAATAGTAGTTTTGCTTCATCATCCTGAGATGTTACCCGTTAAGTGTAAGTTGCCGCGAAAAAGAGAGAAAATGATAAAATATTGTATATTTGAAAGTTCACTGGTGAAGACTTGTTTTTCAGAGGTTTAAAGTATTATTTTTGCATTCTACAAATAAAATTCTAAAAATAGTCAGGTACTGTGCATACTTTATGATTATTGACCTAATAGAACGGAAATTTTAGCTAAAGGTATACAAACCTTTAAAAACCAAATTTCAGATCATGAATTTTCCAAATTTCAACATAACAACAAATTTACAGCACCAACATTACATCATTTATAAATTGACTTGGTCACCCGCGTTTTGTATTTGATGGTAGCAATTGTAGTTATTTGTCCTTAGTTAATATGATTTTCAGTAAAGCCTTTGGAAATCTCAGCGACACGAACATGGTATTAATCAATAACTACTGGTTAAATGCAAACTTTGCTTTGTTTTTAGCTGATATCATTTCTACGGTCGAATTTAACCATGATGGTGAACTATTAGCTACCGGTGATAAAGGAGGCCGAATTGTCATATTTCAAAAAGACAATGCGGTAGGTATTTCCTGGGTTACGTCAAATAAGTGATTTAATGTCCCAGAGTCCAGCTTAGTATACTTTTTGTGTGAGTGATTTGATAAATAAATAAATTTATAAATTTCACATTTTTATTTAGCAATGAATTGTGAATATTTGAATTTTTTTACTTGTTTAATACATAACTTAAATAAAAGAGGGAAAGTTTTATGGGCGCTATTCAGACTTTGGTAGACTAATGGTCGACATGTGGACTACAGGACAACAGTGTATATATTATGTATAATCTTGTATATAGTATTACGACTGAGGAATTTATCTTGTTATAAATATTTGAGAATAATATAATTTCTTGATAACTTTATATGAAATACGATTATTACCTTATTCAATGCTTGGGTTTTACAATCCAATGAATTTGGTTTTCTGTTTTTAGCCAAAGAGCTCACCGAGATACGGAGAATATAATGTCTATAGCACATTTCAAAGCCACGAACCGGAATTCGATTATCTAAAAAGTTTAGACATTGACGAGAAAATTAACCACATCAAGTGGTTGAAACGTCGTAACCAAGCACATTTTTTACTCTCTACAAATGGTGAGTTATATTCTCTACTTGTCATTTGGTTGGTTTCATACCAGATGTCCATGCTCAATGCATTCTTTTCAGATAAAACTGTAAAACTATGGAAGATATCAGAGCGCAACATGAGGATCGATGGACCCTTAAATACAAAGACAATGGATGGAGCTGAGGATCTAAGCGCTGAGGAGGTTAAGTATCTGCGCATACCTGAACTACAGCCAACAACTCTCATGGTAGAAGCTAGCCCTCGAAAGATATATGCCAATGCCCACACTTACCATGTAAACTCTATTTCTGTGAACAGTGACGACGAGACGTACCTATCGGCGGACGACCTTAGGATTAATTTATGGAGTTTGCAACGTACAGATCAGAGCTTTAGTATCTTTTCATAGAGAAGTGATTCCATTTTAGTCTACCTTGCCTAGTTCGCTCGTCTGCCTCTTCTCGCTAGATAGGGTCTTCTCATTTGATATCAGTGTTACCATATAGAGTTTAACCTCTTTGGTTGTTGGGAAGTCGGAGCAGCAAAATTTGTGTGTATTTTAACAAGCAAGAAATTCTTTTCGTCATCCTGGATTAACCTTGACACTGTTCCAAGACATTGTTGACATCAAACCAGCGAACATGGAAGAGCTAACCGAAGTCATTACAGCAGCGGAATTCCATCCACATTCATGTAATATATTTGTATACAGCAGCAGTAAAGGCAATGCACGATTATGTGATATGAGGGACAGTGCACTCTGTGATAAGTACTCAAAAAGTAAGTTTATACGAGTCTTAAATGAAGTTTTTTATTTGCATACATACATTAGTAAAGTTGTTTCCTTCAACGAATATGTTGTATGTTGGACAATATCTATGCAGTACATCTGTTAACGTCATAATTGAGTTTTCAAGCATTTTTATTATTTTTAATCTCCTTGAAAGGCTGCACTGTGATACCAAAAAATAATAAAATTTAGAAACTTTTCATATGAAGATGGCTGGAATCAGCAGCTTTTTAGATTATTAATAGCTTTGAATTGTTCTACTTTCTTGACTCTAAACGAAATTCCTCCTCCCATTTCTGTCGTAGTGTTTGAGGAACCGGAAGATCCGAGCAACCGCTCCTTCTTCTCTGAGCTCATCTCCTCCATTGCCGACGTAAAGTTCAGCCACAACGGCCGCTACATGCTCACTCGCGACTACCTCAACGTAAAGATCTGGGACTTGCATATGGAGAGAAAGCCGGTGGAAACGTACCAAGTGCACGAATACCTACGCAGCAAGTTGTGTGCGCTCTACGAGAACGACTGTATATTCGACAAATACGAGTGTTGCTGGAGCGGTGACGATTCGTAAGACGTTGATTCGTTGTTGTAATAAAGCATACATGGCGATTTTTGAAACCTTGTTTTGCTGTTGTAATAGTGATGTTTTTTTAGCTCGATATTAACCGGTTCGTACAATAACTTCTTTCGAATCTTCAACCGCGAACAGAAGACTGGAGTGTGTTTAGAAGCCACCCGCGAAAACATGCGGCCCAAGCAACTGCTGAGGCCGAAGAAAATCACGACGACCGGCAAACGAAAGAAGGACGAGATTAGCGTGGAGTGCTTGGACTTTTGCCGTAAGATCTTGCACATTGCCTGGCACCCAAACGATAACATCATTGCGCTAGCTGCTACTAACAATCTGTATCTGTTCCAAGAAAAGCTGTAAACGGAACGACGTAAAAAATAAACTTTCGTTGCAGTAGCAGATGGAAAAGCCGAAAATGATGTATATTTTCGTTGATTTGTGGAATTGCCTACCGGTTCTAGGAATAAAAAATTGCCGAGTCAGCTATTTATTTGCCCACGTGTTTTCTATATGCTTTGTTTTCCTTTATTATTTCCAGTCGCCGGACTTCACTTTTTTATTTTTTGTACTAGAGTTTTGGTTGAACAGCGATGATGTAAAGATGTCAAAGATCCATGTGCGTTATTATTTAATGAAAATATAAATTGGTATAGTTTCTATCTCTCTGTCACCCCCTTAAAAACCAGCACCATACAGCTGTTCAACGCATTGAGTTAGTACTTAAGTGTCTTTATTCACGGCACCGAACCTATAAAAATAGATAATTTTACGTTGAGTTAATTTTTGAGAACCGCATCCTGTAGAACATTGAAGATCCAGGCCCTTTGTTGTAAAGGAAGGGATACGGAAGCTGCACCCTAACATGTAAATCCAGTGAACTTTCATAAACGAAACAATAATAAATTTACGCGTTACGGATTTTCACACAGGGTAGTTTTGACGCATGACATTTTAATACCCGACCGGGAAAACAATATTTGACCAGCATTATTTATTGTCTTTTTATAATAAAAAAAATAATACATAATGGATTTCGCAGTAAATTATGAAATTGAATGTTTGAAATGGTTAACAAATCGTGACTTATCTATCGATAAGCATTACTTGCAATCGAGTTAATAATTTCAAGTTTGTCCTCCCACACAAAGGCAAAACGGAAAGTCGCTTTCAATTAGACCCTGTGATATTCCACCTTTAACTGCTTTTTGGGAAAATGACCATTGTACCCTAACGTTACTCCAACGGTTTTCAACAGTTATGCTTCAAGCAAAAGAGAAGGCAGCTTAACTGTCAAAGTGCTAGTAGATTTGAGATGTCCTGATAAGTTATTTGTTCTTATAAAGAACATTTTTGTCCAGCTGTTTCCTTACTTTATAGCAACATTCCTCAAAAATCTTATTGAGTCACTTCAAAACAATAATCTGAATATACCTTTAAATAAATGAATGAATCTCACGGGCGGTGAGACGTCAATAAAACGGACCAGAAAAAATCTCAGAACCCTATTGCGCGCGAAAAAAAACTATTTGACGACTGAAAGTATTTTGTGTCGCGTGGATGTCAAGCCGAAAAAGGTTAGTGTTGATCTGTTTATGAAAAGTAGAATTACAAATACACTATGAGAACAGAAAAAACTTTTCAAACCAAAATGTAAATCTAAAGTCGAAGAGTTGTATTTTTTATCGTGGTCCACATTTATGGAATAGTATTATTTTGTGGGAGAGCACTCTTACAAATGTTTTTAAGAAAAAATTGAAAACTCTTTTGAGTTCTCAAAATGTTGAACAAAACCTTTGAAGCATTAACATTTGTTTGATCTTTTATATGATTTTAGCTTTTTGAATTGAAATTTCGCTTTCTTTGACAATCGTTTAATCAAACGGTCTTCTACGAGTATTGCAGTTGTATGTACACAATTTATATATGTATATGTAATTGGAAAATAAATATATATATATATATAAAAGAAATAAAAAAAAATTATTCCAGTGATTTTGAGAAAAGGCAACACAATCTACTTTTAAAAAGAAGAGGTAGAAGAGAAGAACAAGGTAAGTGTTTATATGCGTTTAAAAGGTTCTTTTTCATTTCATTTAAACAGTGTCTAAGAAAGGATTTGAAATAATTAGTTTTTTTAATTGGTCAGTTCGGTTTTGCTCAGCCTTCTCATAATATTCTCCTACTTTCCCAACGACATGTTTAGTTAGTTTAGTAAACTGCGATGAGTATGGCTTACTTTGATTTGATGTTCATCGTCAAATGATTTACTTTATAAATTTTAAAAAATCATGACCAAAACCCAAGGCTTGATAATCTTTTTTAAATTAAAGAATAATTTAGAAACATGTCATAAATATAGTAACAGTTATTCTTTCTCAATGAATTAATGAGTGCAATTTGCACGGGATATATAGCTCGTTTTTTTTTGTTTTTTTTTTTTTTTATAATTTATTTTCCAATTGCATATACATATATAAATTTTGTACATACAACTGCGGTACTCGTAGAAGACCGTTTGATTGGTCTTATCGTCGAGAACCGTCTTTTATTTTTACAATCATAGTATAATGAACAGAAGTCAAATTTACAAAAGCAAATGCCGAGAAAAGAAAAAACGATTGTCAAAGTAAGCGAAATTTCAATTCAAAAAGCTAAAAACATATAAAAGATCAAACAAACGTTAATGCTTCAAAGGTTTTGTTCAGCATTTTGAGAAATCAAAAGAGTTTTCAATTTTTTCTTAAAAACATCAAAACTTTCTGCATTTGTAAGAGTACTCTCCCCCAGAATAATGCTATTCCATAAATGCGGACCACGATAATAAATACAAAACTCTTCAACTTTGGATTTACACTTTGGTTTGAAAAGTTTTTCTGTTCTCATAGTGTATTTGGTTTTCGGTTTAAATTTAAAAATGTCACTAAAAATTTCAGGTGATACATGGAATTTACATGAGCACATAAAGCATAAAACGGCATAAATGTTTATTTGATAAATATCCAATATATTTGCATCAATAAACAAAGGTTTCGAGTGTGTTAATTTGTCTTTGAAATAAATTGTTCTTACTGCATGTTTCTGACAACGATAAAGAGACTTTAGTTTTGATTTGTGCGTACTGCCCCATGCTATATTTGCGTATATCAGGTAACAATGAACAAAAGAGAAGTAAAGTTGTTTTAATAAACATTTGTTCAAATAACTCCTAGCTTTATAAAGAATACCTACGCTTTTAGAAACCTTTTCACAAATGTAAGAAATATGAGGCTTCCAGGTGAAATTCTCGTCAATAAGAACTCCCAAAAACCTAGTGACACAGTCTCTCTGAATTATCACGCCATTTATTTCTAGAATTGGTAATTGTTTAGGAATAAAACTTCTCTTTGATGAAGGGTGAAAAAGGGAATACTTTGTTTTTTGAGTGTTAAGGGTTAATTTATTTGCGTAGAGCCAATTAGAAACATTTTCCAATTCCTTGTTCATTTTTAAGAACAGCCCATCTATGTTTCTATCAGAAATAAATATATTGGTATCGTCTGCAAACATAATAGGTGACAATAACGTAGAGGATTTATGGAAGTCATTAACATAGACGAGAAATAAAAGTGGCCCTAATATAGAACCCTGCGGCACTCCACAAGTTATTTTACAATAATTGTTATAATATTAATGCGAGGAAATTGGTAGTTAATTCCTCATTACTGTATTATTGTATTAGTATATACCATATGACGTATTCTAATTATTCCGCAATTATTTTTGTGCTCATGTGAAATCATCGCCGATTTTTTGGCAGAAACAATACTTATTATAGCTGTAGAAACTCCGTGCAAATTGCATCATTACTTCCTAAATGGAGAACAACCGTGTCAACTTTCAACTTCAACTTTCCTTGTGTCTTGATATATAAATACGTATATGTCTACCGTCGATCTGTATACATGGGGAAATTTCAAGGGCTATTTCTTAAATTAAGAATAACTGATAATAATTTTAGAAAATCGTGGAATCGTTATTTTTAGAAGAAACTGGTCGAAAATAATTTTCAGAAAATGTTATTTTTAAAAACTCGTTGAAGGTTATTAGAATCTGATGGAGAGTTATTTTTAGCAAATCCTGGAAAGTTATTGTTAGAAACTGGTGGAAAGTTATTTTTAGAATCTCCTGTAAAATTATTTTTAAAAACTCGTGAAAATTTATTTTTAGAAACTCGCGGAAAGTTATTTTTAGAAATTCGTAAAAAATTAGGGTTAGGGTTAGTTCCTTGACTTCACTAAGACGTTGAAGCTTCCTACTGACGGACTGAATTGATTGATATGATACTACAGTTCAATCCCGCTATCTCGAATATCGCGCTATCTCGAACAAAAGTCTCGGTCCCTTCAGCATTTACAGTCCCGTTAACTAAAATTTGTCCCGCTATCTCGAACTTCGCTATCTCGAAATTCTCACTATCTCGAACTAATTTTTGGTCCCTATCAATAAATTACAATCGTTTTCTCGAACTTTTCAGAAAGTTTTGCTCATAGAAACCAGACATCCTGAATATTTTTGTCGTGTGTTTTTTCGTTAGTTTCAGTTTTCGAATGTTTTTCGAAGACAGTGTTCTTTTAAATCGATCGTTCCGACAGTTTAGTATCAAGATGCCAAAAAGAAAACTTACTGTAAAAACATTAAACGAAAAGTGTAAGGCACTTAAAGAAATCGAGAAAGGGCTATCAAATAAAGATGAGAAAATTAACAAGAGGAAAAACAGAAAAATGTAAACAAGTACCAATAACAAGTTACTTTGTAAAAGAAAAATAAATCTTCACTGACATACTCTTATATATTATTTGTGCTTTAGGTATCTTAGAGGCTTCCTTTTGGCATCATTTTTTCCAAACTATAAGTTAAAACCCCGCTAGTGTAATCCCGTTATCTCGAAGTCGCGCTATCTCGATAATCGCGCTATCTCGAACTATTTGTCCGGTCCCTTGAGAGTTCGAGATAGCGGGATTCAACTGTAGCTTCTTTTTGTGTGATTGTTAATACAGTATAATCTCGATAACTCGAACCCCAAAGGGACCGAGTAAAATAGTTAGAGATAACGAATGTTCGAGTTGCAATTGCATATGACAACACCGCATGCAATAAAACAATTAAGTCACGCGCTTTTACGCTTAGAAAGCTACTGTCATAATCACAATCCTGATCCACATTTGAGAACGCCGTTTCTGATATCACTACAATCAAATTAAACCCCAAATCTAAAAAACTGTCCAGGCTGTCAAAATGCACAAAGGAACCCTTAACCGAACTGATTTTTTGGATGTCAAAGAAATTTATATAATGGTATGCCTTGTGCATGGCCGTGTACCTGATGGCATGCCAATGATCATGTTGCGTACAGTAGTCACGGTGTGTAAGGCCATTATATGTAAATTGTTGATTGATGAACTAATACATGTATCCAGTATCTACAAGACATGGTTTAAGATCTGCATAAACTTTGTAAGAAAGTGATATCGCGGAGAGGGGGTAATATCTTTATTTAATCCACAACATTTCAAACCACTTCATTCACGCTACGGCCGCCATCTTCAAAATGGCGTTCATGTGGTAATCTGCTGCTCATATCCTTGAATTCAGTAAGGCAATCTGAACTTTAGAAAATATATAGATTCATATTCTAAATAACATATTCCTTACTTTGTGTGGACAATTGAATTTTGTTCTAGCAACATGAAAGCATGTAAACCGCCATAAAAACTAAAATGTTATCTTGCTCAAGAAGCTTTGTTTTCGTCTTTCGACATTCCTGGTTTTCTTTGTCTGGAATGATCTGAGTATTTGAAGGTAAATTCACTTCTGTTAATGTCAAAGTAAGCATTTTCAGCGGGAACAAACCATTCTGTTAATGTCAAAGTAAGCATTTTCAGCGGAAACAACCCATTCAAAAACATTTTATAGACCAATAAAATTTGCTCTGGGATCTCAAATTCAGGGAGCAATGTTAAATATAAATTCGTACGCTTTAACCAATGAGATAGTGTAGTGCTTAGTGTAGTGCTTTCCTAATGAAACCTCCACATAAAGAAGGAAGAAAATTGTTGAAGATAGAAAAAGTGTTAAGATTATTATAATCAGCATCGTTGTGATAAACATAATCGAAATGTGGAAAGGAATAACAATGCTGCAAAGATTTTCAGTACATGCTCAAAAGCTCTAAAAAATAATTTCGGGATTATGCCAAGCAATGTACTAGACCTCTACGCTTCGTGCTACAGATTTGGAACAGAAAGCTTTCCCTATTCATATTCAAACACATGACTGTAAATGTCCTTGTCGCGTTTGCGTTCGCATTATTGCGGCCGTCATTCTTTGTTGTCGACAGAATATTGTCGTATGTGGCCATAGAGATCATTTGGAGTATTATCTTCATGAAGGGAACAAACCAAGAAGTTTTAAAGAAATTTTCAAGAAATTGAAAACAATTTAGATTTGGAAAACCATTAAAACGTTTTCCCTTAGAACGCCACATATCGTTCAAAGCCGACACAGAAGAAATAATTGCCGAGTTATGTCGCGATATCAAGGCTGCACAATTCGTTTTGGCTGGACGGAATTGCCAACATCGGCATTATCGAGGCACTTGCCTTTAACGGTTCGTTTTGTAGATAAAGAAAGCGGTTTGTGCGGTTTATTGCGTGCAATACCAATAACCAAAATTGATAAACTAACCGAAAATATTAATGCCGGTCAAACTGCAATACAAAGTTCATATGCCGAAGCCACCAAGTCATATTCTAATGTAAATAAAAAAATCGAAGAAATCCCTAAAAAGCTAACGTTATCAACGGAATTTCAGATCTTGAAGCTATACCACATACATCAACTCAAACACCGCCCACACATCTGCACCACTCAGTTAGAGACTGGAACGTAATCATTTACAACTTACCTGAAAAAGAAGACGAAGTTAAAAACTGTTTAGATCTATTCAGCGGAAACTGCAATGTTATTATTGAAAAAACGGAAATTGATAACGTTAGACGGCTTGGAAACAAAATGGATTCTAGAGTTAGGCCGTTTCTTGTCTCATTTAAAAGATTAGAGACCAAATCTAAAGTCATGTCAAAATTAATTAACGTGAAAAACAAAATGGCCAAAATCTTCATAAACTATGACAGAAATAAACGAGAACGAGATCTCCTTAAAACAAAAATCGACGAACGAAATGATCTTATAAAAAACTATTCATCGGGGGAATGGTTCTATCGGATCACCGGCTCTCCGCTAGCATCGATAATTGTCAAGGAGCAGAGAAGAAAGAAAGGACTTCCTAGAAAACTTCCTCAAAACTAAAATGGGTCAACTTCAGACCTAGAAAACCATTAAGTACAAGTTTCGAAATTCTCTATACAAATATCGACTCTCTGATGAATAAACGTAACAAATTAAAGGCTATTTTAATCCAACACAACCCGCATGTCATATCGTTGACTGAGACACTACCGAAAAATTCACGTTACAACGTTTACACCAGCGAACTCGCAATACAAAACTACCAAACTTTCACGAACTTTTCTGATGCAAGCTGCTATCGAGGAATCACTGTCTACATCTCTGACTCCATCAAAGCTTCGAAAATAGAATTAGACAAACTACCAAGTGAAGCATTGTGTTGTGAAATTAGATTTAAAAATTACAAACTTCTAGTTTTAACATACTACCGCTCTCCTAACCGCAATGTAGAGAACAATAACAAATTAAACAAACACATTATAACCTGCTGCCGTAAATATCGAAATGTCAAAATCAAATTTTAATCAGGACAACTATTCAAATATAATTATAATAAAGGGGATTGCGAAAAAATAAACAACGACCTGTCTATATACAACGCAGACTTTTCTCTTGACACTATTAATAATTGGAATTCTTTACTCTAGCACACTAGCAACAAATATCGATGAAAACATTCCAAAAAAAACAGTAACGAAGAAACATAACCCGAAGTGAATAACACGGAGTGTCATACATAAACTGAAGGAAAAAAGTTACAAATATCGCATCTACCTATCAAATAAAAATCTATCAACTTACCAAGATTATTGCAGAGCGAGAAATCAAGCAAAATGTGCTTTCAGGTCAGCCATTAAGAAATTTGAGAAAAATATCTCCTACAACATCAAAGACAATCCTAGGGCGTTCTATTCATATGCAAAATCCAAAACACCAACCAAAAATTTCTTCCCAGATATGAGATATGAGATTGTTGCAAGAACCGATCTAGAAAAGGCAACAAGCTTTAATACTTTCTTTTCGAGTATTTTCACGCAGCAAAGCGACTCTACCCCCTTAGACTTCTCGTTAAACTGTTATGTACCTCCTCTAGCTAACAACGTTAACTTATCGCCTGAAAACATTGACAAGTACTTGTCTTCTCTGAATGTTAACAAATCGCCTGGACCGGACAGAATACACCCACGCGTTCTGAAGGAAACCAAAAAAGAACTATCTAAACACCTATCTACCATATTTATAGACGCTCTCAACACTGAAAAACTTCCACAAGCATGGAAAGACGCCAACATAATGCCACTGTTTAAAAAAAGAGATAAGAAACAAGCCTCAAACTACCGTCCAATCAGTCTTACATCTGTTGTGGCTAAAGTCTTTAAGAAGATTATTAAGGATCATCTGTTAACTCATCTCCTAACACATGATTTACTTAGTAGTTACCAACGCGGCTTCCGACCTGGTCATTCATGTGCCACAAATCTTTTAACAGTGTTAAATAGTTGGACACGAACTCTTGATGAGGGGTTTGCTATTGACAATATTTACCTTGATTTTCAAAAGGCTTTTGAAAAAGTTCCCCACGTTAGCCTGGTCAGGAAATTAAAAGCTTACGGGATTGAAGGTGCAATTTTGAGATGGATCAAGGTCTTTCTACTTAACCGTCGTCAACGAGTTGTAGTGAATGGGACATACTCTGACTGGAAAGCAGTAAAGAGCGGAGTACCTCAGGGTTCAGTCTTAGCCGCATTGCTCTTCATCGTTTATATTAATGATCTCCCTAATGTCATACCATCGACAGCTGCACTATTTGCTGATGAGACAAAAGTATATTGCGTTCTTTCTTCAGTCGTATCACACTTTCATCTCCAAAATGATATTGATATTCTAACAGATTGGGCCAAAAAATGGGGACGGTGTTTAATACTGAGGTAGATGTAGAGATGACCTCATTTTTAGCTCTGCAACAATGACTAACAAACTGGATTCTTCTAGCCTGGACAGTAGAGGAGACAGATGGAAGGTTATAATATATCTGCAACATGGTTGGATGGCACTTCCATGAGAGATTTTGGGCTCTCATTAGAAGAGTGAGATTAGATTGATCTTAGATTGATCTGGAGACCCTTGACAATAATAGTGTCTACTGGTATCTGCAGAACATAGTCAACAACAATTATGAAAAGAAATTTTTCACAACGGCACGTGCTGCTGCTATTGTTTTTGATATTTTCTTACTTTATGATGGCAAAAGAAATTTTCTTTTTGGGATTAATTTTTTATTTTTTTAAAGGAGTGGTTCCATTAAAAATACGTTCTATACAAAAAATTATATATGATGAAATTCTAGATGAAATTTATTGTAAAAATAATCATTTTACAGCTTTTTTAAATGACTATGCGTTTGATTGCATGACGTTCTCTGACGTCATTCTAGACAACTGTGAGTATGAATAAAATATCACGTACAAAATGTCTGTAGTGTGAGTGTGTTGTTAACAATTCAAAAGGTTGTTGTGTTTTTACAATATTTATAAATATGGCAAATTCTACATCAGAAAGTGAATATTCTTGAGATAATTCTATAATAAATGAAGATGAGATTTCAAATGACTACTTTGATCAATTAGATTTTACATACACTTTTAATAGTGGTTTGCAATTTGGTTTGAATCAGAATATCCTGACAACCCACCACACCGACAACTTGTTAGGGTTATTAGCCAATTAGATCCAAAGGCTACCGAAAGCCTTTTATCAGACAATATTATCACATAACTTGTGTGTTTATAACAAGATTTTATTGCTTACGGTAGGTTTACAGGCAATATTTATGCCTATTACAATTTTTTTTTCTCTTTTGTAAAACCTTAACATAATATATATAATAATATACTTTAAGGTCAGAAACCTCGAGATTTTTGTATTTCGCGGGGAAAAACTTTTGTGGATGACCCATTTTGAATTATTTCGAGGGAAAAAACTTTCGTAGTTGACCCAACTATAAATAATTCGCATGAAAAAACTTGCGGGGAACAGAAAGTGAAACCAAAATTTCAGGGCGATTGTGTTCTTTTGTTTGCCTTATTAATTAAAGTGAATATTTATACTGTTCAGTACTATATACTGCTATTATACATGTCCTGTTGGTTAGTCCCGGCGTACTTAGGACGCCCGTTTGCGCCTACGAAAATCGCTCAACCAGACAACTAACCTATTTAAGCTAGACTTGCATTACACAATGAGTTTCGCTCAAGAACTCAGCTGTAACTCAAAAATAAAGATTTTGCCGGAGATGGGATTCGAACCGGCGGGTTTGGTTTTGTGAGTTGAAAAATTTATCCACTGAGCTACAGCGCTTTCTTTTTTCGTGAGATATAACGACAGGAACAAAAAGTTGTGAATGTCATTATCTTCATCTTTTGATTTCTCTCTTGTCCTTCATTATCTGGTACTAGTATGTTGAGATAAGATCCTAAGATTTTTTCGATCTGAGGCTCCGTGTAAGTGGCCTCAACTACCAGTAACAGTAAATTTTAGACTTGTCTTTTTTCATTACACTCGTGTAATTTTCTTGTATTTAGTTAATAAAAGTTTGACATCACACATTCATTAAAATTTGTTAAAATTTTCGTTTTGATTGGTTTTTAAAAATATATATAAATTTTTTTTGACTATTTCGCAGGAAAAAACTTTTGTGGATCAGGGATTTTCAAAAATTTTGCAGAAAAAATTTTCTACAAACGTTTTCTATAAAACTTGTTTTCTACTTTTGATTTGCAGTATTGGCACAACCAACAACAACAACACATAAAACCATAATGTTTCGCAACTTATAAAACAAAAACAAACAGGTCTCAGTTAAAAAACTATTTAGCGATGATTATCTCCAAATATTTCCTTATATGTTATATAATAACAATATTAATATTATATAATAACAAATTAAACAAACACATTATAACCTGCTGCCGTAAATATCGAAATGTCAAAATCAAATTTTAATCAGGACAACTATTCAAATATAATTATAATAAAGGGGATTGCGAAAAAATAAACAACGACCTGTCTATATACAACGCAGACTTTTCTCTTGACACTATTAATAATTGGAATTCTTTACTCTAGCACACTAGCAACAAATATCGATGAAAACATTCCAAAAAAAACAGTAACGAAGAAACATAACCCGAAGTGAATAACACGGAGTGTCATACATAAACTGAAGGAAAAAAGTTACAAATATCGCATCTACCTATCAAATAAAAATCTATCAACTTACCAAGATTATTGCAGAGCGAGAAATCAAGCAAAATCTGCTTTCAGGTCAGCCATTAAGAAATTTGAGAAAAATATCTCCTACAACATCAAAGACAATCCTAGGGCGTTCTATTCATATGCAAAATCCAAAACACCAACCAAAAATTTCTTCCCAGATATGAGATATGAGATTGTTGCAAGAACCGATCTAGAAAAGGCAACAAGCTTTAATACTTTCTTTTCGAGTATTTTCACGCAGCAAAGCGACTCTACCCCCTTAGACTTCTCGTTAAACTGTTATGTACCTCCTCTAGCTAACAACGTTAACTTATCGCCTGAAAACATTGACAAGTACTTGTCTTCTCTGAATGTTAACAAATCGCCTGGACCGGACAGAATACACCCACGCGTTCTGAAGGAAACCAAAAAAGAACTATCTAAACACCTATCTACCATATTTATAGACGCTCTCAACACTGAAAAACTTCCACAAGCATGGAAGGACGCCAACATAATGCCACTGTTTAAAAAAAGAGATAAGAAACAAGCCTCAAACTACCGTCCAATCAGTCTTACATCTGTTGTGGCTAAAGTCTTTAAGAAGATTATTAAGGATCATCTGTTAACTCATCTCCTAACACATGATTTACTTAGTAGTTACCAACGCGGCTTCCGACCTGGTCATTCATGTGCCACAAATCTTTTAACAGTGTTAAATAGTTGGACACGAACTCTTGATGAGGGGTTTGCTATTGACAATATTTACCTTGATTTTCAAAAGGCTTTTGAAAAAGTTCCCCACGTTAGCCTGGTCAGGAAATTAAAAGCTTACGGGATTGAAGGTGCAATTTTGAGATGGATCAAGGTCTTTCTACTTAACCGTCGTCAACGAGTTGTAGTGAATGGGACATACTCTGACTGGAAAGCAGTAAAGAGCGGAGTACCTCAGGGTTCAGTCTTAGCCGCATTGCTCTTCATCGTTTATATTAATGATCTCCCTAATGTCATACCATCGACAGCTGCACTATTTGCTGATGAGACAAAAGTATATTGCGTTCTTTCTTCAGTCGTATCACACTTTCATCTCCAAAATGATATTGATATTCTAACAGATTGGGCCAAAAAATGGGGACGGTGTTTAATACTGAGAAATGTGCCGTTCTACATCTCGGTAACAGTAATAAACTAAACACCTATTCAATATATGGTCATTACATTTCAAAAAGAGTTGATATCAAAACTGTCAAATGCGAACGCGACTTAGGTGTTTCTGTTGACTCTGAATTAAAATTCTCCCATCATATAAAAAACCAAGTGAATAAAGCAAACCAACTATTTGGTCTCATAAGAAGAACATTTACATTTATGGATGGAAAGTCTTTCAAACTTCTGTTCACCACGCTAGTCCGACCACATCTCTAATACTGTGGAGCTGTCATCAATCCGAGATTGCTACAAGATAAAAGACGCATTGAGAAGAGCCTTAGGAGAGCCAGCAAGCAAGTTCCGGGAATGAGAGACCTTCCTTATGAGGATCGTCTTTCTCGTCTCAAATTACCAAGCATGCGCTTCAGATTTATCCGCGGTGATCTCATAGAGATATTCAAATGGTTCGAAGGGTACTACAAATGTACGTCAAAACTTTTTAATGCCGAAAATCGAGTTATCACACGAGGTCATCATTTTAAACTGAGGAAGCACCACTGTCGTCTCGAGCTGAGAAGGAACTTCTTCACGATGCGTGCGATTGATCGTTGGAACAACCTACCGCACAAAGTTATTAACGCAGCCTCGCTTAACATCTTCAAAAATCTACTAGACGTACACTTGCAGAATGAAAAATATTTGATCGATTTGCCTTTTACGATTTTTTTTTATTATTATATTTTACTTCTTTTCATATTGTAATACTGTAGTTTCGTCTGCTTCTAGAAATCTGTTGTCTAAACTTGATTTTACAGTCAACTGATATATTTTACACGTTCATATTTTACACATTTTCTACTAACTAATCAACTACTTATTTTTCTAGTATTTTTTATATTATATATAACGTTTATTATCGGTATAATCAGCATTTGTAGGTTTGATAGGTCTTCCTGCCTATACAATTTTTTTTTTTGTAAACCTTATATCCAATAATAATAATAATAATAATAATACGGGTGTAAACGGCAAACGGATCTCAAGGAAGATTATCTCTGTTAGACAAATAGAAGATATGATTTGATGAATGAACTTTCGTTTATGCTGATACATCATAAATATGGTAACAGTACTTTGTGTTAAAGACTCTTTCCGCTTCAACCTAGATTCTGACAGCTTCTAATTTTCATTCATGTGTCTGTCTTACACATCATTAATTAATATTATTTATATAAATTCGTTTTTGTAGTTTGTTAGATACAGAGTTGGCGCCACAATGACGTAGAACTACTAAAACAAACAAAAAAACAGGACAAATGTAATGAAGTTTGATGTAATTAACGTTTTTGTGTTTTTTTAAAACTACTAAAAAAAATTAGGGAAGGTTGAAAAAACTCCGAAGCTAGCAGTATATTATAAGTTTTGTCTCGTTTTACCAGATGTGTCTTGATTAAGAAGACACCAAGATAAACAAACCAAACATAATGTGCTTGCCAAACGACCGAAGTATGAAATTTGTGTTGCATAAATCAATAAATTATGTCTTATCCTGACGATGATGATGACTTAATTCCAGGTAAATTGTTTTAATAACTTATATGGTGTTACTTTCAAGCATATTAAATGTTTAATTATCAACGAACAGTTGAGTAGATGTAGGTTGCTAGCTAATTGGCACCTCACTGTTTTTAAGCATAATTTTTACAGAAAGAAAGGTATTGAAGACAATAAAAAACAATGCGAATTATTACCTACCAAACAGCACACATTCTATTAAAAGCCATTTATCGAATTGGAGTTCATGCATTAAAACTCACCTCTAAACCACCATACTTATCTTTACTGATAAACTGTTCCTTACTGATGCCTGTATCCTTCGAGATAACATCAAGGAATGACAGTTTCCTGCGTTTAGTCTTGCCAGGTTTAGGGTCTCAAAGAAGGAGTGAAGAGATGACCTCATTTTTAGCTCTGCAACAATGACTAACAAACTGGATTCTTCTAGCCTGGACAGTAGAGGAGACAGATGGAAGGTTATAATATATCTGCAACATGGTTGGATGGCACTTCCATGAGAGATTTTGGGCTCTCATTAGAAGAGTGGCTGTAAGTTGCAACTAGCCTTTCTAGCTGTATAGAAAGTTTCTACGTGTCTGACCCGTACCAGTAAGATGTGTTCCACTGTAGCATTAATTATCTTTAATTTTAATCTATTACTAAGTTGAGAAAACCACATCTTGTGCATATTGTTACACGCACACCAAACCATAACCTTCCTAGTGAAGAAATCTTTCTGGGAGGAAATATATGATCCCAGATGTTTGTAGTCATCCACCTGTTTCTGGGAAGTGTTTTTGAGAGTTTTTATGACAAAATCTCCAAAATTAAATACTCAGTCTTGGACTCTTTGATTTAAAGAGAGACCTATGCAGTTTGGGGGGCTTGCTCAAGAGACTGGAATAGGGACTGAACATGTTCAAGGGAGTTACTGATCAGACCAATGTCGTCTGCAAAATCAGTAGTAAGATGCTGGACAGGATGGTGTGGACTCTTCCTTAGATTGATCTGGAGACCCTTGACAATAATAGTGTCTACTGGTATCTGCAGAACATAGTCAACAACAATTATGAAAAGAAATTTTTCACAACGGCACGTGCTGCTGCTATTGTTTTTGATATTTTCTTACTTTATGATGGCAAAAGAAATTTTCTTTTTGGGATTAATTTTTTATTTTTTTAAAGGAGTGGTTCCATTAAAAATACGTTCTATACAAAAAATTATATATGATGAAATTCTAGATGAAATTTATTGTAAAAATAATCATTTTACAGCTTTTTTAAATGACCATGCGTTTGATTGCATGACGTTCTCTGACGTTATTCTAGACAACTGTGAGTATGAATAAAATATCACGTACAAAATGTCTGTAGTGTGAGTGTGTTGTTAACAATTCAAAAGGTTGTTGTGTTTTTACAATATTTATAAATATGGCAAATTCTACATCAGAAAGTGAATATTCTTGAGATAATTCTATAATAAATGAAGATGAGATTTCAAATGACTACTTTGATCAATTAGATTTTACATACACTTTTAATAGTGGTTTGCAATTTGGTTTGAATCAGAATATCCTGACAACCCACCACACCGACAACTTGTTAGGGTTATTAGCCAATTAGATCCAAAGGCTACCGAAAGCCTTTTATCAGACAATATTATCACATAACTTGTGTGTTTATAACAAGATTTTATTGCTTACGGTAGGTTTACAGGCAATATTTATGCCTATTACAATTTTTTTTTCTCTTTTGTAAAACCTTAACATAATATATATAATAATATACTTTAAGGTCAGAAACCTCGAGATTTTTGTATTTCGCGGGGAAAAACTTTTGTGGATGACCCATTTTGAATTATTTCGAGGGAAAAAACTTTCGTAGTTGACCCAACTATAAATAATTCGCATGAAAAAACTTGCGGGGAACAGAAAGTGAAACCAAAATTTCAGGGCGATTGTGTTCTTTTGTTTGCCTTATTAATTAAAGTGAATATTTATACTGTTCAGTACTATATACTGCTATTATACATGTCCTGTTGGTTAGTCCCGGCGTACTTAGGACGCCCGTTTGCGCCTACGAAAATCGCTCAACCAGACAACTAACCTATTTAAGCTAGACTTGCATTACACAATGAGTTTCGCTCAAGAACTCAGCTGTAACTCAAAAATAAAGATTTTGCCGGAGATGGGATTCGAACCGGCGGGTTTGGTTTTGTGAGTTGAAAAATTTATCCACTGAGCTACAGCGCTTTCTTTTTTCGTGAGATATAACGACAGGAACAAAAAGTTGTGAATGTCATTATCTTCATCTTTTGATTTCTCTCTTGTCCTTCATTATCTGGTACTAGTATGTTGAGATAAGATCCTAAGATTTTTTCGATCTGAGGCTCCGTGTAAGTGGCCTCAACTACCAGTAACAGTAAATTTTAGACTTGTCTTTTTTCATTACACTCGTGTAATTTTCTTGTATTTAGTTAATAAAAGTTTGACATCACACATTCATTAAAATTTGTTAAAATTTTCGTTTTGATTGGTTTTTAAAAATATATATAAATTTTTTTTGACTATTTCGCAGGAAAAAACTTTTGTGGATCAGGGATTTTCAAAAATTTTGCAGAAAAAATTTTCTACAAACGTTTTCTATAAAACTTGTTTTCTACTTTTGATTTGCAGTATTGGCACAACCAACAACAACAACACATAAAACCATAATGTTTCGCAACTTATAAAACAAAAACAAACAGGTCTCAGTTAAAAAACTATTTAGCGATGATTATCTCCAAATATTTCCTTATATGTTATATAATAACAATATTAATATTATATAATAACAAATTAAACAAACACATTATAACCTGCTGCCGTAAATATCGAAATGTCAAAATCAAATTTTAATCAGGACAACTATTCAAATATAATTATAATAAAGGGGATTGCGAAAAAATAAACAACGACCTGTCTATATACAACGCAGACTTTTCTCTTGACACTATTAATAATTGGAATTCTTTACTCTAGCACACTAGCAACAAATATCGATGAAAACATTCCAAAAAAAACAGTAACGAAGAAACATAACCCGAAGTGAATAACACGGAGTGTCATACATAAACTGAAGGAAAAAAGTTACAAATATCGCATCTACCTATCAAATAAAAATCTATCAACTTACCAAGATTATTGCAGAGCGAGAAATCAAGCAAAATCTGCTTTCAGGTCAGCCATTAAGAAATTTGAGAAAAATATCTCCTACAACATCAAAGACAATCCTAGGGCGTTCTATTCATATGCAAAATCCAAAACACCAACCAAAAATTTCTTCCCAGATATGAGATATGAGATTGTTGCAAGAACCGATCTAGAAAAGGCAACAAGCTTTAATACTTTCTTTTCGAGTATTTTCACGCAGCAAAGCGACTCTACCCCCTTAGACTTCTCGTTAAACTGTTATGTACCTCCTCTAGCTAACAACGTTAACTTATCGCCTGAAAACATTGACAAGTACTTGTCTTCTCTGAATGTTAACAAATCGCCTGGACCGGACAGAATACACCCACGCGTTCTGAAGGAAACCAAAAAAGAACTATCTAAACACCTATCTACCATATTTATAGACGCTCTCAACACTGAAAAACTTCCACAAGCATGGAAGGACGCCAACATAATGCCACTGTTTAAAAAAAGAGATAAGAAACAAGCCTCAAACTACCGTCCAATCAGTCTTACATCTGTTGTGGCTAAAGTCTTTAAGAAGATTATTAAGGATCATCTGTTAACTCATCTCCTAACACATGATTTACTTAGTAGTTACCAACGCGGCTTCCGACCTGGTCATTCATGTGCCACAAATCTTTTAACAGTGTTAAATAGTTGGACACGAACTCTTGATGAGGGGTTTGCTATTGACAATATTTACCTTGATTTTCAAAAGGCTTTTGAAAAAGTTCCCCACGTTAGCCTGGTCAGGAAATTAAAAGCTTACGGGATTGAAGGTGCAATTTTGAGATGGATCAAGGTCTTTCTACTTAACCGTCGTCAACGAGTTGTAGTGAATGGGACATACTCTGACTGGAAAGCAGTAAAGAGCGGAGTACCTCAGGGTTCAGTCTTAGCCGCATTGCTCTTCATCGTTTATATTAATGATCTCCCTAATGTCATACCATCGACAGCTGCACTATTTGCTGATGAGACAAAAGTATATTGCGTTCTTTCTTCAGTCGTATCACATTTTCATCTCCAAAATGATATTGATATTCTAACAGATTGGGCCAAAAAATGGGGACGGTGTTTAATACTGAGGTAGATGTAGAGATGACCTCATTTTTAGCTCTGCAACAATGACTAACAAACTGGATTCTTCTAGCCTGGACAGTAGAGGAGACAGATGGAAGGTTATAATATATCTGCAACATGGTTGGATGGCACTTCCATGAGAGATTTTGGGCTCTCATTAGAAGAGTAAGATTAGATTGATCTTAGATTGATCTGGAGACCCTTGACAATAATAGTGTCTACTGGTATCTGCAGAACATAGTCAACAACAATTATGAAAAGAAATTTTTCACAACGGCACGTGCTGCTGCTATTGTTTTTGATATTTTCTTACTTTATGATGGCAAAAGAAATTTTCTTTTTGGGATTAATTTTTTATTTTTTTAAAGGAGTGGTTCCATTAAAAATACGTTCTATACAAAAAATTATATATGATGAAATTCTAGATGAAATTTATTGTAAAAATAATCATTTTACAGCTTTTTTAAATGACCATGCGTTTGATTGCATGACGTTCTCTGACGTCATTCTAGACAACTGTGAGTATGAATAAAATATCACGTACAAAATGTCTGTAGTGTGAGTGTGTTGTTAACAATTCAAAAGGTTGTTGTGTTTTTACAATATTTATAAATATGGCAAATTCTACATCAGAAAGTGAATATTCTTGAGATAATTCTATAATAAATGAAGATGAGATTTCAAATGACTACTTTGATCAATTAGATTTTACATACACTTTTAATAGTGGTTTGCAATTTGGTTTGAATCAGAATATCCTGACAACCCACCACACCGACAACTTGTTAGGGTTATTAGCCAATTAGATCCAAAGGCTACCGAAAGCCTTTTATCAGACAATATTATCACATAACTTGTGTGTTTATAACAAGATTTTATTGCTTACGGTAGGTTTACAGGCAATATTTATGCCTATTACAATTTTTTTTTCTCTTTTGTAAAACCTTAACATAATATATATAATAATATACTTTAAGGTCAGAAACCTCGAGATTTTTGTATTTCGCGGGGAAAAACTTTTGTGGATGACCCATTTTGAATTATTTCGAGGGAAAAAACTTTCGTAGTTGACCCAACTATAAATAATTCGCATGAAAAAACTTGCGGGGAACAGAAAGTGAAACCAAAATTTCAGGGCGATTGTGTTCTTTTGTTTGCCTTATTAATTAAAGTGAATATTTATACTGTTCAGTACTATATACTGCTATTATACATGTCCTGTTGGTTAGTCCCGGCGTACTTAGGACGCCCGTTTGCGCCTACGAAAATCGCTCAACCAGACAACTAACCTATTTAAGCTAGACTTGCATTACACAATGAGTTTCGCTCAAGAACTCAGCTGTAACTCAAAAATAAAGATTTTGCCGGAGATGGGATTCGAACCGGCGGGTTTGGTTTTGTGAGTTGAAAAATTTATCCACTGAGCTACAGCGCTTTCTTTTTTCGTGAGATATAACGACAGGAACAAAAAGTTGTGAATGTCATTATCTTCATCTTTTGATTTCTCTCTTGTCCTTCATTATCTGGTACTAGTATGTTGAGATAAGATCCTAAGATTTTTTCGATCTGAGGCTCCGTGTAAGTGGCCTCAACTACCAGTAACAGTAAATTTTAGACTTGTCTTTTTTCATTACACTCGTGTAATTTTCTTGTATTTAGTTAATAAAAGTTTGACATCACACATTCATTAAAATTTGTTAAAATTTTCGTTTTGATTGGTTTTTAAAAATATATATAAATTTTTTTTGACTATTTCGCAGGAAAAAACTTTTGTGGATCAGGGATTTTCAAAAATTTTGCAGAAAAAATTTTCTACAAACGTTTTCTATAAAACTTGTTTTCTACTTTTGATTTGCAGTATTGGCACAACCAACAACAACAACACATAAAACCATAATGTTTCGCAACTTATAAAACAAAAACAAACAGGTCTCAGTTAAAAAACTATTTAGCGATGATTATCTCCAAATATTTCCTTATATGTTATATAATAACAATATTAATATTATATAATAACAAATTAAACAAACACATTATAACCTGCTGCCGTAAATATCGAAATGTCAAAATCAAATTTTAATCAGGACAACTATTCAAATATAATTATAATAAAGGGGATTGCGAAAAAATAAACAACGACCTGTCTATATACAACGCAGACTTTTCTCTTGACACTATTAATAATTGGAATTCTTTACTCTAGCACACTAGCAACAAATATCGATGAAAACATTCCAAAAAAAACAGTAACGAAGAAACATAACCCGAAGTGAATAACACGGAGTGTCATACATAAACTGAAGGAAAAAAGTTACAAATATCGCATCTACCTATCAAATAAAAATCTATCAACTTACCAAGATTATTGCAGAGCGAGAAATCAAGCAAAATCTGCTTTCAGGTCAGCCATTAAGAAATTTGAGAAAAATATCTCCTACAACATCAAAGACAATCCTAGGGCGTTCTATTCATATGCAAAATCCAAAACACCAACCAAAAATTTCTTCCCAGATATGAGATATGAGATTGTTGCAAGAACCGATCTAGAAAAGGCAACAAGCTTTAATACTTTCTTTTCGAGTATTTTCACGCAGCAAAGCGACTCTACCCCCTTAGACTTCTCGTTAAACTGTTATGTACCTCCTCTAGCTAACAACGTTAACTTATCGCCTGAAAACATTGACAAGTACTTGTCTTCTCTGAATGTTAACAAATCGCCTGGACCGGACAGAATACACCCACGCGTTCTGAAGGAAACCAAAAAAGAACTATCTAAACACCTATCTACCATATTTATAGACGCTCTCAACACTGAAAAACTTCCACAAGCATGGAAGGACGCCAACATAATGCCACTGTTTAAAAAAAGAGATAAGAAACAAGCCTCAAACTACCGTCCAATCAGTCTTACATCTGTTGTGGCTAAAGTCTTTAAGAAGATTATTAAGGATCATCTGTTAACTCATCTCCTAACACATGATTTACTTAGTAGTTACCAACGCGGCTTCCGACCTGGTCATTCATGTGCCACAAATCTTTTAACAGTGTTAAATAGTTGGACACGAACTCTTGATGAGGGGTTTGCTATTGACAATATTTACCTTGATTTTCAAAAGGCTTTTGAAAAAGTTCCCCACGTTAGCCTGGTCAGGAAATTAAAAGCTTACGGGATTGAAGGTGCAATTTTGAGATGGATCAAGGTCTTTCTACTTAACCGTCGTCAACGAGTTGTAGTGAATGGGACATACTCTGACTGGAAAGCAGTAAAGAGCGGAGTACCTCAGGGTTCAGTCTTAGCCGCATTGCTCTTCATCGTTTATATTAATGATCTCCCTAATGTCATACCATCGACAGCTGCACTATTTGCTGATGAGACAAAAGTATATTGCGTTCTTTCTTCAGTCGTATCACACTTTCATCTCCAAAATGATATTGATATTCTAACAGATTGGGCCAAAAAATGGGGACGGTGTTTAATACTGAGAAATGTGCCGTTCTACATCTCGGTAACAGTAATAAACTAAACACCTATTCAATATATGGTCATTACATTTCAAAAAGAGTTGATATCAAAACTGTCAAATGCGAACGCGACTTAGGTGTTTCTGTTGACTCTGAATTAAAATTCTCCCATCATATAAAAAACCAAGTGAATAAAGCAAACCAACTATTTGGTCTCATAAGAAGAACATTTACATTTATGGATGGAAAGTCTTTCAAACTTCTGTTCACCACGCTAGTCCGACCACATCTCTAATACTGTGGAGCTGTCATCAATCCGAGATTGCTACAAGATAAAAGACGCATTGAGAAGAGCCTTAGGAGAGCCAGCAAGCAAGTTCCGGGAATGAGAGACCTTCCTTATGAGGATCGTCTTTCTCGTCTCAAATTACCAAGCATGCGCTTCAGATTTATCCGCGGTGATCTCATAGAGATATTCAAATGGTTCGAAGGGTACTACAAATGTACGTCAAAACTTTTTAATGCCGAAAATCGAGTTATCACACGAGGTCATCATTTTAAACTGAGGAAGCACCACTGTCGTCTCGAGCTGAGAAGGAACTTCTTCACGATGCGTGCGATTGATCGTTGGAACAACCTACCGCACAAAGTTATTAACGCAGCCTCGCTTAACATCTTCAAAAATCTACTAGACGTACACTTGCAGAATGAAAAATATTTGATCGATTTGCCTTTTACGATTTTTTTTTATTATTATATTTTACTTCTTTTCATATTGTAATACTGTAGTTTCGTCTGCTTCTAGAAATCTGTTGTCTAAACTTGATTTTACAGTCAACTGATATATTTTACACGTTCATATTTTACACATTTTCTACTAACTAATCAACTACTTATTTTTCTAGTATTTTTTATATTATATATAACGTTTATTATCGGTATAATCAGCATTTGTAGGTTTGATAGGTCTTCCTGCCTATACAATTTTTTTTTTTGTAAACCTTATATCCAATAATAATAATAATAATAATAATACGGGTGTAAACGGCAAACGGATCTCAAGGAAGATTATCTCTGTTAGACAAATAGAAGATATGATTTGATGAATGAACTTTCGTTTATGCTGATACATCATAAATATGGTAACAGTACTTTGTGTTAAAGACTCTTTCCGCTTCAACCTAGATTCTGACAGCTTCTAATTTTCATTCATGTGTCTGTCTTACACATCATTAATTAATATTATTTATATAAATTCGTTTTTGTAGTTTGTTAGATACAGAGTTGGCGCCACAATGACGTAGAACTACTAAAACAAACAAAAAAACAGGACAAATGTAATGAAGTTTGATGTAATTAACGTTTTTGTGTTTTTTTAAAACTACTAAAAAAAATTAGGGAAGGTTGAAAAAACTCCGAAGCTAGCAGTATATTATAAGTTTTGTCTCGTTTTACCAGATGTGTCTTGATTAAGAAGACACCAAGATAAACAAACCAAACATAATGTGCTTGCCAAACGACCGAAGTATGAAATTTGTGTTGCATAAATCAATAAATTATGTCTTATCCTGACGATGATAATGACTTAATTCCAGGTAAATTGTTTTAATAACTTATATGGTGTTACTTTCAAGCATATTAAATGTTTAATTATCAACGAACAGTTGAGTAGATGTAGGTTGCTAGCTAATTGGCACCTTACTGTTTTTAAGCATAATTTTTACAGAAAGAAAGGTATTGAAGACAATAAAAAACAATGCGAATTATTACCTACCAAACAGCACACATTCTATTAAAAGCCATTTATCGAATTGGAGTTCATGCATTAAAACTCACCTCTAAACCACCATACTTATCTTTACTGATAAACTGTTCCTTACTGATGCCTGTATCCTTCGAGATAACATCAAGGAATGACAGTTTCCTGCGTTTAGTCTTGCCAGGTTTAGGGTCTCAAAGAAGGAGTGAAGAGATGACCTCATTTTTAGCTCTGCAACAATGACTAACAAACTGGATTCTTCTAGCCTGGACAGTAGAGGAGACAGATGGAAGGTTATAATATATCTGCAACATGGTTGGATGGCACTTCCATGAGAGATTTTGGGCTCTCATTAGAAGAGTGGCTGTAAGTTGCAACTAGCCTTTCTAGCTGTATAGAAAGTTTCTACGTGTCTGACCCGTACCAGTAAGATGTGTTCCACTGTAGCATTAATTATCTTTAATTTTAATCTATTACTAAGTTGAGAAAACCACATCTTGTGCATATTGTTACACGCACACCAAACCATAACCTTCCTAGTGAAGAAATCTTTCTGGGAGGAAATATATGATCCCAGA
Organism: Candelabrum cocksii; assembly: GCA_963930725.1. Taxonomy (NCBI): domain Eukaryota; kingdom Metazoa; phylum Cnidaria; class Hydrozoa; order Anthoathecata; family Candelabridae; genus Candelabrum; species Candelabrum cocksii. The sequence continues at coordinate 4,048,817 of OZ005665.1, forward strand.
TGTTTGTAGTCATCCACCTGTTTCTGGGAAGTGTTTTTGAGAGTTTTTATGACAAAATCTCCAAAATTAAATACTCAGTCTTGGACTCTTTGATTTAAAGAGAGACCTATGCAGTTTGGGGGGCTTGCTCAAGAGACTGGAATAGGGACTGAACATGTTCAAGGGAGTTACTGATCAGACCAATGTCGTCTGCAAAATCAGTAGTAAGATGCTGGACAGGATGGTGTGGACTCTTCCTTAGATTGATCTGGAGACCCTTGACAATAATAGTGTCTACTGGTATCTGCAGAACATAGTCAACAACAATTATGAAAAGAAATTTTTCACAACGGCACGTGCTGCTGCTATTGTTTTTGATATTTTCTTACTTTATGATGGCAAAAGAAATTTTCTTTTTGGGATTAATTTTTTATTTTTTTAAAGGAGTGGTTCCATTAAAAATACGTTCTATACAAAAAATTATATATGATGAAATTCTAGATGAAATTTATTGTAAAAATAATCATTTTACAGCTTTTTTAAATGACCATGCGTTTGATTGCATGACGTTCTCTGACGTTATTCTAGACAACTGTGAGTATGAATAAAATATCACGTACAAAATGTCTGTAGTGTGAGTGTGTTGTTAACAATTCAAAAGGTTGTTGTGTTTTTACAATATTTATAAATATGGCAAATTCTACATCAGAAAGTGAATATTCTTGAGATAATTCTATAATAAATGAAGATGAGATTTCAAATGACTACTTTGATCAATTAGATTTTACATACACTTTTAATAGTGGTTTGCAATTTGGTTTGAATCAGAATATCCTGACAACCCACCACACCGACAACTTGTTAGGGTTATTAGCCAATTAGATCCAAAGGCTACCGAAAGCCTTTTATCAGACAATATTATCACATAACTTGTGTGTTTATAACAAGATTTTATTGCTTACGGTAGGTTTACAGGCAATATTTATGCCTATTACAATTTTTTTTTCTCTTTTGTAAAACCTTAACATAATATATATAATAATATACTTTAAGGTCAGAAACCTCGAGATTTTTGTATTTCGCGGGGAAAAACTTTTGTGGATGACCCATTTTGAATTATTTCGAGGGAAAAAACTTTCGTAGTTGACCCAACTATAAATAATTCGCATGAAAAAACTTGCGGGGAACAGAAAGTGAAACCAAAATTTCAGGGCGATTGTGTTCTTTTGTTTGCCTTATTAATTAAAGTGAATATTTATACTGTTCAGTACTATATACTGCTATTATACATGTCCTGTTGGTTAGTCCCGGCGTACTTAGGACGCCCGTTTGCGCCTACGAAAATCGCTCAACCAGACAACTAACCTATTTAAGCTAGACTTGCATTACACAATGAGTTTCGCTCAAGAACTCAGCTGTAACTCAAAAATAAAGATTTTGCCGGAGATGGGATTCGAACCGGCGGGTTTGGTTTTGTGAGTTGAAAAATTTATCCACTGAGCTACAGCGCTTTCTTTTTTCGTGAGATATAACGACAGGAACAAAAAGTTGTGAATGTCATTATCTTCATCTTTTGATTTCTCTCTTGTCCTTCATTATCTGGTACTAGTATGTTGAGATAAGATCCTAAGATTTTTTCGATCTGAGGCTCCGTGTAAGTGGCCTCAACTACCAGTAACAGTAAATTTTAGACTTGTCTTTTTTCATTACACTCGTGTAATTTTCTTGTATTTAGTTAATAAAAGTTTGACATCACACATTCATTAAAATTTGTTAAAATTTTCGTTTTGATTGGTTTTTAAAAATATATATAAATTTTTTTTGACTATTTCGCAGGAAAAAACTTTTGTGGATCAGGGATTTTCAAAAATTTTGCAGAAAAAATTTTCTACAAACGTTTTCTATAAAACTTGTTTTCTACTTTTGATTTGCAGTATTGGCACAACCAACAACAACAACACATAAAACCATAATGTTTCGCAACTTATAAAACAAAAACAAACAGGTCTCAGTTAAAAAACTATTTAGCGATGATTATCTCCAAATATTTCCTTATATGTTATATAATAACAATATTAATATTATATAATAACAAATTAAACAAACACATTATAACCTGCTGCCGTAAATATCGAAATGTCAAAATCAAATTTTAATCAGGACAACTATTCAAATATAATTATAATAAAGGGGATTGCGAAAAAATAAACAACGACCTGTCTATATACAACGCAGACTTTTCTCTTGACACTATTAATAATTGGAATTCTTTACTCTAGCACACTAGCAACAAATATCGATGAAAACATTCCAAAAAAAACAGTAACGAAGAAACATAACCCGAAGTGAATAACACGGAGTGTCATACATAAACTGAAGGAAAAAAGTTACAAATATCGCATCTACCTATCAAATAAAAATCTATCAACTTACCAAGATTATTGCAGAGCGAGAAATCAAGCAAAATCTGCTTTCAGGTCAGCCATTAAGAAATTTGAGAAAAATATCTCCTACAACAACAAAGACAATCCTAGGGCGTTCTATTCATATGCAAAATCCAAAACACCAACCAAAAATTTCTTCCCAGATATGAGATATGAGATTGTTGCAAGAACCGATCTAGAAAAGGCAACAAGCTTTAATACTTTCTTTTCGAGTATTTTCACGCAGCAAAGCGACTCTACCCCCTTAGACTTCTCGTTAAACTGTTATGTACCTCCTCTAGCTAACAACGTTAACTTATCGCCTGAAAACATTGACAAGTACTTGTCTTCTCTGAATGTTAACAAATCGCCTGGACCGGACAGAATACACCCACGCGTTCTGAAGGAAACCAAAAAAGAACTATCTAAACACCTATCTACCATATTTATAGACGCTCTCAACACTGAAAAACTTCCACAAGCATGGAAGGACGCCAACATAATGCCACTGTTTAAAAAAAGAGATAAGAAACAAGCCTCAAACTACCGTCCAATCAGTCTTACATCTGTTGTGGCTAAAGTCTTTAAGAAGATTATTAAGGATCATCTGTTAACTCATCTCCTAACACATGATTTACTTAGTAGTTACCAACGCGGCTTCCGACCTGGTCATTCATGTGCCACAAATCTTTTAACAGTGTTAAATAGTTGGACACGAACTCTTGATGAGGGGTTTGCTATTGACAATATTTACCTTGATTTTCAAAAGGCTTTTGAAAAAGTTCCCCACGTTAGCCTGGTCAGGAAATTAAAAGCTTACGGGATTGAAGGTGCAATTTTGAGATGGATCAAGGTCTTTCTACTTAACCGTCGTCAACGAGTTGTAGTGAATGGGACATACTCTGACTGGAAAGCAGTAAAGAGCGGAGTACCTCAGGGTTCAGTCTTAGCCGCATTGCTCTTCATCGTTTATATTAATGATCTCCCTAATGTCATACCATCGACAGCTGCACTATTTGCTGATGAGACAAAAGTATATTGCGTTCTTTCTTCAGTCGTATCACATTTTCATCTCCAAAATGATATTGATATTCTAACAGATTGGGCCAAAAAATGGGGACGGTGTTTAATACTGTGGTAGATGTAGAGATGACCTCATTTTTAGCTCTGCAACAATGACTAACAAACTGGATTCTTCTAGCCTGGACAGTAGAGGAGACAGATGGAAGGTTATAATATATCTGCAACATGGTTGGATGGCACTTCCATGAGAGATTTTGGGCTCTCATTAGAAGAGTGAGATTAGATTGATCTTAGATTGATCTGGAGACCCTTGACAATAATAGTGTCTACTGGTATCTGCAGAACATAGTCAACAACAATTATGAAAAGAAATTTTTCACAACGGCACGTGCTGCTGCTATTGTTTTTGATATTTTCTTACTTTATGATGGCAAAAGAAATTTTCTTTTTGGGATTAATTTTTTATTTTTTTAAAGGAGTGGTTCCATTAAAAATACGTTCTATACAAAAAATTATATATGATGAAATTCTAGATGAAATTTATTGTAAAAATAATCATTTTACAGCTTTTTTAAATGACCATGCGTTTGATTGCATGACGTTCTCTGACGTCATTCTAGACAACTGTGAGTATGAATAAAATATCACGTACAAAATGTCTGTAGTGTGAGTGTGTTGTTAACAATTCAAAAGGTTGTTGTGTTTTTACAATATTTATAAATATGGCAAATTCTACATCAGAAAGTGAATATTCTTGAGATAATTCTATAATAAATGAAGATGAGATTTCAAATGACTACTTTGATCAATTAGATTTTACATACACTTTTAATAGTGGTTTGCAATTTGGTTTGAATCAGAATATCCTGACAACCCACCACACCGACAACTTGTTAGGGTTATTAGCCAATTAGATCCAAAGGCTACCGAAAGCCTTTTATCAGACAATATTATCACATAACTTGTGTGTTTATAACAAGATTTTATTGCTTACGGTAGGTTTACAGGCAATATTTATGCCTATTACAATTTTTTTTTCTCTTTTGTAAAACCTTAACATAATATATATAATAATATACTTTAAGGTCAGAAACCTCGAGATTTTTGTATTTCGCGGGGAAAAACTTTTGTGGATGACCCATTTTGAATTATTTCGAGGGAAAAAACTTTCGTAGTTGACCCAACTATAAATAATTCGCATGAAAAAACTTGCGGGGAACAGAAAGTGAAACCAAAATTTCAGGGCGATTGTGTTCTTTTGTTTGCCTTATTAATTAAAGTGAATATTTATACTGTTCAGTACTATATACTGCTATTATACATGTCCTGTTGGTTAGTCCCGGCGTACTTAGGACGCCCGTTTGCGCCTACGAAAATCGCTCAACCAGACAACTAACCTATTTAAGCTAGACTTGCATTACACAATGAGTTTCGCTCAAGAACTCAGCTGTAACTCAAAAATAAAGATTTTGCCGGAGATGGGATTCGAACCGGCGGGTTTGGTTTTGTGAGTTGAAAAATTTATCCACTGAGCTACAGCGCTTTCTTTTTTCGTGAGATATAACGACAGGAACAAAAAGTTGTGAATGTCATTATCTTCATCTTTTGATTTCTCTCTTGTCCTTCATTATCTGGTACTAGTATGTTGAGATAAGATCCTAAGATTTTTTCGATCTGAGGCTCCGTGTAAGTGGCCTCAACTACCAGTAACAGTAAATTTTAGACTTGTCTTTTTTCATTACACTCGTGTAATTTTCTTGTATTTAGTTAATAAAAGTTTGACATCACACATTCATTAAAATTTGTTAAAATTTTCGTTTTGATTGGTTTTTAAAAATATATATAAATTTTTTTTGACTATTTCGCAGGAAAAAACTTTTGTGGATCAGGGATTTTCAAAAATTTTGCAGAAAAAATTTTCTACAAACGTTTTCTATAAAACTTGTTTTCTACTTTTGATTTGCAGTATTGGCACAACCAACAACAACAACACATAAAACCATAATGTTTCGCAACTTATAAAACAAAAACAAACAGGTCTCAGTTAAAAAACTATTTAGCGATGATTATCTCCAAATATTTCCTTATATGTTATATAATAACAATATTAATATTATATAATAACAAATTAAACAAACACATTATAACCTGCTGCCGTAAATATCGAAATGTCAAAATCAAATTTTAATCAGGACAACTATTCAAATATAATTATAATAAAGGGGATTGCGAAAAAATAAACAACGACCTGTCTATATACAACGCAGACTTTTCTCTTGACACTATTAATAATTGGAATTCTTTACTCTAGCACACTAGCAACAAATATCGATGAAAACATTCCAAAAAAAACAGTAACGAAGAAACATAACCCGAAGTGAATAACACGGAGTGTCATACATAAACTGAAGGAAAAAAGTTACAAATATCGCATCTACCTATCAAATAAAAATCTATCAACTTACCAAGATTATTGCAGAGCGAGAAATCAAGCAAAATCTGCTTTCAGGTCAGCCATTAAGAAATTTGAGAAAAATATCTCCTACAACATCAAAGACAATCCTAGGGCGTTCTATTCATATGCAAAATCCAAAACACCAACCAAAAATTTCTTCCCAGATATGAGATATGAGATTGTTGCAAGAACCGATCTAGAAAAGGCAACAAGCTTTAATACTTTCTTTTCGAGTATTTTCACGCAGCAAAGCGACTCTACCCCCTTAGACTTCTCGTTAAACTGTTATGTACCTCCTCTAGCTAACAACGTTAACTTATCGCCTGAAAACATTGACAAGTACTTGTCTTCTCTGAATGTTAACAAATCGCCTGGACCGGACAGAATACACCCACGCGTTCTGAAGGAAACCAAAAAAGAACTATCTAAACACCTATCTACCATATTTATAGACGCTCTCAACACTGAAAAACTTCCACAAGCATGGAAGGACGCCAACATAATGCCACTGTTTAAAAAAAGAGATAAGAAACAAGCCTCAAACTACCGTCCAATCAGTCTTACATCTGTTGTGGCTAAAGTCTTTAAGAAGATTATTAAGGATCATCTGTTAACTCATCTCCTAACACATGATTTACTTAGTAGTTACCAACGCGGCTTCCGACCTGGTCATTCATGTGCCACAAATCTTTTAACAGTGTTAAATAGTTGGACACGAACTCTTGATGAGGGGTTTGCTATTGACAATATTTACCTTGATTTTCAAAAGGCTTTTGAAAAAGTTCCCCACGTTAGCCTGGTCAGGAAATTAAAAGCTTACGGGATTGAAGGTGCAATTTTGAGATGGATCAAGGTCTTTCTACTTAACCGTCGTCAACGAGTTGTAGTGAATGGGACATACTCTGACTGGAAAGCAGTAAAGAGCGGAGTACCTCAGGGTTCAGTCTTAGCCGCATTGCTCTTCATCGTTTATATTAATGATCTCCCTAATGTCATACCATCGACAGCTGCACTATTTGCTGATGAGACAAAAGTATATTGCGTTCTTTCTTCAGTCGTATCACACTTTCATCTCCAAAATGATATTGATATTCTAACAGATTGGGCCAAAAAATGGGGACGGTGTTTAATACTGAGGTAGATGTAGAGATGACCTCATTTTTAGCTCTGCAACAATGACTAACAAACTGGATTCTTCTAGCCTGGACAGTAGAGGAGACAGATGGAAGGTTATAATATATCTGCAACATGGTTGGATGGCACTTCCATGAGAGATTTTGGGCTCTCATTAGAAGAGTGAGATTAGATTGATCTTAGATTGATCTGGAGACCCTTGACAATAATAGTGTCTACTGGTATCTGCAGAACATAGTCAACAACAATTATGAAAAGAAATTTTTCACAACGGCACGTGCTGCTGCTATTGTTTTTGATATTTTCTTACTTTATGATGGCAAAAGAAATTTTCTTTTTGGGATTAATTTTTTATTTTTTTAAAGGAGTGGTTCCATTAAAAATACGTTCTATACAAAAAATTATATATGATGAAATTCTAGATGAAATTTATTGTAAAAATAATCATTTTACAGCTTTTTTAAATGACCATGCGTTTGATTGCATGACGTTCTCTGACGTCATTCTAGACAACTGTGAGTATGAATAAAATATCACGTACAAAATGTCTGTAGTGTGAGTGTGTTGTTAACAATTCAAAAGGTTGTTGTGTTTTTACAATATTTATAAATATGGCAAATTCTACATCAGAAAGTGAATATTCTTGAGATAATTCTATAATAAATGAAGATGAGATTTCAAATGACTACTTTGATCAATTAGATTTTACATACACTTTTAATAGTGGTTTGCAATTTGGTTTGAATCAGAATATCCTGACAACCCACCACACCGACAACTTGTTAGGGTTATTAGCCAATTAGATCCAAAGGCTACCGAAAGCCTTTTATCAGACAATATTATCACATAACTTGTGTGTTTATAACAAGATTTTATTGCTTACGGTAGGTTTACAGGCAATATTTATGCCTATTACAATTTTTTTTTCTCTTTTGTAAAACCTTAACATAATATATATAATAATATACTTTAAGGTCAGAAACCTCGAGATTTTTGTATTTCGCGGGGAAAAACTTTTGTGGATGACCCATTTTGAATTATTTCGAGGGAAAAAACTTTCGTAGTTGACCCAACTATAAATAATTCGCATGAAAAAACTTGCGGGGAACAGAAAGTGAAACCAAAATTTCAGGGCGATTGTGTTCTTTTGTTTGCCTTATTAATTAAAGTGAATATTTATACTGTTCAGTACTATATACTGCTATTATACATGTCCTGTTGGTTAGTCCCGGCGTACTTAGGACGCCCGTTTGCGCCTACGAAAATCGCTCAACCAGACAACTAACCTATTTAAGCTAGACTTGCATTACACAATGAGTTTCGCTCAAGAACTCAGCTGTAACTCAAAAATAAAGATTTTGCCGGAGATGGGATTCGAACCGGCGGGTTTGGTTTTGTGAGTTGAAAAATTTATCCACTGAGCTACAGCGCTTTCTTTTTTCGTGAGATATAACGACAGGAACAAAAAGTTGTGAATGTCATTATCTTCATCTTTTGATTTCTCTCTTGTCCTTCATTATCTGGTACTAGTATGTTGAGATAAGATCCTAAGATTTTTTCGATCTGAGGCTCCGTGTAAGTGGCCTCAACTACCAGTAACAGTAAATTTTAGACTTGTCTTTTTTCATTACACTCGTGTAATTTTCTTGTATTTAGTTAATAAAAGTTTGACATCACACATTCATTAAAATTTGTTAAAATTTTCGTTTTGATTGGTTTTTAAAAATATATATAAATTTTTTTTGACTATTTCGCAGGAAAAAACTTTTGTGGATCAGGGATTTTCAAAAATTTTGCAGAAAAAATTTTCTACAAACGTTTTCTATAAAACTTGTTTTCTACTTTTGATTTGCAGTATTGGCACAACCAACAACAACAACACATAAAACCATAATGTTTCGCAACTTATAAAACAAAAACAAACAGGTCTCAGTTAAAAAACTATTTAGCGATGATTATCTCCAAATATTTCCTTATATGTTATATAATAACAATATTAATATTATATAATAACAAATTAAACAAACACATTATAACCTGCTGCCGTAAATATCGAAATGTCAAAATCAAATTTTAATCAGGACAACTATTCAAATATAATTATAATAAAGGGGATTGCGAAAAAATAAACAACGACCTGTCTATATACAACGCAGACTTTTCTCTTGACACTATTAATAATTGGAATTCTTTACTCTAGCACACTAGCAACAAATATCGATGAAAACATTCCAAAAAAAACAGTAACGAAGAAACATAACCCGAAGTGAATAACACGGAGTGTCATACATAAACTGAAGGAAAAAAGTTACAAATATCGCATCTACCTATCAAATAAAAATCTATCAACTTACCAAGATTATTGCAGAGCGAGAAATCAAGCAAAATCTGCTTTCAGGTCAGCCATTAAGAAATTTGAGAAAAATATCTCCTACAACATCAAAGACAATCCTAGGGCGTTCTATTCATATGCAAAATCCAAAACACCAACCAAAAATTTCTTCCCAGATATGAGATATGAGATTGTTGCAAGAACCGATCTAGAAAAGGCAACAAGCTTTAATACTTTCTTTTCGAGTATTTTCACGCAGCAAAGCGACTCTACCCCCTTAGACTTCTCGTTAAACTGTTATGTACCTCCTCTAGCTAACAACGTTAACTTATCGCCTGAAAACATTGACAAGTACTTGTCTTCTCTGAATGTTAACAAATCGCCTGGACCGGACAGAATACACCCACGCGTTCTGAAGGAAACCAAAAAAGAACTATCTAAACACCTATCTACCATATTTATAGACGCTCTCAACACTGAAAAACTTCCACAAGCATGGAAGGACGCCAACATAATGCCACTGTTTAAAAAAAGAGATAAGAAACAAGCCTCAAACTACCGTCCAATCAGTCTTACATCTGTTGTGGCTAAAGTCTTTAAGAAGATTATTAAGGATCATCTGTTAACTCATCTCCTAACACATGATTTACTTAGTAGTTACCAACGCGGCTTCCGACCTGGTCATTCATGTGCCACAAATCTTTTAACAGTGTTAAATAGTTGGACACGAACTCTTGATGAGGGGTTTGCTATTGACAATATTTACCTTGATTTTCAAAAGGCTTTTGAAAAAGTTCCCCACGTTAGCCTGGTCAGGAAATTAAAAGCTTACGGGATTGAAGGTGCAATTTTGAGATGGATCAAGGTCTTTCTACTTAACCGTCGTCAACGAGTTGTAGTGAATGGGACATACTCTGACTGGAAAGCAGTAAAGAGCGGAGTACCTCAGGGTTCAGTCTTAGCCGCATTGCTCTTCATCGTTTATATTAATGATCTCCCTAATGTCATACCATCGACAGCTGCACTATTTGCTGATGAGACAAAAGTATATTGCGTTCTTTCTTCAGTCGTATCACACTTTCATCTCCAAAATGATATTGATATTCTAACAGATTGGGCCAAAAAATGGGGACGGTGTTTAATACTGAGGTAGATGTAGAGATGACCTCATTTTTAGCTCTGCAACAATGACTAACAAACTGGATTCTTCTAGCCTGGACAGTAGAGGAGACAGATGGAAGGTTATAATATATCTGCAACATGGTTGGATGGCACTTCCATGAGAGATTTTGGGCTCTCATTAGAAGAGTGAGATTAGATTGATCTTAGATTGATCTGGAGACCCTTGACAATAATAGTGTCTACTGGTATCTGCAGAACATAGTCAACAACAATTATGAAAAGAAATTTTTCACAACGGCACGTGCTGCTGCTATTGTTTTTGATATTTTCTTACTTTATGATGGCAAAAGAAATTTTCTTTTTGGGATTAATTTTTTATTTTTTTAAAGGAGTGGTTCCATTAAAAATACGTTCTATACAAAAAATTATATATGATGAAATTCTAGATGAAATTTATTGTAAAAATAATCATTTTACAGCTTTTTTAAATGACCATGCGTTTGATTGCATGACGTTCTCTGACGTCATTCTAGACAACTGTGAGTATGAATAAAATATCACGTACAAAATGTCTGTAGTGTGAGTGTGTTGTTAACAATTCAAAAGGTTGTTGTGTTTTTACAATATTTATAAATATGGCAAATTCTACATCAGAAAGTGAATATTCTTGAGATAATTCTATAATAAATGAAGATGAGATTTCAAATGACTACTTTGATCAATTAGATTTTACATACACTTTTAATAGTGGTTTGCAATTTGGTTTGAATCAGAATATCCTGACAACCCACCACACCGACAACTTGTTAGGGTTATTAGCCAATTAGATCCAAAGGCTACCGAAAGCCTTTTATCAGACAATATTATCACATAACTTGTGTGTTTATAACAAGATTTTATTGCTTACGGTAGGTTTACAGGCAATATTTATGCCTATTACAATTTTTTTTTCTCTTTTGTAAAACCTTAACATAATATATATAATAATATACTTTAAGGTCAGAAACCTCGAGATTTTTGTATTTCGCGGGGAAAAACTTTTGTGGATGACCCATTTTGAATTATTTCGAGGGAAAAAACTTTCGTAGTTGACCCAACTATAAATAATTCGCATGAAAAAACTTGCGGGGAACAGAAAGTGAAACCAAAATTTCAGGGCGATTGTGTTCTTTTGTTTGCCTTATTAATTAAAGTGAATATTTATACTGTTCAGTACTATATACTGCTATTATACATGTCCTGTTGGTTAGTCCCGGCGTACTTAGGACGCCCGTTTGCGCCTACGAAAATCGCTCAACCAGACAACTAACCTATTTAAGCTAGACTTGCATTACACAATGAGTTTCGCTCAAGAACTCAGCTGTAACTCAAAAATAAAGATTTTGCCGGAGATGGGATTCGAACCGGCGGGTTTGGTTTTGTGAGTTGAAAAATTTATCCACTGAGCTACAGCGCTTTCTTTTTTCGTGAGATATAACGACAGGAACAAAAAGTTGTGAATGTCATTATCTTCATCTTTTGATTTCTCTCTTGTCCTTCATTATCTGGTACTAGTATGTTGAGATAAGATCCTAAGATTTTTTCGATCTGAGGCTCCGTGTAAGTGGCCTCAACTACCAGTAACAGTAAATTTTAGACTTGTCTTTTTTCATTACACTCGTGTAATTTTCTTGTATTTAGTTAATAAAAGTTTGACATCACACATTCATTAAAATTTGTTAAAATTTTCGTTTTGATTGGTTTTTAAAAATATATATAAATTTTTTTTGACTATTTCGCAGGAAAAAACTTTTGTGGATCAGGGATTTTCAAAAATTTTGCAGAAAAAATTTTCTACAAACGTTTTCTATAAAACTTGTTTTCTACTTTTGATTTGCAGTATTGGCACAACCAACAACAACAACACATAAAACCATAATGTTTCGCAACTTATAAAACAAAAACAAACAGGTCTCAGTTAAAAAACTATTTAGCGATGATTATCTCCAAATATTTCCTTATATGTTATATAATAACAATATTAATATTATATAATAACAAATTAAACAAACACATTATAACCTGCTGCCGTAAATATCGAAATGTCAAAATCAAATTTTAATCAGGACAACTATTCAAATATAATTATAATAAAGGGGATTGCGAAAAAATAAACAACGACCTGTCTATATACAACGCAGACTTTTCTCTTGACACTATTAATAATTGGAATTCTTTACTCTAGCACACTAGCAACAAATATCGATGAAAACATTCCAAAAAAAACAGTAACGAAGAAACATAACCCGAAGTGAATAACACGGAGTGTCATACATAAACTGAAGGAAAAAAGTTACAAATATCGCATCTACCTATCAAATAAAAATCTATCAACTTACCAAGATTATTGCAGAGCGAGAAATCAAGCAAAATCTGCTTTCAGGTCAGCCATTAAGAAATTTGAGAAAAATATCTCCTACAACATCAAAGACAATCCTAGGGCGTTCTATTCATATGCAAAATCCAAAACACCAACCAAAAATTTCTTCCCAGATATGAGATATGAGATTGTTGCAAGAACCGATCTAGAAAAGGCAACAAGCTTTAATACTTTCTTTTCGAGTATTTTCACGCAGCAAAGCGACTCTACCCCCTTAGACTTCTCGTTAAACTGTTATGTACCTCCTCTAGCTAACAACGTTAACTTATCGCCTGAAAACATTGACAAGTACTTGTCTTCTCTGAATGTTAACAAATCGCCTGGACCGGACAGAATACACCCACGCGTTCTGAAGGAAACCAAAAAAGAACTATCTAAACACCTATCTACCATATTTATAGACGCTCTCAACACTGAAAAACTTCCACAAGCATGGAAGGACGCCAACATAATGCCACTGTTTAAAAAAAGAGATAAGAAACAAGCCTCAAACTACCGTCCAATCAGTCTTACATCTGTTGTGGCTAAAGTCTTTAAGAAGATTATTAAGGATCATCTGTTAACTCATCTCCTAACACATGATTTACTTAGTAGTTACCAACGCGGCTTCCGACCTGGTCATTCATGTGCCACAAATCTTTTAACAGTGTTAAATAGTTGGACACGAACTCTTGATGAGGGGTTTGCTATTGACAATATTTACCTTGATTTTCAAAAGGCTTTTGAAAAAGTTCCCCACGTTAGCCTGGTCAGGAAATTAAAAGCTTACGGGATTGAAGGTGCAATTTTGAGATGGATCAAGGTCTTTCTACTTAACCGTCGTCAACGAGTTGTAGTGAATGGGACATACTCTGACTGGAAAGCAGTAAAGAGCGGAGTACCTCAGGGTTCAGTCTTAGCCGCATTGCTCTTCATCGTTTATATTAATGATCTCCCTAATGTCATACCATCGACAGCTGCACTATTTGCTGATGAGACAAAAGTATATTGCGTTCTTTCTTCAGTCGTATCACACTTTCATCTCCAAAATGATATTGATATTCTAACAGATTGGGCCAAAAAATGGGGACGGTGTTTAATACTGAGAAATGTGCCGTTCTACATCTCGGTAACAGTAATAAACTAAACACCTATTCAATATATGGTCATTACATTTCAAAAAGAGTTGATATCAAAACTGTCAAATGCGAACGCGACTTAGGTGTTTCTGTTGACTCTGAATTAAAATTCTCCCATCATATAAAAAACCAAGTGAATAAAGCAAACCAACTATTTGGTCTCATAAGAAGAACATTTACATTTATGGATGGAAAGTCTTTCAAACTTCTGTTCACCACGCTAGTCCGACCACATCTCTAATACTGTGGAGCTGTCATCAATCCGAGATTGCTACAAGATAAAAGACGCATTGAGAAGAGCCTTAGGAGAGCCAGCAAGCAAGTTCCGGGAATGAGAGACCTTCCTTATGAGGATCGTCTTTCTCGTCTCAAATTACCAAGCATGCGCTTCAGATTTATCCGCGGTGATCTCATAGAGATATTCAAATGGTTCGAAGGGTACTACAAATGTACGTCAAAACTTTTTAATGCCGAAAATCGAGTTATCACACGAGGTCATCATTTTAAACTGAGGAAGCACCACTGTCGTCTCGAGCTGAGAAGGAACTTCTTCACGATGCGTGCGATTGATCGTTGGAACAACCTACCGCACAAAGTTATTAACGCAGCCTCGCTTAACATCTTCAAAAATCTACTAGACGTACACTTGCAGAATGAAAAATATTTGATCGATTTGCCTTTTACGATTTTTTTTTATTATTATATTTTACTTCTTTTCATATTGTAATACTGTAGTTTCGTCTGCTTCTAGAAATCTGTTGTCTAAACTTGATTTTACAGTCAACTGATATATTTTACACGTTCATATTTTACACATTTTCTACTAACTAATCAACTACTTATTTTTCTAGTATTTTTTATATTATATATAACGTTTATTATCGGTATAATCAGCATTTGTAGGTTTGATAGGTCTTCCTGCCTATACAATTTTTTTTTTTGTAAACCTTATATCCAATAATAATAATAATAATAATAATACGGGTGTAAACGGCAAACGGATCTCAAGGAAGATTATCTCTGTTAGACAAATAGAAGATATGATTTGATGAATGAACTTTCGTTTATGCTGATACATCATAAATATGGTAACAGTACTTTGTGTTAAAGACTCTTTCCGCTTCAACCTAGATTCTGACAGCTTCTAATTTTCATTCATGTGTCTGTCTTACACATCATTAATTAATATTATTTATATAAATTCGTTTTTGTAGTTTGTTAGATACAGAGTTGGCGCCACAATGACGTAGAACTACTAAAACAAACAAAAAAACAGGACAAATGTAATGAAGTTTGATGTAATTAACGTTTTTGTGTTTTTTTAAAACTACTAAAAAAAATTAGGGAAGGTTGAAAAAACTCCGAAGCTAGCAGTATATTATAAGTTTTGTCTCGTTTTACCAGATGTGTCTTGATTAAGAAGACACCAAGATAAACAAACCAAACATAATGTGCTTGCCAAACGACCGAAGTATGAAATTTGTGTTGCATAAATCAATAAATTATGTCTTATCCTGACGATGATGATGACTTAATTCCAGGTAAATTGTTTTAATAACTTATATGGTGTTACTTTCAAGCATATTAAATGTTTAATTATCAACGAACAGTTGAGTAGATGTAGGTTGCTAGCTAATTGGCACCTCACTGTTTTTAAGCATAATTTTTACAGAAAGAAAGGTATTGAAGACAATAAAAAACAATGCGAATTATTACCTACCAAACAGCACACATTCTATTAAAAGCCATTTATCGAATTGGAGTTCATGCATTAAAACTCACCTCTAAACCACCATACTTATCTTTACTGATAAACTGTTCCTTACTGATGCCTGTATCCTTCGAGATAACATCAAGGAATGACAGTTTCCTGCGTTTAGTCTTGCCAGGTTTAGGGTCTCAAAGAAGGAGTGAAGAGATGACCTCATTTTTAGCTCTGCAACAATGACTAACAAACTGGATTCTTCTAGCCTGGACAGTAGAGGAGACAGATGGAAGGTTATAATATATCTGCAACATGGTTGGATGGCACTTCCATGAGAGATTTTGGGCTCTCATTAGAAGAGTGGCTGTAAGTTGCAACTAGCCTTTCTAGCTGTATAGAAAGTTTCTACGTGTCTGACCCGTACCAGTAAGATGTGTTCCACTGTAGCATTAATTATCTTTAATTTTAATCTATTACTAAGTTGAGAAAACCACATCTTGTGCATATTGTTACACGCACACCAAACCATAACCTTCCTAGTGAAGAAATCTTTCTGGGAGGAAATATATGATCCCAGATGTTTGTAGTCATCCACCTGTTTCTGGGAAGTGTTTTTGAGAGTTTTTATGACAAAATCTCCAAAATTAAATACTCAGTCTTGGACTCTTTGATTTAAAGAGAGACCTATGCAGTTTGGGGGGCTTGCTCAAGAGACTGGAATAGGGACTGAACATGTTCAAGGGAGTTACTGATCAGACCAATGTCGTCTGCAAAATCAGTAGTAAGATGCTGGACAGGATGGTGTGGACTCTTCCTTAGATTGATCTGGAGACCCTTGACAATAATAGTGTCTACTGGTATCTGCAGAACATAGTCAACAACAATTATGAAAAGAAATTTTTCACAACGGCACGTGCTGCTGCTATTGTTTTTGATATTTTCTTACTTTATGATGGCAAAAGAAATTTTCTTTTTGGGATTAATTTTTTATTTTTTTAAAGGAGTGGTTCCATTAAAAATACGTTCTATACAAAAAATTATATATGATGAAATTCTAGATGAAATTTATTGTAAAAATAATCATTTTACAGCTTTTTTAAATGACCATGCGTTTGATTGCATGACGTTCTCTGACGTCATTCTAGACAACTGTGAGTATGAATAAAATATCACGTACAAAATGTCTGTAGTGTGAGTGTGTTGTTAACAATTCAAAAGGTTGTTGTGTTTTTACAATATTTATAAATATGGCAAATTCTACATCAGAAAGTGAATATTCTTGAGATAATTCTATAATAAATGAAGATGAGATTTCAAATGACTACTTTGATCAATTAGATTTTACATACACTTTTAATAGTGGTTTGCAATTTGGTTTGAATCAGAATATCCTGACAACCCACCACACCGACAACTTGTTAGGGTTATTAGCCAATTAGATCCAAAGGCTACCGAAAGCCTTTTATCAGACAATATTATCACATAACTTGTGTGTTTATAACAAGATTTTATTGCTTACGGTAGGTTTACAGGCAATATTTATGCCTATTACAATTTTTTTTTCTCTTTTGTAAAACCTTAACATAATATATATAATAATATACTTTAAGGTCAGAAACCTCGAGATTTTTGTATTTCGCGGGGAAAAACTTTTGTGGATGACCCATTTTGAATTATTTCGAGGGAAAAAACTTTCGTAGTTGACCCAACTATAAATAATTCGCATGAAAAAACTTGCGGGGAACAGAAAGTGAAACCAAAATTTCAGGGCGATTGTGTTCTTTTGTTTGCCTTATTAATTAAAGTGAATATTTATACTGTTCAGTACTATATACTGCTATTATACATGTCCTGTTGGTTAGTCCCGGCGTACTTAGGACGCCCGTTTGCGCCTACGAAAATCGCTCAACCAGACAACTAACCTATTTAAGCTAGACTTGCATTACACAATGAGTTTCGCTCAAGAACTCAGCTGTAACTCAAAAATAAAGATTTTGCCGGAGATGGGATTCGAACCGGCGGGTTTGGTTTTGTGAGTTGAAAAATTTATCCACTGAGCTACAGCGCTTTCTTTTTTCGTGAGATATAACGACAGGAACAAAAAGTTGTGAATGTCATTATCTTCATCTTTTGATTTCTCTCTTGTCCTTCATTATCTGGTACTAGTATGTTGAGATAAGATCCTAAGATTTTTTCGATCTGAGGCTCCGTGTAAGTGGCCTCAACTACCAGTAACAGTAAATTTTAGACTTGTCTTTTTTCATTACACTCGTGTAATTTTCTTGTATTTAGTTAATAAAAGTTTGACATCACACATTCATTAAAATTTGTTAAAATTTTCGTTTTGATTGGTTTTTAAAAATATATATAAATTTTTTTTGACTATTTCGCAGGAAAAAACTTTTGTGGATCAGGGATTTTCAAAAATTTTGCAGAAAAAATTTTCTACAAACGTTTTCTATAAAACTTGTTTTCTACTTTTGATTTGCAGTATTGGCACAACCAACAACAACAACACATAAAACCATAATGTTTTGCAACTTATAAAACAAAAACAAACAGGTCTCAGTTAAAAAACTATTTAGCGATGATTATCTCCAAATATTTCCTTATATGTTATTCTCCTGTTTTAAAAAGTTTTGTTTTCAAACCGTTCTTTAAATCTACAATGATGTCAGATATCATTTTAGTAAAATATTTTTTATATTTGAAAAATTATATCATAGCATGCAGAAGCTATTGCATTATTTGAAATTGATCAGAATAGAATGTTTTAATAGATTGTTGGTATTTTGCAAAAGTTTCAATTGAAAACATTTTTATTTCCATCATACTGTTTAAAGAGCAGTGTTGTGCTGTGGTCAGTAAAGGTGAAATTAAAAACCATTGCAGATTGGAAATGAACACAGTTTGGGACTGTATTGAAAGATAACGGTGTAACAATAGAAAAAATCTTATTGTAAGCTGTAGAAGGGATGTATTGAAAAAAAAACAAGGACAATATGCTACTTAGCTTGTCAGGTACAGTAAAAGGGCAAGTCTTAGACTGGGCACAACAGACAAAAGTTATAAAAACACAATGTGCACATTTTCTTGGTAAATTCCATAGAAGATACTGCACCAAAGAACAGAATCTGAGGGTCAATCAAACAACAATATCCTATAGCTTCTGAGGTTAAACGAAACAAACAAAGAATAACTTATCAGAAAATTTCAACTCACTCAATTTACTGTTGTGGGAAACTGTTCATTTAAATCACCAATCACTTACTTCTCGACTCAACTTCTTGGCTGGAGCAAAGCTTATTCAGTTTTTGTCAAGGGGCTAAACTCGAAGAAGAAATTACAGATCCTCTTAATAGTTAGTCAAGTTTGTACTTTAGTTTGTTGACTGAAAGTTTTTCAAGCGAAAAAAACAATGGATGAGAAAGAACTTTTTCTTATTAAGACATGCTCTACTGGAAAGCGTAAATATACTGAAGAATTTATTAACACAAGGCTTCAATGTATTTTTTAAAATAATGCAAAGCAAGGTAGCTGACACTTAAATAATAACATTTAGTCAAGAATACTTTGTGTGCGTAATATTGACTCAGTTACACTAGGAGGATGATCAGGAAACTAGCTGTTTTTATCGTGACACCATCATTAGGGAGATAACCAACCAAGGCTAAAAGAGTTCTCCCTACCCTTTCCTACTTAAAAGTAGAGGTTATATCTCAGAGTTCCTTTCTCCTAGACAGGTTACTAGCCAAAGCTAAAGACTCCTGTTGTAAATATACTGAGAAGATTTCCTGGAACAAGGCTTTATTCAACACAAAACTATAGTACATGTATCAGTTGTAAATATGTATATAGACCTAAAATAAACAAAAGAAGAACTATATACAAATATCAACGATTTTCATAACATTCTCCGTCGGTTAGGAGTTTTCTCAGTCTTCTTCAAATCCGTACTTTTGAGGTGGACGTCTTGTACGTGTGGATCGTCGTAAATTGTCTGTAGACGGATTCATTAGTTCTGTTTCTAATTCTTGATTTACAACCACGTCTTCACTTTCTTTCACTGTTTCATCACAAGCAGATTCCAGAGCAGTGTCTGCTCGCTCAATAGGAATTTCTAGTTTGCTACTAGTAGGCTGTTGGTTCTCGTCATTTCTTGGATATGGCGCTAGGTTGGATAGCGAAACTGTTGACTCACGCCCATCATTATGTCGAATGTACGCGTAAGTGGGGTTGACATGGGTTAGCTCAACTTCTTCAACAAGATCATCATTCTTGCTTGATCTTACGAATTTACGGAGGAATACTGGACCTGGCGTCAATCACGACGGCAATGATTTTCCTTGACTAGATTTACGTTGGAAATTGAAAAAACGTTCATGAGGTGTGGAATTCGTTGCAGTTGTTAAAAGAGAGCGGATAGAATGTACATCAGGAAGTACTCTTTCCCAATGCGACACCGGAAGTCCGTTTGATGCTAAAGCTAGTCGAATAGCTTTCCAAACTATACCGTTGTAGCGTTCAACTTGACCATTACCGATAGGGTGATACGGTGTGCTGTGACTCGATGCTATTCCTCTGTTGGTAAGATATTTCACAAGTTTTGCCAACATAAATGATTTTCCCCTGTCTGAATGCATATATTCTGACATGCCACACAAGGAATAGATCGAATCAAGGCATTTTATAACGGTAGGTGTTGAAATATCAGAAGTTGGGATAACGAAAGGAAAGCGAGAATATTCATCAATGACAGTCAAGTAATACTTATTGCGTGTAACAGATGGAAGGGGTCCTTTGAAATCTAGGTTTAACCTTTCCATTGGTCGAGTCGCCTTAATCAATTTCCTTTAACACTTTTGTAAAATTGTGGTTTGAGTTCTGCACAAATCTTACAATTGGAACATACTCGCTTGACATCTTTGATAGAGTATGGTAGATTTTTGGATTTGACGAAATGTAGGAGGCGGGTAACTCCAGGATGACAGAGCTGCATGTGAATGTCATCAAGGTTACTTGAAACTACTAAACAATGAGCTCATGTAAAGGAGTCAGCTACAACATTCTTCTTTCCTTCCCGATACTTTATGACATATGAAAATTCAGCCAGTTCCATACGCCACATTTGGATCTTATTGTTCTTTATCTTAGTCCGTTTTCGATTATCAAACATATATGATACGGAACGTTGGTCAGTAATTAGGGTAAATGGTTGATGTGATAGCAAGTGGTTCCACTTTCTAACAGATTCTATGATAGCAAAAGCTTCCTTTTCTACCGCTGGATACCATTTTTCACTTTTCGATAAAGTTTTCGACATGAACGCCACTGGACGACCATTTTGATTAAGTGAAGCAGATATGGCTACGTCTGAAGCATCACACTCGACTACGAATGGTATGTCCTCATCGATTGGAGCAAGCACTACATTTCCGAGCTCGTTCTTGATAGCATTAAATGATTCAATAGCAGCTTTGGTTAGCGGAAAGGTTTCTGATTCAGCAAGGGGTCGAATCTTGTCGGAAAACTGAGTGATCCATTTTGCATAGTAGGCGAACATACCCAAAACTCGTTTAAGGGAAGCAGCACTTGAAGGAGGTGGAAAATCTAGTAATGGACGCAATCTTTCGGGATCTGGTTTGATTGAGTTTTGACTGATTTGGTAACCAAGAATATCAATTGATAATGCACATTGTACAGTTTTGGCATTGTTTAGGGTTATGCTTCGTCTTTTGATCATTACTTGGAAAGCAAGATTGTTTCGTTCAAGATCAGCTTTATCAACTCCCGTGATAGTTACGTTATCAAGATACGGGAAAGTGTCCTCGAGTCCCTCCTCATTCACTAAGTCATCCATAGAGCGTTGAAAACACGGTACACCATTTGTTACGCCAAATGGCATTACAACAAACTCGTACAAATCTCCAAGACATTCAAAGGCGGTATACTTTCGTTCGGACTCTGGTAATCGGATTTGATGGTATGCGCTTTTGAGGTCGTATGTTGAAAAGTATTTATACTTTGATAATCAGTTAACCATATCATCAATTCGTGGAAGAGGGTACGCATCAAGGTTAGTGTATAAGTTAATTGTTTGAGAGTAATCTACACAGAGCCTCTTACGGTGACGATTGAATTCATCTTTGGCAACAAGAACTTGAGCTCTCCAAGCAGAATCACTTTGTCGGATCCTTCCTGCTTTAAGAAGGGTTTCCGTTCATTTCGTCGCAGATCATTTCGTTGCAGTTTATTTCCTAACCTTAACCTAACCCATTTCATAACCCTAACCTAACCTAACCTATTTCATAACCTTAACCTAACCTAGCCCATTTCATAACCCTAACGAAATGAATGCGACGAAATGATCTGCAACGAAATGAACGGTCACCTTAAGTGATTTAATTTCGGTTTTGATGAAGTCTCTATCGTCTTTATTGAAAGATCTCGACTTTGTTGCGATTGGTTTGATATCCTTTGGCAAGCTTTTGAAAAAAGACGGAGGTGTGACAACAGCAAACTTTGTTGGTAATACATTGGAGTGAGAAGCTGGTTCTGGTAGTGGAACTGATTCAGGCGTAGAAGCTGGTAAGGGTGAAGAAGTTGGTTCAGGTAATTTGTCACTTCCAGGTGGTGTGACTGGTTCAGGTAGTGCAACTGATCCAGGTTTTGCGGACATTTTGAGTGATGTAGGGAGTGTGGATGATTTGTGTTCATCTAGTGCAGTCACACAGGAATTGACAAGAGGTTTGACCATAAATTCTGGTTGATTCCCTTCAAACTGGAATGTCACTTTACTGTGTTGTTTTTGAAAATCATGCCCAAGAATGATATTACTGCAAAGGTTCTTAAGAATGTCTAATTTAATATTCTGGTATTCATGATCGTTCACTAAAAGGGTTGATTTACAACTTCCGATTGCAGTAGATTCCATTGAGGTAAGTGCCATGGATACTAGTTTGTTGGAACGAGTCATTTTGACATTGAGTCGTTTAAAGGCATTCTCACTAATGAAGCTGTCAGAGCTACACGAATCAATCAGTGCGTCCATTGTTAGGCCATTTACAACCACAGGAATCGAAGCATGACGTAGGTTATGTGGACAAGCAGCATTTATTGCACAGAGTGATGGAGAGAAGATGGTGGATAGACTGGTATCCTTTTTGGACTGACAAACTTTTGAAAAATGTCCTGTCTTAGAGCAGTTGTGACAAGTTGCATCACGGGCTGGGCACAACGATCGACTAGCATGCATAGAACCACCGCAAAAATAACACAATTTCTTACGGGTGGTTTGTGTTGTCCTTTTTCTTAACGTTGCAATAGATGATTGGCTTTCTGGATCGTCTATGACATCAGATGTTGAGGTTGCTGCAACAGTAGGTTGAGTGTTCTGGGTGTATGCTTCGGAGTTCTTTTGAGCTAGATCAAGTGTTCGCGCTTTATCCTGTGCTTGCTCTAGAGTTAATTCTGCACTTTCCAGGAGACGTTGGCGGATATAATTTGATGACAATCCATTGATAAATGAATCTCTAATCATCTCTGAGCGATACACCTCTGCAGAAACAGAAACAAAGTTACAATGTTTACTAAGTTTCTTCAATTCCTCCAAGTATTCGTCAAGATTTTCACCAGGTTTTTGTTTTTGTGAAGCTAATTGGTAACGAGCAAATACAGTGTTGGGTGTTTTAACATACAATTTCTTTAAAGTCTCAACAACTTCTTCATACGTTGTACATTCCTCGAAATATTCAAAAACATCTGAAGATACAAAGTTGACAATCGATCTGAATTTATCTAGAGCACCTTCTCCACATTCTGTAATGAAGTTATCAAAGTCCTTTTCCAGTGTTTCCATTCCTTGGCCGCTTTAGGAGAAGTTGGATCAACATCCAATCGACACGGCTTCAATGCTTTGCTCATAGTTATGTGTTGAATAAATTGTTGTAAATATACTGAGAAGATTTCCTGGAACAAGGCTTTATTCAACACAAAACTATAGTACATGTATCAGTTGTAAATATGTATATAGACCTAAAATAAATAAAAGAAGAACTATATACAAATATCAACGATTTTCACAACAACTCCCATCAATCCTAAGCAGTTTAACGTCATACTTAGGACGATACATAAGTTTAGTTATATTTTTGGTCATTTATGTTGTATTATAAGATTCTAGGGATATGAGCAATTGTACATTTAAAGAGTTTATGGGTGAGTTTGAGTTTGATTGTTACAGACACTGGAGCTGTCTTCACGTTTGGTCGTAGCCGTTTTGCTGAGAACATCGCCAATAAGTTCTGGATTAAAAACGATCAAGTGGTGAAAATCGCATGTGGAGATGAACATTCTGCTGTGATCACAGGTGAGGATCAAACAATTTCTTTAACGATTGTTATATAACGTCTGTCGTATCAGGATATGAATTAAATTCCCCTTTTTCACTGAAACTCAGAGATGTCATATACCTTAGATCGAGGCCGATTATATGTCTTTGGAAGCAATGACTGGGGGCAATTAGGCCTGGGCCACACAAAAGCATCCAACAAACCTAGCTTTGTAAAAGGTACCTCTTTGTTAAATACTTGTGAAAGTATTTTTGAGTGTGACTATTTAAAGTGACTATTTTTCTATTATGTCAGCACTTTTTTTCCAAAATTGTTTTTTTAAGCGCCTATTTCCTCATCATTTTTTCTTCATTTCTGCACTTTTTGCCTGAACTTTACTAACCAAATGTTTAGAAATATTTTTCCCTTTCTGGCCAGTTTTCTGTTGTATGCAGTCTATGGTTATTTTAGTTTTAAAGCCGGAAAAAGTGACACAAGTTGCTTGCGGGCGAAGCCACACACTGGTCTGCTGTGGTAAGTTTCTATTTTACGATGAAAGCGGCCTTATAAATTATTCAATTGTGTTACATACAGAATGACTGTAACATTTAGAATAGAATACTTTATTTGTACTAATTTTCGCGCATTTGCGCAAAAATCTGAATAATGGGTAAAAATTAGTTCAGTCATTACGCGCAAAGGGGGTATGCGTGAAAATTAATACGCGCGAAAATTAAATATATATGTGTGTGTATTAAAGGCATGGCGTACTTAGTGTATAACGTACGCCATGATTAAAGGGCAAATAAAATAATAAATTTTGTCACTTTATTTATCCTAATCAATCAAAACTACACTATGTACATTCTCTGCTTCAGGCTGTTGTTCTGCGTTTTTACATGCAATTTTTTTGAACATGACTCGAATATCCTTTGATTTACTTTTCGCTACCATAGTAGTAGAGGTTTTAGATGGTCCTGGTTTCCTTGCAGTTGCCGAACTTCAAGGTTTGCAAGACACTTTTTAAGTAATTTGGTACTTTTGACTATACCAGTGACGACTCCGATTCTGAATGGGAATTGGACAACAATAATGGTCGAAGCGCCTTTGACATGTTCATAGAATGACATTAACTCGTCACAACTTGTTGATATTACCTTGTGACACTATTACATTAACAACGAAAAATTTTGGACTAGTTTAATTTTGGACAAGCAAGTGGTCCGAAAATTTTAATGACCAAAAATTTTGGTATCCGAACTTTTTAGTGACCAAAATTTTTAAAATGATAGGAATTTTTAAATTTCACATTTAACGTCAATCACTTGCTGTAATTTAAAACCTCTAAGCCATATATAGGACTATTCTCATTGCCCCAGTCAACATGGCATTAGATAGAATGTAATTTAGAAACAGAATTGTATTTAGGTAGCTTCATACCCTTATTTAAGTTTAAAAACCATTTTTTGAAACAATATTAATGTGAAATTCTATGTCTAGTATTTTATTCTTTGACTTATTCAGCAAAATTATAAAACATATTTTGTTATTTTATCATTATAGCTTAGTCCGAAATTTTAGATAATTTAGTCCGAAATCAGTTTGTCCGAAAATTTTTAAGTCCGAAATTTTTCGTTGTTAATGTATTTGTGTTTAATTATTTGTCTCTCAAGAAATATTTACGTTTCCAAATACCATACTCCTTAAATCTAGCTTCCCTCTTCATCCTGTTTCAAATAAATTATTGAGAAAATATTTCTTGTAAAGTGGCCTTGCCACTTTAATCGAAAATTAATACGCGCGAAATTATACTAAATTCATGATGCGCGAAAATAAATACGCGCGAAATTACATGTAAGGCCCATTGCGCGAAAATTAGTACGGTAGCACACTCGTAGAATTTTGGAGAATAATGTTTTTTGATTGAATTCCTTTGCAGTAAAATTCAACTTGTTTCCTTTTTGTTCGAATAGAATCTGGGAAATTGTTCAGTTTTGGTTGCAATGAAGACGGACAGTTGGGAAATGGAGAAAAGGAAGTAAGTATAAATGTATGCCAGGTGACTTTCAATGTTACGCACAGGTTAATAATATTAACTAGCTATATATAAACCCTATGCAAAATGCACCCATCACTTAAAGAGAATAACTGTGTGAACTTTACCAACTCTTTGTGTTTGTATGTAAATGCATATATATATATATATGTATAGTATCTCCAAGTAAAACTACACCATTATAGCAACTTAAAGTTTCTTGCGTGAAGCATTTTTCAAGCTATACACTATGAAACATTTATCATCATAGTGTATAGCTTGAAAAATGCTTCACGCAAGAAACTTTAAGTTGCTATAATGGTGTAGTTTTACTTGGAGATACTATACATATATATATTCAATCGCTCTGAATTTTTTCATTGAACTTGTTCATTGAGCACTCTGTAATATTTATTCGTTATCATAAACCTTACGCATATGTCTATATATATATATATATATATATGCCTGTGTCTACCTGTCTATAAACCTTTAAAAATCAGTTTTGAGAATGTTTTTTCTCTGCTTAAATTATCTCTCTTGTGTAAAACGATTAGCTTTAAATTTAGATTCTTCACACAATAACTTTCGTATTTCGTACAATGCTTGTGCACGTGCAAATTTCACGCATCATTTCTTCAAGTTGTGAATGTTGCGCCATTCCGTTTTGGCGTGTTTGAAATAAAAAACATCTAGCTCGCTTATTTAAAGGATTTCTTTTTAAACATCCGCTTGAACTTGCTGATTCTAAATCAAAACCGTTCAAACATTGTAGGCCTACACACACACACACAGACAACCTTACTTTATATATATAAAAAATTTATAATTAAAAATAATTCAGTGGGACGATAAAAAAAACAGACACGAAAATCCTTCGTTATTTTCGTTTAAAAAAACAGGCACGAAAATCCTTCGTTATTTTCGTGTAAAAACAGACACGAAAATCCTTCGTTATTTTTGTTTAAAACCACACACTACGTGCAAACTTACCTCGTGATTATTGAATACTTCAGAACGAATCATTTCCTAAAGAAATCGAGCAACTGTTCGGTTTGAAGGTCAGGCATCTTTCGTGCGGTACATACCACAGTGTTGCGTTGACAGGTATATTCACACTTTTTAAAAATACAATCTCTTGTAACGATTTGTGTAATTTGTGTTTTACCTTTTAGAAGAAGGCAGTGTGTACGTTTGGGGCAATAATAGTGAAGGTCAAGTAGGGGTGGGAGATGAAATGGACAATCCGGTCCCGCAATTGTTGACACTAGACGCCGATGTTGTGTCTGTCTCGTGTGGATATTACCATACTGCGCTTGTTACAAGTAAGAAGTTTGCTAAGCTCTTTGAAATACAATATGCAACGGTTTTCTGTTTTCGAATTACTTTGCATATTACTGTATAACTCGTTCCAATCAGACAGCATGAGAAATGTTATCACGTTGCGGTATTAAACCACTTTTGATGTAAGCTTATGTATGTCCGTTGGCTCAGGTGACGGAGTGGTTTACACTTTTGGCGAGGAAGAGTTGGGAAAACTCGGTCTTTTTGGCTCTCAACTGAGCAATACAACTCGCCCACAACCTGTTGCCACACTCGACGACGACAAATACATGAAGGTTTCCTGTGGCGCAAGACACACAGTGGCGGTCACAGAGCGAGGACGTTGTTACTCATGGGGTGATGGTAGTCAAGGTCAATTGGGGCACGGAACAAGAATACAAGAAGTCACTGAACCGAAACAAATCGAGCGTCTATCTGAACTGAAGTGTGTCGATGTTTCATGCGGGGAGAGTCACACCTCTGTTGTCACAGGTCACAATTAGAAAACTTTCCCTCGGCCCTTTTTTCTCTGCTTATATATAACGTGCGTTTTACGAGTTGAGCATTCAACTAGTTTTTGGTTTTCAGATTCTGGTAAAATATTCACGTTTGGCGATGGTCGGCATGGAAAGCTGGCCCAAGGAGACGAATGTTTCTCTAATCTTTTCGAACCAACATTCGTTCGCCGATTCAAAGGTTTCACGGTTCAGAGTGTGGTTTGTGGTGGGTGTCATATGTTAGTAAGGGCAATGAGATCAACCAACTACGATGAGGATGAGGAAGATGGCTCACTGATGGCTTCCATATCATCGCGCTTCAGTTTGCAGGAAGCAAACCAAACACTGAAACCTGGTGCGATGCCGTTCCCTAAAGTTTCGCCTAGGGATAAACGAAGATTAAAAAGTGACGAGGTACAAGTTTCTTTCGACACTTGGGAATCCATTCACACTTGTCTTTTATATTTCTTCAGGCCACTCATAACAGGTCACTCAATTTGAACGGTTCTTTGAACGACTCAATGGGCATGTCATCGCGAACGCTTCCCGAACTGAAGTTAGACAGAAATCGGTTGCCAAAAATTCCCGGTCTAGACATCTCCGGTAAGTGTTCGATTTGCTTCTTCATCGTACATCGTACTATATTCTCCTTTTTCTGTTTAGGTGACAGAAATACATTGCGAAAGTTGAGTGACGAAAGTTTTGTGAGTATTTTTTACTCAATTACCTTTTCTAAACGTCCGCCTGACATTCACTATTCCTCACACATACACTTTCGTTAGGAATGATTCAGTCTTGAGTGTGTTACTGTATACGATCCCTCCTGTTTTGCGAATTTTTTGTTTGTTTTGCTTTTAGAACGAAGCCGATGAAGACTTAAATCACAAGCCCGACAAAAACAAAGGTGTTGTAGCTGGGATAACTTTCGATAGAGGTTCAAAGAAAAAAACTAAACCGTACGGCCGTCGTTTAAATAGCATTGAAGAACAAATTGATGTAGACGATGCGCTAAATCGTAATGTAAAACACAAGTCAGAAGACGACGAGGGAGAGTCCTTTGACGAGGAAGAAATTCATAAACTGAATATAAAGAAAAAACAAAGGTTAAATCGAAGTAAGAAGAAGACCGAGGAGAGCGAAGATGAGTATGATGATGAAGATGATGAAGAAGATATTGTTAAAGTGAAGAAGAAGCTCGCGCCAAAGAACAAGAGGAAAGTGAAAGTAGAACCTAAGAAGAGAAATGTTCCAAAGAAACAACAGAAGAAAAGACTTGTTGAAGAAAGTGAAGAAGAAGGAGACGAGGAAGATGAAGATATGGAAGATGACGACAAGGATTATGACGAAGATATGGAAGATGAAGAGGAAGTAAGTCTCACCAAAATTCAAAATGAGTTTCTTTTTTGTGTTTATTGAAATAAAGCTGATCATTTTTTCTTTGCTTATTTAAAGCATATTTATTTATTTCTGTCCCAACCTTCTTTTGATAATGGTTTATTTATAGGAGGGTGAAGATGATGGTGAAGAAGACGAAGATTTAGAGGAGAGTGAATACGAAGAAGAAGAGTCCGAGGAAGAGGTTGTGAAGAAGAAACCCAAGAAAAATGTGAAAAGTAAAAGCAAGACGACCGAGAAGAAAATTGAGAAGAAGGGGAAGGGGGAAATCAAGAAGAACGAAAAACCTACGAATAAAGAGAAAGCGAAGAGAAAGAAAAAAATCGAAGCTAAGAATAAAAAGAAGAAAATTGTCGAATCTGAAGGGGAAGACGAGGATGAGGATGATATTGATGAAGATGATGAAAATGACGGAGAAGACGAGGAGATCGAAGATGAAGGTGATGAAGATGATGAAGGTGATGAAGAAAAAAATGACGAGATTGATGGAAAAAAGAAGGAAAAGGAAGATATGAAGAAGAATAACAAAAATAAAAACAAAGAAGATAAGGGTTCCGGATTTGTAAGTACATTTTAAATTTGGATAATTTACCGAGATTCCAGTGGCGTGTTACGTTAGATTTATCTCTGACTATTATGTCAGTACTAACACCGTTAAACAAATAACACATTAGAAATGTCTTCCTTTTTGTGAAAAAGTTTCCTAATATCGCTTTCTAGTTCAATTTCTTTCGGCGGAATAAGAAGCAAAAACAAACGGCTCCCGAGAAAACCGGCGATGAAGAAGAAGACTCGACCACCCAGTCCAAAGCATGTATCATTCTTTAACGATTTATTTTAGAAATTATATTATAGATACACACGGAGTTTTTCGTAGTAATTTATTGGCAACAATTTCTCATTCATTTTTAACGTTTAAATTATTTGTCGATGTAAATAGGAGGATTTGAAAGCAAAACAGTGAATTGTTACCGCAAGGTTGTTGTCAGTTGTTATACGTTCCAGGAAGAAGTGAAAATTGAAGTCACTATAAGTGTCCTACACATAAATACGAAAATTAGTTTCTCCTTAAGGCTCGACGAAACTGGAGATAGCTCTGTCCCAAACCGTTGACCTGGTGTCCTTCCTCTACCTAACAGGGAAAAGCGATCTTGAAACGAGGTTTAGCGATCTTGAAAACTGCGGTCAAAAGTTGGATTGCAAGTTTGTAGAATAGGTCATATTCACATGTTGGTCGATTTGGAAAAGATAAGTTGCCGTTACTTAACCCCAAATATCAGTTAACACGGTTGATCAATCCTAAAAAGGGAAGTATTTTTGGCGGCAGTTTAATGTGACGATCGCTAATACAGTACCCGTCACTTTAACTCGAACTGTAGGGGAGAGTGTAAGGATGGATAAGCGATTTTGAGTCTTAAAACAATAACGTCTATGCCCTGTAGGTGCAGGATGACCATCTAAAGATTGCAAGATGGTAGCTCTATGTAATTAATTGCAGTGCCACTATTATACAGCAGTGGACAGTGGTCTAAGCGTTGCGCTCAGAATCAAGAGGTCCCTGGTTCGACTCCCACTCAGGTCGAATCTTGCCATATTCCTGGAAGTACTGCGCTCAGTTTGTTTCTTGGTGAAATGGCTTATTCTGGATTTTTTAGGATTTGTTTCATGTTTCCGGGAAGAATAGAGAGAGGGTTGGACCTTATATAACATCAAAATTTCTGTGGGTCCGGTTAAAAAATAGACCCAATACACAGGACTCTGTCGAGTCATAGGCCCTGCCTCTCCTGTGTATTTCCTTTCTAAAAAGTAAAAAAATACAAGAATTATATAGATTCTAAAGCGCTACAGCAACTGTTCATACCATCTACCAAGAAAATTTGGCATATTTGCCATATTTTTCTCGTATCTCGCGATAACTACTACATATAGCTTCATTGATATTTGCTTTACGCTAAATATATTTGAAAAGTTTTCATTTGTGTCTCTCATGAGGTAAATAGAAGAGGTTTGGGGCGTTTTCTCGTAGGATTAGTCAGAATTTCCCGTTTATTAATTGCCCAGCTAACACGTTTTTATATTATATTTGGCATCAGACGGTCAAATATATGTCGCATGAGAAGAATATGTCACAGCATGGCCTACTTAAAATAAATGTTTTTAAGTAGGCCATGGTCACAGTCTCCTAAACTAAACAATCAACTTTATTGTCGATTTACACGTGACAATTTGTTTGTGTTGCGTTATGCGCGTTTAGCTGGATAAACAAGACCAGACTTCATACAAAAATGCCAAATATGAAATTTATTAAAAGTTTTTTAAAGGAAACAACAACATTTTATTTTCACATGTTTCGACTATCAATAGCCATTTTTAAAGAATGTTTACAATACATTATGTTGTAGTTATTATACACAAATAATATTTATGTCGTAAAGTTGTCATTAAAATGTCACAGTGATGATGGATGTCAATAACAATAAGAGTATAAATTGTGTATAGCTAGTAATAATAAAATAATTACGAAGGAGGAATGTATAGAAGGAAGGTAAAGAAATGAAGACAAAAAATAGTCGAAGTACATTTGCAGTCGCAGACGGTGATGCTTTCTATACTTAAGCACATCTTACATAATAAGGTCGAATGTCTAGATTCCATTTCTAAGGACTGTTCTATTTATGGATTCTGCAAAGACCCCAACACAATTAAAGATCAAGGAAACCCTTTATATATCAATTGGAAGAAAGATTTTTCATGGGGGGTTCTTCCCTGGGGGTCATCTTTGATCAGACACTATAGTTTTCAAAACATATTCAAACTCAAGTAAACATACCTAACCGTCTGTTTGGACTTGAGTTACTCAGATTCAACATCATTCAAGGTGCTCTTCAGTTCTGTGGTACGGCCGCATTTAGAATACGTAATCTGGATTATAGTGAACGCATGAAGTTACTGAACTTACCCAGTATGCGGTATGGAAGAATAAGAATTGACATGATTGAAGCAGCATATAAGTTTGCACACGATTTATACGATCAAAAACTAAAATCAATGATCAATGAATATGCTGAAAATGATTACACGTGGGCGCCCCTTTGAATTAAGAAGTTTTGCTGTTGATCAAATACAAGATTAAACTTTGCAAACCAAATCTCAAACTTATAAGTCAAAAAGTGTCAAAAAACACATTCAAAAATAACTTTGATGACCACATGTCTGACATAATATTGATGAGTGAATCAATATTTTTGGTTCATTATTTTATTTATGTGAGAAGCAAAAAGACTAACTAGCCTGTGCTTTTTATGATAATAAATATATATATTTGAAAAAAATAATTTGTTTTACGATTCCCAGTATGGGTTTTGTTCTGGGCGTTCCACTGCTGACGTTTTGACAGTTATAAGTGAACGTTTTTATCGTGCCCTTGATGTCTCTGGTGAAGCGCGAGCAGTTGCCCTTGACATCTCCAAGGCATTTGATAAAGTCTGGCATCGGGGGCTACTGCACAAACTTAAGGCATATGGTTTAAAAGGTCTGTTTTTATATATTATCTCCTTCTTTTCCAATCGTGAACTCAAGGTGGTCCTTAGCGGTCATTCATCTTCCATTTTTTCCATCAATGCTGGTGTTTCTCAAGGTTCAGTTCTCGGTCCGACTCTGTTCCTACTGTACAATAACGATCTCCCAGACAATTTATCATCCAAAACTGTTATTTATGCTGATGATTCAACATTGTATTCCTGCCTTAATAAATCAGATGATTGTGATAAGGTTAGAATGGCCTCTGATCTGGAAAAAGATCTCAATACAGTAGTTGAATGGGGTAAGAATTGGCTTGTTAATTTTAATCCATCTAAAACTAATCTTCTTTCCATTAATCATCTCAATCAAGCTTATTTTTACCTCGAATTTTGATGAAAGGTTCTCATTTCGCCTTCTTGGTCTTATATTTACCAGCGACCTCTCATGGCGATCTTATATTGAAAATATAGCTAAATCAACTGCCATGAAGGTTGGTTCTCTTTTACGAGAAATGAATTACCTCACTCCTGAATGTGTCCTTTACCTATACAAATCATCAATTCGTCCATGCATGGAATACAGTTGCCACATATGGGCAGGTGCACCAAAAAATTGCCTGAATTTGTTATACCGTGTTCAACGGCGTGTTTGCAACGCCATTGGCGAAAACTTTTCTTTGAAATTGGACTCCCTTTCACACCGGCGGAACGTAGCGTCTCTTTGTCTTTTCTACAAGTTTTTTTATGGTCGTTGTTCAAGCGAACTATCATCTCTTACACCTCTCAAAATTT
This sequence comes from Candelabrum cocksii, assembly GCA_963930725.1. NCBI lineage: Eukaryota > Metazoa > Cnidaria > Hydrozoa > Anthoathecata > Candelabridae > Candelabrum > Candelabrum cocksii. The sequence goes on from OZ005665.1 coordinate 4,082,420, forward strand.
TTCTCCGTTCAACTAGGTTGTCTTCTTTGTCTCACCAATGGACTGTTTGTGTTCTAAATTGTTGTAGGGATTTTTATAAAAACAGTTTTTTTCCCCAAACGTCCAGACTTTGGAATTCCCTTCCATCTACATGCTTTCCTCCTGAATTTAACTTTCAACTGTTCAAATCTAATGTTCATCGCTACCTTAAATCTGCTTAACTTCTCCTGTAGCTCTTTACTCGCAAGTGGCCTTTTAGGCCTTGTTTTGAGCAATCTTCAATAAATATATATATATATATATATTAATTAAGGTCATTTATCACACACATATTGTCTTTCCCTGATACCAACTTAGATTAGTATTAAACACCATTAAACCATTGCTAAATACCAATTCGGGCCAATTTAAAGAACCTTATTTGTTTGGTTTAAAAAAAATCTTGGTGACACTTACTAGAAAGTCTGGTCTTCTTAATAGTTATTTTTTGTGTGTAAGTCATGTATTAATATTTAAAAGCTGCTAGCGTTCTTTTTCCTAATAATCGACTTCAAAATCAATTTCTTGTATTTTCCACCATAAATTGTCAGTATTATGTGTATATTAATGAAATACATGTGTATCTGTTGAGATATTTATATATATTCTATTTTATGTATATATATATGGTTGAAACAAAATTTTAGGCAAAATGGCCGGGGAAGAGCAGGATTAAATAAATATGATTTCTATTCTCAGAAATACAGAAAATGTTTTTATACCTGCTGTCATGGGTTTCAATGGTGCTCCAAGCTGTCTTCATTACACTTTCTTTAGGTGAGTTTAACCAAGCATGAGAGTTTTGTAGTACTGTAAATTAAGTGAAACTCTAAATTTTGTATACAACGTGCTGAAGGTGTATATCAGGGTCCGAATTAATGGTTTGTGTTTCACATCTACTTTTATCATAATGCAAACTGTTTTTATCTTTTTAAAAAAAAAACGAATTGAAAAATACATGTTAGGTAAAAAGTATTTAATTTAGTAGTAATTGTCTGCTTCAAACTTTGCCAGGAATGGCGTGTGATCACACTCGCACATACTGGCACATGCACATGGTGTCATTGAATATCATGAGTGATTAGACGCTTGCATAGTTTTTCTTCAATAGAAATATGAAGATGGTGACGACATATCATTGATTTGATTTATATTTTATCACAAGAAAATTACATTTATTTTCATTTTTAAAATATTTTTTTTATTATTATTAGAGCTTATAGACTAGAGAGTTCTACTGAAGAATTGTAATTGTATTTGAATAAAATACAAAGTAATTAGATCAATCAAGTAAGTAAACAGAACTGTAAAGTTGTAGGAAGATAGTTAAAAGTTGTAAACAAAGATTGATAGTTAATTTTCTTGTAAAACATAATATGTTTACTTTACATCAAAGTTGTAAAGATTCCAGAGTTCTCCATGAGTAAAATGCGGGAGAGAGATAAAAACCGTTCCTCAGATGTTGTAGGTACGCGATTGCGTAACAGTAAAACGCGTACGCAAGCTATGGCCAGCTACAATGTTTTTTACAAAACGTCAGAATTAGCACCAACAATTCTGCATTGTTTTTGTTTTGACCTAATAATTAATGTATAGCGTTATTAAAGCAAAAATTCATAAAAAGAACACACAAAAAAAATTAAAAAAGAAGATACAGTAAAATTAAAAAAGAAGGAACATAATTAGCATTTTAAAATTTTTTTATTGTTTCCTCTTTCCTCCTAAAAAAAAACTTTAAAAGGAGTGGGCTCATACGCAGGTTTATAATATCGGTTTATTTTTGCTTAGTTCATCACAACATTTAATCTTTATTACATACTGGGGGTAATACAGGTCAAATATCATAGCGCAAAGCGATTTATCAGCGCCCAAATTCAAAATTTTGCAGTGAATTTTTTTTTTAACTTTATCACTGAAACCAGAGAGTATTAATTAAAAAGAAAATGTGTCAATCTGTTTAAAACATATGTTGTTTATCCACCTCTCTTGATAGACATGCCTTTCAACACTGACCTGTGATCATGAAAATACTGCGAAGTTTGTTATTGTTGCCTTTACTGTTCACAGCATTTTAGTTTTAAAAAACGAGTGATTGAGACAATATGCTTGCATCTATAACGCGGGGAAATCTTGTATCCCCATCATGATATTCAATATATATCTAGATAATACCCTCCAGTAAATCTGAACAAGTAAGTACTCATCATTTTTCGAATGGTTGTTGATTGGGCGGGTTCAAAAAAGTTTAAAAACAATCATAACTTACAGGCCTGGCATTTAGAGACGCGCAATAATTATAATAATTTAATGTGTGCTCTCCACCACGCCCCTAACTGTGTTATTTTACTAATAATCACGCGTCTTAAATATATCTGTTGTAAAGGAAATCTTAAAGAACTTACTTTAACGTAATTTATTTAGTCACGTAGATATGTTTTTTTGTTTCAAATTATAATCGATTCACCGTTCTTTAAATATATCAATGTGTAGCTTTATTAAGAAATTTAGTTTGTTTAACAAAATTTAACATTACCAATTAACCGTTTCAAGAAGTTTGACGTCAATCATAGAAAAAAGGAAGAAAACCGACAGATATGTTTACACGCGATGCTACAGGTTGTTTAAAAGTTCCATTCAACATAGAGACAGATAAATGCAGAAGAACTATGCTGTATTCGATGGAGGAAAAAAAAAGATCAAATCACAACGAAACATTCAGTTTTGTTTACAACAAAAAATACACTTTCACAAAAGCAATAAACATGCAGTATACTCTGAAGAAAATAAACATGAAGACAGCTAGGTTTTAACAAAATTACCGATGGCGCGTCTCAGAAAAAAATAATCGAATGTGGCGTGGGATTGACCCCGCACCTAAAAACTTTTATGTTAATGTATTCCCGCGTAAACGACATTTGCTGTGCAACGAATGAATGAATGTTGTGATCTGTTTAAAAGTGCTTTGCGAGTAAAGTTAAGTTATACACATTTTGTTGATATTTCTACTGAACAAGAGTCATGGCGCGTGGAAGAAAAATAACAACAGACACATATTTTTTGCAAGTATATTATTTACCGTATTTACTACAAAGTTTTTCTGATTCTCCCTACCTTCCTCTCGTTGCTTTCTTTGAAATTAAAGAGTCCTGGTCAACCTTGTTTCCAGCGCTTCTCTCTCGAACAAAAGTCATAAAGAAAGGAGACATTTTTGAGAGAAAAGAAGCGCTAGGAATTTATAAAGTTCAACGTGGTATTCCCGACACCACCGTCATATAATTATCCCGTCGCCGCATTCTTTAGTCTGCAAAAATCCGAACTTTTCTTATTAAGTCTAGAGGTTTATTTTGCAGAATAAAATTGGACATCATTATATAGCGTTCTGTAATTTAACCACAATCAAAAATTAAAACATGTCGGAGCGAGACGGACATGTAAACATAAAATCTGATGAAATAACATCGCTTCACGTGTTGAATATCGAAGAAAATATTTCGAATTTGATAACCAATCTTCCAAGAAGAAAAAGAACGTCAAAGTGTTTAATTATGTTCAGATTTTAGGCATTTTAGACCTATATAGACCTGAAAATGGAAAAAATTTTGGGGCTCAGCCCCACACCCCGCTGGGTTGGGCTTGCAGCGCCCCCCCCCCCCCCCAGACCCCCTAGCTGCATTTTTTAGCCTCACGAGGCTCACTGTGGATGGCTTTCGCCGCCCAAATTCAAATCCTGTATTACCCCCTGACATACTAGCTGATAGTACCCGCAGTGCAGGGTAATTCGAATTGTAAAATTATGAAATCAATAACAGAAGAATGAATTAGAAGTTCTGAACTTTGCCGGCGCCGTGTGGACCACCTTTCATTTATTTATTTAGTATTCTTTGAAACCCTTGAGAATATTAAAAATTTCTGTTTGCGAAAACCTGCTCTGTGTTATTACGAATCTGCAGAGCGATTTCCAAAGAAATCTGTGCAGTGGTTTTGAGTCTATAGAGCATACACTCACTCAAACACACACAAGTTATTTTTTTATATATTGAGATTACCTTTATGCATATTGTTTTTGCAAGCGTAGCAACAAACTGAGAAACAAATTATATTTTGGATAATAGTCAGTATGTAATTAGAAATTTCCGTTGCAAAAATAAATTTTGACATCAGGAAAGTTAACATTATTACCAATTAATAAACGTTTCAAAAAGTTTGTTATTTACGTAAAATATAAAAGAGGCTGCAAAGAGAACATGCGGACACACTTACACACAGTGCTATAGCTTGTTTAAAAGAACTATGCCGCATTAGATGGAAGAAAAGATAACCAAAATACAATAAAACAACCAGTTTTGTTTACAAAAATCAATGAAAGGACACTTTAAAATGTAAAGTAACTATGCCAGTGCTCTGAATTTAGGTTGGCACTCGGTATTTGCCGACGTAAAAGCTGATTATTTACTGGGCAAAGTCGGCATCAGCCTGCCGACTTCCTGATCCAAATATTTCGGCATGCTGACCTAAAAAGATAAACAGTTGTTTTTTGCCGACCTTACTTTTATAACGCAATTATTACGTTTCAAAAAGTTTGTTACGCAACGTAAAACATAGTATAGTAAGGAGGAAGAATTTCAAAGAGAACCGACAGACATATTTACGTGCGATGCTACAGGTTGTTTAAAAGTTCCGTTCAACTTAGAGACAAACAAATGCAGAAGAACTATGCTGTATTCAATGGAAGAAAAAAAGATCAATATATACACAAAGAAACAATCAGTGTTGTTTACAAAAGAGAATGAAAAGACATTTTCTATGACGAAATTACGCATTTAGAAAAAAGAGAAAAACTTGGTTTCAGTCGTAAAAATCTGAGCATGCTGTGTCTACATCCTAACCCCCTAATGACCTGGCGTGTCAAAGTAGCCGTCATATCGCAGTAACCATTTGGAACTATGCCACAAGTTACTCATCCCTAAAAGGACCAGACACTACACTAAAGTGTAGATCCTAGACGCTATATAACTACTTTTTCACTGCGGCAGAGGGCAGACCAATGCTGGAATGGCATAAAGCAATCAGCACATTGGAGAGAAGCTCATATTAAGATATAACATATTTTTAAATAAGACGTATGTGTTCTTAAAGTTAATAAAATCATGCGGATAAATTGAAACCAACATGATTGATCGAAGTTATCGAAGATTACAAATATCATTTTGTTTCTATATTTCACTACTTGAGCTCGCCTGAAAGTAGAGCGCTTGAACCCTCCAACGAGCTGCAGATTTATCTGACCCAGCGTTGGTGCGCATTCATCCGCAGTATAGATGTTTTCCGCGGTTTGGTTTAGCCTCTGGGCTGGCCTTCTCCACTGTAATAGTAGAGATGGTTTCAGGTGACTCTGGCCCATGGAGACATTCAGGTCACCGCCAAATCGGTCGGTCGCATTTTATACGTTAGGGCATTGAATGTTAGCATGTGGAGAGAGAGCCGGCAACAGCTTAGTGATTAACAAACACATTGCAAGGAGGCATAGTGGCAAGTGACAATGAATGAACTTTACATTGCACATGATGACCTTAAACGAACTTCGTTTGGTGACGCAAACAAATTCACAAATCACTTTTGAACAATTAGTTGGAGCACTGCAACGGGAATCTACTAGACTACCTATATAACTCGTTAAAATTGCACTCATTAGTTCTATGAGAAAGAATAACTGTGTTAGTCTGTCTTAATGTAGACAAAATATTCAAGAAACAGACTGTATATAGAGAACAAACTTGCTACAAACAATCTTTTTGTTTATTACAAAATTCATCGTATTTACTTTGTTAAATACGTAATGTTTTCAAATTAATGCACTACTTCCATTCATAACAAATTTGAATATGACTTGTGCTTAACTGTGAGAACTTCCATCTTTTCCCTAGAGCGATCGGCAATTGTTAAGATTTGGCATATTTAATTTATAATGTGCTGACCTGTAATAGGACTTAGAGCGGCAATGCCGACCTAATATAGGGCCTAGGTCGGCAAAATTTTTCCGGCCTACGCTCGGTTTTGGCCGGCACATATATGCCGATCTCTCTTATTTTGAATTCAGAGGACTGCTATGCTGCATTTGATGGTAGAAAAAAGATCAAAACACAACCCTGTTTGTAATTTTCAAGAGTTTAATGTTCATGAGTGACAGGCCACTTGCGGCCTAATGTTCTCCTGACAAAGCCTGCTTTCTAACTAAAGACTTGTTCACTTAAAAGAAGTTAATAAAGTGGCAGCAAGAGCTTAAATGCAAGCTTGAGTATGATATGGTCTAAGTCATTTCGGTAAATGCATCACCGCTTGGACACTTTAGAATTGCCGATTTTGCGGTACAACGATGAATGACTATATATGAATAAATGACTTTGGAAGACTTAAGAAGTTAAAATAGTTCATTATGAAGTTTGGGTTGCGAAAAAAGTAAAAACAGTTTGTTTTGTTGAGGAAAATTTTTTTCCGAGAATCACTCTTTAAAAGTTAATTTGGGCCACGTGCATTACAGGGTTAAAATATATTGTACTAGCTGGGTCACCCGACGTTTTAAAGGAATTATGAATTATTATTAAATTTAATTTCCCATAACAAAGTTTAGTTTAATTTAAAGCCTCTATGGCGCTATCTTGGGGTCTCTGATCAGAAATATATATGGGTTAGGGTTCTATATATCTTCAATGGTCTGGCCTGCAAACCAGAACAGACATACTTGACTTCACATATCCGTATATGTTTAGTTTTAATTAATCAGTATATATTTTAATTTTACTGTATTTATTTTATATCTAATTGTTGTTGCTTTGTGTATAGCCGCAGGACTATATTACATTGCCGAAGCCGTTGAAGAGTACTCCGTTATGACAGCAAAAATTATTAGATACATGATATACGTAAGTTCTCTTACAACATTTTGGTGATCAGTAACTTTTTAAAATTTGTTTTCTTTCAGGTGACACTTGTGGTAAATGTTGGACTGTTTTTAATTGAAGGGATGCCGTTGTATTTAACGGGACTTTTGTTTTTGACAAATCTCGACCACTTATTGTTGCTCGGAGACTTTCCCAATCTCAACCCAATCTCTCCGCCATTTTTAATTGCCGTTTGTAAGTTTTCATGTTCATACTTTGTGTATCTTTCACGGAAATGTTCCAAAATGATTGATTCCAAAATGACATGCCTTCACCATAGCGTCAAGTTCTTATATGTTTGATATTTCTTGCTGGCATAAAATATAAAGTTTACTACTGTGACAACATACAAAGTCCACTTTAGATTTTTTTTCTAGTGATGGTGTTTGTAAATCATTATCTCGCATTCAGCTATTTTGCGAACGTCCATTACGAATTTTCTGAGGTGAGCAATTTTTAACAAAACATGGCATGACTTTAAGACCCATAATGCAAAACTGGCAGCTCCTTTCAAAAAATAGCTGAACAAATGGAACACACCTATTTGGAATGTCTTGTGCTTAACTTTTTGTTGTTTAAACGTAAAATGATTATTGTACTTTTATTTGCAAAATTCAATCTGAAAGATACCTACACTTAAAATCAAAATGGTTTATACAGAGCATAAATTTTACGAATACTTAATTTGCAGGTGGTCGCTTATTTTACCATATGTCTATGGATCGTTCCATTTGCCTTCTTCGTGTCTCTATCAATAAACGAATCAACGTTGCCGACAACTAACACTATGTCAATGGGTAAGCAAGGATATTTTGCCTTGATTAACGTCATTTTTTATTCGCATTTGTTTGATAATAACAATAGTATTGCCTACAAATAGAAGAAATTCTGTGTTGAAGTTACATGTGTTGATACACGGTAAAGTAAATTGATTTTTTCAGCCAATCCAACGGAAAGCATGTTCACTAGAAACAAACGTTCAGGAATATTGGGAGCGTTTGATTACGTATCTGAGAAGAAAGACTTGCTCAAAGAAAATTTATTCGGACGCAATCACATGTATTAATGTATTATTAGATTTTAAAATGTTTCTTTGTTTTTATGTTAGCGAATTTTCTTCTCCCGAAGATTCACTTGATGTTTGTTTCTTGTTTTGTTGATTTAAAAAAATATATATTACAATGCATATTTCCATATTTTGTATTTATTTATATTTGAAAACGTTCACTAGACCGATGATCTTTAGCGCTAGCGTTATAAATTTGTGTAATTATTAAAAAATGGCATTTTTGTTGCCATGGAAACGTAAACACACCGTTCTGCAAAGTAACGCGGCCGCGATCTTTCAAAACGCGGAAGAAGAAAACGAAGATGCAAGCGAGGCGGTCTCCTCTCAAAGCAACGCGCTGCTGCGGGTGGAGGAATGCAATGAGTTAAGGGGCAAGCAACTTTCGGAAGAAGCTGTGGTTCTGGCAGAGCAAGGAAGGTGTGAAACGTGATATCGAATCTTAAGACTTTGTTAAATTATTGTTGTTTTTTAGATATTGGTGTGCTGTTAGACGGTTTGATGCAGCTATCTCCTGCAGCGCGAAGGAAGCAAGATTTTACGAGATGAAAGCCCAGGTAATCTATTAACTGTATTACCATTTGTTGAATCCTTGATGAATTAATATATTTCTCTGTATTTTGTATCATTTATACATGTTGTAATATAGTTATATATTTAAGTTATATTCTTCGATATGGAGAATTTATCTTTCCTTTATTCAACAGTTGGTGAAATAAGAATGGCAGTCACTTTTCGGGGGGGGGGGGGGGGGGGGGGGGAGGGGGGAGGATTTTCGATTTAGAAATCAGAGAATTATTTGAGGCTAGGGGTTTGTTTGCAATTTGCACGGGGTTTATATAGCTTGTGTTATATATTATCATACCTAGGTTTTGATGGAGTTGGAAAGATTTGACGATGCGTTAGAGGTAGCATACCAGGCCGTTCACTTGAACAGATTGTGGGCAGAAGCCTTACAGACGTTAGGTAGATGCCAGATAAGTTGCGGAGATATAGAGGAGGTGAAATCTTGACTTACCGTTATTTTCTTTTGTTTTCTTCTGGAAAATTACATTTCACATGATTCAAATCCAAATTTACATATAGAGTTCGAAGGATAATATCTTTTCCTTTTAGTACTTTAAAGGAAGAAATTGTTGTGGGAAGAAAAAGTTGCGAGAAGAAAATGTTGCGAGCAAATTTTCGCAACTTTCGCGACTTTTTCTTCCCGCAACAATTAATTTTTTACAATTCGCAACTTTTTCTTCCCACAACTTTTAATTATTTTCAGTGTTCGCAACAATTTCTTCCCCCAACTTTTTCTTTTTTTCTTATTATTTTATAAAAGCACCAGAACAATAATAACCAGAGTTTGGCTGGTCCAATTGTCGTTTTTTGAAAAAATTTATCAGAAAAAGGCAATGTCGGACAATAGTGGCCAAATTCGAATGATGAAAATGTTGTCTGATATTGTTTTATAAAGTTACCTCCTTGGAACAACGACAAACGCAATGTGCGAGAATATTCGTCTATAAATATTTTTTACAAAATTGATCAGATTTCAACGTAGATTCTAATCAATATTTATTGTTTCTTTCTTATTTTGTCTTGGTCTTTTTTGCCTTTATCAGAGGACTTCATGAACCACTTCCGTATGGCAGGTTGCTTCTTTTCACCGTACGTTTTGAACTTCGTTTTTGAACCTTTTTTGTATAAGTAACGTTATATGAAGTTTACACCTTTCTGTGTACATTGAGGTATGAAAATATTAAAGTCTGGTCCGTAGAAACTGCTTATAAGAAAATCCGTCTCCGATTTTTCAAATAACCGTAGTAGGCTGTATTTTGGAATAAATTGAACGTTCAAACGCTCAGTTGCTTGGAACGACAAGAAAAATTATCGTAAGTTCAACTTCACTCGCAACATTTTATGTACGCAACTTTTTCTTTTAAAGTTGCGAAAATAAAATCGCAACTTTTTCTTCCCGCAACAATTTCTTCCTTTAAAGTACTTATTTCTTTCTCTTTGTTTTATTTATATGTCTGAGTTTGCAGAGAGTTTTGTGATTTTTCGTTAATTATCAAAACCCGTTCCCTTTAGAATATTTTTCTCTTATGATTTTTTATTTCGTAATAAATTTCTCAGTTTTTAAAAATATTGTTTGTTATTGTGAATGTATTGTATTTGCATTAAACATTATTTATTGGACAGGCATTGAGGAGTTTTAGCAAAGCGTGCCATCTCAAACCGACATTGGAAGGAGTGAGTGGATATGTTGCTTGCGACCATGTATAAATGAATTATCTTGATTTCTTTCAGATATTTCTGGAGGACATCCACTGGGCTCAGAGACTTCTACGAGAAGGGAATTTGCTAAAAGAAAGCGCCATGGAAACAAGCGATTGACTGTAAGTCGCCATTGTTCCACAAGACACCTGGTGTTTTTATTTTTTTGCCATCCTCTTAACGGGGTGTTGTTAACCATAAAGTTGACATCGTTTTGATGTGTGAACCCCCTGTAAGGCATAACGTTTTGCTACAGTACAGGGGGGTACGATTAATATTTTCCTTTGTTAGATATGCATCTAAAGCTGAACTGCTAACCGCCGATTTTAGTGATTCGCCTTTTTGATCTTTCACTTTAAGCTATTAATTCTATCGTTAATACATTTTTTATTTCGTCACCTTCTCTTGTCACACAAACTTGTGTTTGAGGTAGAACGAACATGGTTGAAATTACAGACGAACAACTCGAGGAATTAAAGGTGACTTGATTACGGCTACCCACGATGGTTCAATACATCGCATGCGTTTAATTTCACTTTGTTTGCAATTTCGATATCTTTTTATATGATGCGATCTTTAGAAATGAATTGTACTTGGAGTGGGCCACAACGTTTCCCGGCTTCGCCTTTGCGCCTTATGCGGATCATTATTGCGTAACCGCAACTCTCGCTGTATTAAGTCACTTTGTTTAGGATGCATTCACGCTGTTCGACAAGCTTGGAGACGATAAAGTGGACGGTAAGCAAATCATATCACTGCTGCGCTCTCTAGGTCTGAATCCGCTCACTGCCGACGTACAGAAAGTGATGAGATATTCAAGCTTGCAGAACACTAGAGTCGATTTTCCGACGTTCGTCGGCGTCTACGAGCAGTTCACCAAGCGTCCCACCATCGCCGACACGGCCGACATGATAGAGATGTTCAAAACGTTGGACAGGGACGGCTCGCAGAACGTGTTCGGAGGTGAAATGAGGCGGATCCTGTTGAATCTCGGAGACACGATGACTCCTGAAGAGATCGATGCATTGATCGCGCCACATGAAAATGCGGACTTGTACATATCTTACGAGACCATGCTCAAAGCTGTCATGGCTGGATGAACATCATCTTCGTTTGTTTAACCTCTCCTTAGGAAACGTTTTGTTGTATTCATGTAAAAAAATATACATTTAAAAAAACGTCAAGTTGTCTTTCATTCTCGCGTGAACATCACACGCTGAGATTGTGATGGATTCGCCCAATATCCTGCAACGCAAATTCAATTTCTATCCCGGGTCATGGTCATCGACATTCCGTTGGGGGGATTTCCGTTCCCCTTTTTCTTTTTCTAAATGTTCTTTTTCCTTCCCCGTCTCTATATCTAACGGGTCGTACTGGGACCAACTCTGCGCTTTCCCTGAGCCAATCAAAATGAAGACAAGTCCACCAAGCGCGTTGATTCCCGCCAAACCAAGGAAAACAGCTAACCATTCTTTATCAGTCTAAAAGAAATGTGCAAATTATTCCAAAGAAAATCGTTATAATCGTTAAAGGACTGGACAATACAGGAGTGATGATGGTGACAATGATGGATGCAAGTAATACGATTTGATACAAACACCCACCCCGTGTTTGGTCACGACTCCGACCAATGCCGGTCCTGCGAAACCTGGCACTGTTGAGATGGTGTTTGAGATACCGATGATGATCCCAGCGTACTTAGGCCCTATGTCCATCGGGTTGACCATGAAGCCGGCAAAGCCGAACCCGAAGAAGGCGACGCCCACGCACAGCATGGCTATAGTGAGTTCAGAAGATTCGACGTAAGTACTGACCAGAAGGAATGTGCCAGCACCAATGGAACCTGCATAGAAAAAACAATGAAATTAATAAATGAACGTGAACTGGTGTGCTGTTCAGCTTAAAAGACCATGTTAGAATAATGTATCTAAAGAATCCCGCGTGCTTTAAGTTTTTCTAGAGTTAAATAAGTTGAAACTTGCTGTCTATTCGGTAGATATATCCTTACTTAACAATGAATCGCTGACTAGGAAAAAAGAAATAAATTTCAACTTTTGAAAAAGTATCTGCAGTGCAATCTGCTGTGAACTTCTTTATAGGCTTAACTTTACGTTCTGAGCACTTACCAATGTTATAAAAAAGCTTCCTCACGAACCCTACTGCAAATTTCTCGCACATTTTATCGGAGAGAAATCCTGACACGGGGGTCATGATAGTCATGAATAACCACGGTAAAGCTGAGACAATTCCAGTCTAAACGTACGTTAAAATTGAGGAAGCGATCATTTTTATGATACAGGTTAATTTATTGGTAATTGAAGATTTTTTAAAATCTATGCAATTCTACTGAAAGAAACTTGATTAGGTTACCGTGGCAACATTGAATTTATGCACGTCTCTTAGAAACAGTGGCATGGTAACAAGCAGTGTGTAGTAACTACAATCGAAACTGAAGTTAGCTGTGATGACCCCAATCACCGGTAGACTGGTCAAAATTTTACACCACGGTACTTTATCCTGAAACGGCGAAACCACGTGTTAAAAAGATACATTACACTCTTCTCCCCAGTTCTATTTCGATTAGCACAAATGAACGGTCAAGCAGACATTAAATCCTTTTGTAAACGAAGTGTCATCAATGTTAATACGATGCATCACGATGATAGGTGTTACATGCTAAATATTACCGGTAAAAACTGTGGCAAGAACGAAGGCGATCTACGCTACGTTTTATTTTTGCAAAATCCTTTCTACCGCTGCGAGTAAAAATGAAATTGTGACTGTTTTACCTGGGTTTTAGATGGAGGATCTATTTGGTCTATCATTGCAAGTTCTGCTTTGCTTATTGAAGGATGTGTAGCTGGAGTATCGCTTACTAAGAAATACCACAAACAAGACCATAGTATTCCTGCTCCACCTAAGAGAAACAGTCAATGACTTTATATCTACGTTTAAATTCAAGGCCATGCTTCTTTTGGAAAAACACATAGACGTCGTGTATGTCTTACCGAAAACGTAAAAAGCGGAAGGCCATCCCCCGCTGAAGCCATACTGGCATAGCAATCCAGAAATCGGGTACGCCGTTAACATTCCGGCCGATAAACCTATGAGAGAAAACCCGTAGAAACGTGCAAACGTATTACATAGAGGCTAATAAAATACAGAGGCGAACGAAAGAGCCGAATAAAAGACTGATGAACTAAGTAGACTATGAAAATACAGGGTCGAACTAAAGAGACTATTAAAGGACAGTAATGAACTAAAAAGAGTAATAAACGAACTTTACTGGATATGACAGGGTAGATGAAGTAAAACAAATAAAGATGTAAAAGACGCAATTGTGTCTGAAAAAATACTTCATCAACGAAGTTACTAATACTTGGAATCAAGAGAAAAGAACTTAATCAAACGAAATACCACCGAGCTGTCCTAATTCTCATGTACTGTTTATTATGTTGGTACAAGTTATCTGCAGGTATCATAAAAAAATTCAAAATACCATCAACTAAACGTTTACCGTTTATTTTTATGTTTAAAGTATTTAATGATGAAGTTCCTCAAATTCTTAGAAATAGATTTAACATTTTATAAAAATTGTTGCAACACCCGAAATTGACCTTCCCTTAAAACATTTAAGGGGGGAGACAGAAATTTTTGATTTTTTTAATTTAGTTATATAGCTTCCAAAATAATCAAAGAATTCAGATTTTCAAACCGTTTTTCAAAATCCTTTTTGGTTTTAAAGATATTTAAAATTTTGTAGGACCATTAGTCAAAATGTTCCTTAGCAACGCCCCTGGCAACGTTGAAAACCTTCAGAAACACCTGATTTTTGCACTCTTGGGGTCGTTTAAAACGTTTTTTTAGTTTTTTGAGTTAATATCTACTTTGGTTTCCGGAAATCATTGGTCATATATTGAAACTTCATTTTTTCTTTATATGCTTTTTATCACAGAACATGCATTTTTGAACGCTGGAATAAATATCTTTAGAACGGTTTGAGCTTTTAGACTGAAATTTTCAGTGTTAGTTTAAAACAATAAAAACTACAAAGTGAATGAGGGAGATTTCTGTTTTTAGTCTACTTCAAATTTTATTCACATAATGGTGGTGAATTTCTGAAAATTTTAAAAATCTGTTTCACTCACTTTGTAAGTCAATTTTCCAGTAAAATTCTCTAAAGGACTTAGCTGTTATAATGTGTTAGTCGAAGGGCCGGAAAGTTCCAGGACAAAACATATTTTTTGGCTATTTTTACGGTTGCCATAGCATTTTGTAACTTTTTTTCACGAATGTTTTTCTTTTTTAATGTGTTATCAAACTAAAGTATTGAATTTGTCTCAATAACTGTTTGAATTTTTGAGGGGTCTCCCCCCTTAAGATATTTTTAAAAGGATATATTCTTACTTTCTCCGATCGCTTTGCTATTTGATTGCAGAACATATGTACATAAACTATATGTAATAAGTTTTGAAATTGCGACAACAATATTTTATAGGATGTTTTATATAACGCATTACAACTACCAATAATTGGTAGCCATGGCAAAAAAATATTAAAATAAAAATTACTATGGTAGTTAACGAAATTTTACCTGCAACTGAAAAGGACACAAGAGAAGCCTTCTCAGAAAGCGGTGCCCATTTACTCCAAATGCTCAAATTCGTTGACAGTGCAACTCCCTATATAAGAAGCACCTACAGTAGTAGTAACATAATAATATCAGTGACATGCAAAGCAGTGAAACCAACACAAATAGATATCTTACGGCTGTAAAAGTAATATAGGCCACAAAAAACTCTACTTTATATAGATAAATTGTGTGTTTGTAGTGGATTAGTTTGAAAGCAACATTAGTTTTCTGATAAAGATAAGGGTTACATAGTTGTTAAGTTATTCCCCTGACATTTCATCAGGAGTTTTTGCAAGTCCCTTGAATATTACTCATCGACAGAATTTTTTAAATTTGACTGAAACACTTTCAATCAATGCTTTTATAGGTGAACAAATATTGTTATGTTGTTTTTCTGGCGCGTCACTTATTTGCAAATTGTCGTATATTGGCTTATCTTACGTAAAGAGCGTTTATTGCTCCGGGCAACGCTGGGGGTACTCTCTGCTAGTTATATAATAACCTGTCAAAAGCATAACGCGAGAATATTAAATATTTAAGGCTTTTTATTCTAAATTCCGAACTTCCGAACAAAAAGAAAATTTCAAAAAAGCCAGTTCACATAATTGCTTGTAATGTGAAAGACAAAGTTTAAACTTTTGCTTCAAGGTGCAAAATGTTGGGCAATGATTCACGGGATGCGAAACTAACAGCGAACGGAATGTGGACATGGTTTTTAGCGTTTTTCGATATATTCATAACTCGTAAACAGTAAGAGCAATTACATACCAGTACGAGACCTTGTATCACTCTCGCTATAAAGAACCAGTCTTCGTTAGTGCGAACGATCACTGGCAGCAGAGTGTTTATGAGTGAAGCGATGAATATGGCCCAGCCCAACACAACCTTCCCTCCGATCTTCATGCATAGCCAGCCGGCCGGTATCTGTAGTATGAGGTACCCGTAAAAGAACGCCCCGAGGATAATTCCTAAAAAACAAAGCACGAACGGTGAGTTTTCTACGGCAAAAAACCAACCGTTATACCTTTCTTTTCAGAGTTCCAATTAAACTCGGCTGGCTAAAACACAAACGTCAGAGCATTAGATAAATTCAAGTAGGTTGTTTACACGTATTACCTTTTGATGCCATTTTCCATTTTCCCAGTGTTTTGTTTTGCTGGTCATCGCCACAATGGCCACACTTAAACACGACCGAATGCAGTTCATTATCAAGAATCCGCTGCACATTAAGGCACATAAAAT
Organism: Candelabrum cocksii; assembly: GCA_963930725.1. NCBI lineage: Eukaryota > Metazoa > Cnidaria > Hydrozoa > Anthoathecata > Candelabridae > Candelabrum > Candelabrum cocksii. Next base: position 4,098,582 of record OZ005665.1, read on the forward strand.
ATACCTTCGGGGCAAATAAATCCCCTTTTTAGGCACTTTCTCTTTCATCGCGGTTCTTTCAACGACGCCATTCCAAAATAAATTTGCGTTCGCGTGGTAACATGTTGGGCACATTAGATCATCCAAGCATTAAACCGACCCACCTCGTTACCATTCCCTCGCCATTACCATGCAGAGGATGAGCACGTAGTTGATTCAAATGTTCAAGATTCTTTCAAAAATAATTCACTTGCCGCATCGCCACTTCAATTGATTAGAGGAGGTGATAGCTTGAAAGCGAAAACTCATATTTAACTGCCTAATTAGTTTATAGAGTGGGATCGTTCATAATTGACGTTACTCACATTCTGACATTCGCCGACAACCTTCCGTAACGTCAAGAAATTGTCATTTTCCCAAAGTGGATATTAACACTTTACAATACTTTTATACCATTACGTTGCACTGAATTCAAACTAACCGAATTGTGGCTGAATGCTACGAAGGCACATCTGAATATGTTATGTTATGTTTATTTCGCCAAATAAAAGACATTTTCAAATCAGTGCGTGATATATAAACCACAGAACAAGAAAAAATGGCTAGTAATCCATAGAAGACCAAGCGGTCTTTACCGTTATGATAATTTAGGAACGATGGAGCCAAACAACAGGCAAATATAAACTGAACCTGGAAATATATCAAATATTTTTTGAACTGCGAACGTCACTATCCCGACAACAGAGAGTTCTCAAAACGTGTAAAAAAAATTGGATAAACCCTAAGTCGTGACATCGTTTTTGCATAGCCCCAGTACAAATCTAGAGGCAGAATATATTCCAGCCTACGATCCAGGCTCTCAAATACATAGGTTTCTTGCACCTGAGGACTGTTAGGTCCTTATTGTGGGCACATTGCGCCATTATGTAATGCAAATACCCTAACTATAAGATTATTAAAAGCTTGTAAAAAGTTGTTTTACTTTTTTGTGAGAAACAACGTTTGAACAGGGCTGTACAGTTTAAAAACATGACTACAACCGCAAAATAAGTTTTATTTTATAACGAAATGAAATCTAGGAATCCCATTCTTTATTCGAGTTTTCAAACCTCCACCCCTGAGATGGATGCTTATTTAGGTGTTGAATACAGTACAATAACGTCTTCTGTAAAAAAAAAAACTATTTACACAACTTGTCTGCGCTGGGACCAAATATTTTCTTCAAATCAACTCCAACATTCTTCACAAAAATAATTGTTCTTCGGAATAGACCCCTTGTCATACAGAAATGCAATTCCATAACAAAAGAAGTTTAAAAATGATCGACAACTCAACTTTAACTCGACTTAAGCCTGGCTTTCATTTTAAAATCTGCTTTTTCACAAAATGCCTATTGTTTGAAGATCGTTCGCTAATTTTGGATTTTACTGACTTCACAAACACCATTTGATGGTTTAAAGCACAATGTAATCGTATCACTGTTTGTAACTATTTTATAGTTTAAAAGAAAGGCTTCTAAAATTTATAACATTCCATTTTTGCTCATCCTATGACGTCATTATTAATGGTCGACGCGAGTTAAAACAATACTTTTATTGTAAATGACGTTGATTATTTTCCAGGAAATTTTTTTGAATTAAAAAAATCAATCATGTTTTCAGTTAACTTTAAAAACACGTTGATAGAATGCCTTTTTCATATTATTTCATTTATTCAAGATACCGTATTTTCTCCAATAAACGCCCTGGGCGTTTATAAAATTTTTAAGATTTATAGAGGGCGTTTATTTACATTTTTTGATATGTGAGATATTTTTTATATATCCTCAATATTTACAAGGTCATCTTCTTCATCATCGGGGTTAACGCAAATTCCGAAAACCGTATGACAGTTACACTGACAGGAAAATGGAAACGTGAAATTGGTTTTGTAGTTCCTGCACAGTTCAATGATTTGACGAATAAGAAAAATGCGATAGTCTTGGATCAAGAAATTGAAAAACACAATAGAAATCTTGTTTGGAGTTGAAGCATCGAGGAAAAAAGATCTATCGAATGTTTCCGATTTATGTTAATTAAAAGAAAAGAAACGAGAATTAACAACAACAAAGCTTTATTTTTAATATTATATTTTTTCTAATAAACGCCCCCCTTTCATCACACTAGGGGGCGTTTAATAGAGAGGGACGTTTATATAATATTTTTACCTTTTAGAGGGGGCGTTTATTGGAGAAAATACGGTATATAAATATCATTTTTGTTTTCTCTGAATGTCTTTTAAACTTTCTGCAGACAAAGAAACAACAGAATTTGTTTAAAAATATGGTCGACCTTAAAATTATGTACAAAAAATGCGTCAAGAAAATTTGCACACGTCAGCAACGCATTCACTTCTTATTTTTCTGAACGTAATCCCAGAATTCTTTTTGCGTCTAAAATAAGAAGGAAAAATGCAAAAATCACAGTTTTGTGAGAATATATGAACTCACCTTTTCGTCAACAACTTTTAGATTGTTTTTCATAAAATTTGAGAATTTATCAAACTTCTTTGGAAGATTGGGCGACTAAACAGACAAGGGGAATATTTTATTCTGAGATTTCTTGAACTTCAAAAGTTCACTTACTTTGAGCAGCATTTGTTTGATTTCGTCAGGGGTCTGGAAGTGAACATCAAACAATCATAAATTATGCAAAACTTACAACAACAAAAAATCAAAATGAATGGAAAAACTTGAGTAAATCAGTATGTAACTGATCTTAGTTTGGATTCGGGAAGAAAAGAAGCTCAGAATTTGCAAACTACTTCTGGACAATATCAGAAAAGCTATGGATAGATCGAGGTGTAATGACAGGAGTGTTATTCGTTGAGACCAGTAAAGCATTCGACACCCAACAGCCATTCCCTAATACTAGACAAGCTGCTAAAGTATGGAATTGAGGGATTGAAACTCTCTTGGTACTATTATTTATTTAATCAAGATATTATAGCATCCAACAAAGATATTGAAGGAAGCGCCTGAAAGATATTGAAGAAAGCGTTCTACTACAATGCAGTAATTGTACATGATAGTTTATCAACAAAGGAAGATGACTGTACTAAATTCGACAAAAAAGCTGCAACAAAATATTTCTAAAGATTTTTCCCAAAACTGTAAAAGAGACGATTTCTACCTTTAGAACAGAACAAGGAAAATTTACCACTGGATGTGACTAACTTGTATAAAGATTATCCAATAATATCAAAATACCTTCTTTGCTTGCGGTGTTTTGCTGTCCTGAAACACAAACAAGCGTAACTTAGCTTAACTAACTACATGTTTAATTTGTGACAATCATTAGATATTTTTATTATCTTGAAATTAAAACGTTACAAGACGTTACCTTTTTCCCTGGGGTTTTCTTCTCAGCAGGTGTTTTTATATCCTTAACGTTGTTCTTCTTATTTTTCGATGACAAACCATTTAATTTCGGAGTTTTTACTTTTTGTGTTGGTTTCTTAACTGGCAACTCTTCTTCCTCTTCCGATTCCTGTAACAAACTTCAATCATTAACAATTTGTTCTGTCTAGTTCTTTTTAAAATTTAATTTTTAGTCTTTTTGTATTTTGATTATCTTTATTTTAGAAACATGTCAAGATTGAATTGTTAACTATATTTTCACACCTTAAACTGTTTACTGGCATTAATTGTAATACTCATGTCACCTAAGTGCCAGGGCAATTTATATTGTATTTGGGCAAAAGATCCCCCTCAAAATCTTTCCCACTATCCTGGTGAACTGCTACAATATGATTATAGTAAAACGCATGATTTGTTATGATTTCCTTTGCCTTCCTATATATCAATTATCACACCCTCCATTATCACAAACCTCTTCCTCATCATCAGTGGCGTCATCGCTGTCATCATCTTCCACATCATCACCTTCAGGCTCATCATCTCCTTCTTCACTGTCTTCTTCACCAGAATCTTCTTCTGCTTCTCCATCCAACAAACTTGGCTGCAACACAGATGTTCAGGTTAGCAGATAATCATCAAAAACGAAAAAAATATTTATTTTACCATTTCTTCATCTTCAGAATCCTCATATTCTTCTTCATCATCTTCACTATCAACTTCCACGGGTGGAGGTGCAACCTTTGACTCGACCTATATTGAAAAACGTCCATAATAGATCTCATTGGTGAGATGAAAATTAACACAAGCACCTTTTTCTTCTTCGCAGATTTATTTTCTTTTTGTTCATCGACTGCTGGTCGTTTAGCCTTTTAAATTTGCAAATGAACATAAAAGTTTAAATTGCACGAAATGTATAGCGAGTGAACGACAATGATATATGTTATCGGTAGAAGTTTAATGCAACATACTACTTTATTTTGTGGTTCTTTTTGTTCCTTTAGTTTTTCTTCCACTTTGGGTTTTGGAGCTGTTTTTTTAGTTGTTGGCTCCACAAGTTCAGGCACATCTTCATCTACTAATAATATAAACATTAATACCATAACATCATAATTCATTCCTTCACCTTCACTTTCATCAGAACCATCTTCATAGTCCACAGGTTCTGCTTGTAAATGAACACCAGATAAAGACAAAGGTCCACTGCCTTCTTTAAGAGTAAATTTAGTTGCATTAAAGAACCCTAAATCTAAATGGACACACTCTTTTGCTCCGACCCTAAGTGCAACAATAGGACATGATATTTTTTTGCCATTGTTATCTTCCGTCGTAACTTCAACAAGGTTTCGTTCCCCATCTTTTGCTTTAAAGCCCAAACACGCAGTAGTCAGCTGAAGCTTGTGCTCCACATCTTCTTCGCTTTCTTCCTGGGGGTCCCAAACAATTTCTTTTTTATCCTTGCCAAGAGTGCATCCTGTATAAAAAATTTCATTTGTGCTAAACGCAATGAATTAAAAAAAAAAACAGAGAGAAAAAATCGAGGAAACTGCCAAGTATTGTCAGTGCCTACAAACACCATTCATTAATAAATATATTCCAAAATAAAATTTTGAATGGAATGAAGGTCTTTGAAAATGTTGCTTTTATTAACAGATTTTGTTAATTATTATATATTTCTCCTAATATCTTCTAAGATTAAAATCTGAGATTGAGACATCATATCCACTAACAAAAATTTGCCTTAAACTCTAATATTTCCATATCAATAGCCGATTAATCTCCATTGAATCCAAATAAAAATAAAATTTTTATCACATTCATATAGATTCAAGTAGGAGTGAAACAAAATGTCATTATTGTTAGAGTTGCTTGCTGAAAATGTTTGAGTGTATCCAGTCACTTTTTGATAAATCCTTGAAAGGATATAAAGAGAAAGATGCTGTAACAACAAAAAGTCAAGAATTACAAAAGCAATAAGAACTCAATCTCAATGAAATTTTGACCCAACAATGAACAAAACTGAATGATTTTATCACAGCAAAAGGAGATCAATAACTCAATAATAACTTAGCACGCATTTCGTGATTTTATAGTTGTTTCATCCTCTTTCTCACAAAGCTAGTAGCTAATAAGTAATAGAGTAGAGCTAATGAAATGTAACCACTATGCACTATGTTCGAATTTTTTTAACAATATTTTAAAACGCTAGAGATTACGCGTATTTTACAAAGTAATATTTATATCTCAAATGTTCTACTTTTAGATATAATTTGTGCATTTTCTTACCCCAAAATTCTTCTACCGTACTACTGGCCATTTTGTTTATGTCGTTGGAGCATGTGAAAGAGAAAAGGTTTACCACGAGGATAAATCTTTTATAAGAGTGGCTTTTCTGTCTAAATAAAAAGTTATTCAAGTACGTTAAACCATGACCAAATTAGTAACAAAGGAGGAGGACGTGTTTTTTTAACGCCTCAATAAAAAGCAATACAATATGTTTTTTTCTCTCTATATCATACATATATAATACATCTACAAAAAAAAGAAAAAAACAAAGACGTACAGGCCCAATTACACTGAGAAATATTCGTGAAGAATAATACTAAATTTAGGCACCTGTTATTCTTCCTATATCTTTGAATATTCTTCCGTAATTGGGATCTTACAGTTGCAAATGCACCAACCTAATTATTAATTAAGCCTTAGCCTTGTTCTTAGTTTGTTTTTAATTTTTGACCAATTTAAGCTTTAGTGTTCTTATAAAATTTCATAAACATGACCAACAACATGTATATTTATTTACTTGAATAATATATTTCGAGACATGATCCTCATCATCAGATTCTATCTAAAAGAAAATATAAAAGTAGTTTTAAAAAACAGTATAAAAACTATATTACATATAAGTAAAAACATCCAACTGTCTATTCACATACAAATATCTACACGAAAAGAAACAAGCTAAAAACCTTATTAACACATATTCATTTTTTTTAATTGATAACGTGTGAATTTCTTATAAAATTGTTCTTATAAAAAAAAGAAAGTGTATAGACCACTTCCAGCAGCCACTGAGCATCTTTTTTCTTAAATAAAATTATTGTACAGAATGTAAAACTTCATTAATATAAATAATAGTTTTATCAATGTTTGTCATGTGACGCTAATGAATAAAAAATTAGTGAGCGATAAAAGATTAACCTTTTTTACGTCGGCCGAACAAGCGTTAATATTTTGACATTTTATCTCTTTCTGGTAAGCGGTCGTCTCGCTACCCACAAACAAGAAAAGAGACAAAAAGCGCTGGGGACGAAGTGGAGCAACAGAAAGACACAAAACATCTAATACATTAGATGTTATTTTACTTGATAATAAATCCTAAAGCGATTTTTTGTTTGCAGCCTGTGATGATACTCAGCCCTTATTGGAGGTAGTCCAAATTTTGGTTTCGGCGTAAAAATGGCCAACAATTTACACAAAATGTATTTTTTAAAGAGTTTTGAGAACTCTAAGTTTGTCTAAATATTAGTTACAAGTAATTGTATAGTTTATATAGATTTTAATCTCCAAAGAAATCAAATTATCGCCAACGCGATCAATAGTCAAACAAACTTCCATGTTGAGTGACAGTTCAGGTGACCAGTAACCAGATCATCACATTGAATCTAACTTCACTTAATAAAGTGTTGTACTTCAGATATTTGTTGTCTAGTTTCCAATGCGAGAGACCAAGTGTTTGTGTTGGACCAGAGTCGCCAAGCAACTGAACACATCAGCAAAGTTAATTCCCTGATTTCTGAATTTCCAATTCAAACATATTGATTAGCAACGAATATTCCGCATCTTTCGGTAGTAAAAATATGTTTAAATGAAGTATTTTGGAACAATTTAATACCACTCTGCAATTTAATTCAAGAAACATTCGCCTCGGTCTTAGTACATCAAATAAATCACACTTAAAATTCATAAGAAAAAAATAAAGTGGTTGCTTGCTTGCTTCAAAATATACATACTGTAATACTCTTTTTTTTAAGCATATAAAACTAGTTTCATGGGGCTGCAAAGATATATAAATATCGCTCTAACTTATGTATAGCACAGTTAATACCTCTCGTTTATAAATGGTTCTCGATGTCACAAGTTATCGATAACACTACAAAAGGAAACGTAAAATAAAACTCTCTCGAATAATCGTCCCGAAAGAGCGGTTGGGATTCTGTCGATGGCAAAGACATGAAAATCTAAGGCTTTCTTGAATAACACGAAATCAATCATCGGAATCGGATTGTGCGCGTCTGCTCTTCTTTTTCATCGATTTCAACGCCTTCGCTCTCAACTTCGTTTCCGCGTCATCTGACGATGATTCCTGTCCGAAAGTAAAAATGTTTAAACATAGTTCCTTTTCGTTTGATAAAACCTCCGTCACGGTTCCCAATAGTAACCAAAAAAATTGAAAATTTTTCAGAAAACGGGCAGGGTGGGAGGGGAGGGGGGCTGCATCTGAGGGTCCTCCAGGTCTATTCGTGTGAAAAAATTATTTTACAGATATCGTGTATTTAAATGAAATATAATAGGTAAATTTCGTTCAAGTTGCTTACGTCATCAGAACTGTCTTGTCGTCGTCGTCGCGATTTCTTTTTCTTAGCCTTGCTCGTATGACGCCGACTGTGATGTTTGTGATGTCGTTCTTTACGACTTTTCCTTCGCGGCGGTTCACTTTCCGACGAACTCTCCTTTATAAGAGAAAACACATGTTTAAACTTCACTGACTGTAGTTGAGTTTTTACTTGTTCGCTCTCCTCCTCTGATGATTTCGCTTGGACTGTGTAATCGACTTCGACTTCTTTTGGTGGAACATCCGGCGAACTCGATCTGTTGTTCACACAGAAACCAAGAATGAGTTTACTCGCCACATTACGAAACAATCATCCTACCGGGATACTGAGTTTTCTTCGGAACTTGCTGATTTATTCCTTCGTCTTAGCACAACTCTTCTATGATCGCCCTCTTCATCATCTTCCGATGATGAACTCTTAGATTCATCTTTGTTGTCTTGAATATTACTTGATGTGATTTCCTTTTCGCTATCACTCTCTTCGATTTCCTTTTCTTCTTCTTCAACTTCGGAGTCTGACGACTTCTCGGCCATTTTTTTTGCAGCAGCCTCTAGCATTTTCCTTCGTCGCGTGGCAGCGCTATCAGCATTATCATCACTTTCATCTTCGTGTTGCTGGCGTTCTCTGTGTTTCTTACGAAGTCGAGCTCCAATCTCCTTCTCTTTATTGCGACTCTCTCTTTTCCTTGTTTCCACTTCTGGTGAAGTTGATTTCTCAGAGCGACTGTCTTTCCTCGTCCGACGCTTCACAGGTGGAGATAGGCTTCGTTTCTTCACTTGCTTCACTGGAGATGGCGACACACTGCGCTTTCTTCTGCGCACGGGAGATTTCTGATGCGGCCTCCTCACCGGCGATCGGGAAAACGACGGCGATCGCTTATGACGGACAGGAGAACGACGTCTCGGGGATTCAGAACGTCGGGATCTTTTACGTCGCGGAGAGAACTTTGGAGATAATTTCCGACTTCTCGAGTTTCCATCGCTATTCGATTTTTCCGAATCTTCAGATACAGCACGTTTCCGTCGGTACGATCTATTCTTCTTTTTTGTCGTTGAATCTTCTCTCATCAAGCCTTCGTCTGCAGACTGGACCTTCACCGGCTCCTCAGAAGATTCCCTCTAAAAAAACATCTCGAATTATATTTGAAAACATAACTATGTCTATGAATGCAAATAAAACTACCAGGAAATCATTTCAAAAGACGAGTGTTTGTGCAAATATAGGAAACCTACTTCCAGTGATTCCTGCTTCTTCAACTCTCTTAGATTGTTGACGTTGACAGAAGTACCAGCTTTAGGTGACTTGCTAGCCGAACCACGTCGTCGTGTTCTAAATGACGGGAAATAACACGTCATATTTACAACGTCAAACAGGTTAACGGAGAACTCACCGTCTTATCGGCGACTTAGTAAAGCTTCTACTACGAGACCTGTACCGGCTTCGTTTGTAAGAATTTCTACGAGAACTTCTCCGTGGAGAACGAGACTTCTTACGTGGCGATGGAGATTTTGTTTTCCTTCGAGGTGATCTTGAAACAGACTTTTTTCTTCTCGGTGGAGATCTAGAAGTCGACTTTTTACTTCTTCTTGGGGATTTCGAATGAGACTTTTGTCTTCTCCGTGGAGATCTCGAATGCGATCTTTTTCTTCGCGTTGGTGATTTTGAAGTAGACCTTGCTTTTCGCTGTGGTGATCTAGAAACAGACTTTGTTCTTCGTCTGGGTGATCTTGAGGCCGATTTTTTTCTTCTTCTTGGTGATCTTGAAATAGACCTTTTTCTTCGCCTTGGCGATCTTGAAAAAGATTTTGTCCTTCTTCTTTGAGGGGATCTTGAGGGCGACTTTTTTCTTCTTCTTGGTGATCTTGAAGGGGACTTCGTTCTTCTTCTCGGCGATCTTGAAATGGACCTCTTTCTTCGCCTTGGCGATCTTGAAATTGATTTTGTCCGTCTTCTTCTTGGTGATCTTGAAGGCGACTTTGTTCTTCGTCTTGGTGATCTTGAAGGGGACTTTGTTTTTTGCTGAGGCGACATTGAAACAGACTTTGTTCTTCTCCGTGGAGATCTTGAAGGAGATTTTGTTCTTCTCCGCGGGGTTTTTGAATGGGGCTTTATTCTTCTTCTTTGGGGAGTGTTTGAGCGAGAACGTGATCTTTTTCTTGGAGATTTTGATAGTGATTTCTTTCGCGGCGATCTTGTGTTATGTCTGGGCGAACGTTTACGCTCTGGTGAACTCTTCGTTTTAACCGGTTCTATTTCATCTTCACTGAGCTCCGAATCTGATGACATCTCAATCTTCACCCCACCATATATCTTCGTCACAAAATCGTAAATCGCTTTTCCAAACTTCTCGTCTCCCTCTTCGACTAAATGTAAATGATCATGGAAATAATATTTCGTGTTCAACGTGCCGTCAGGCAGCACCCAATCCGCATCCGGTTTCAGGTAGTAGAAATTCCTGATGTGTCCACTCTGGCATATTTGCTTTATGTATTTGTTCACCTTGGCTGTTTGTTCGCGCTTAAATGAAGGCTGCAGGTCTCTCGGTAAAAGACCAGCGAGAATGATTTTGGCGTTGGGTTTCGCCTCTTGAAACATCATGGCTATTGAGCCAATGCCGTTGGCTATATCGCGTGGTCTGTCTCGGTCGGTGTTGTTCGTACCGACGTGTATGATGACCGTCTGGGCGTTGAGAGGTATCTCTCCGTTCTCCACCCTCCACAACACGTGTTGCGTGCGATCGCCACCCAAACCAAAGTTCAACGATTTCAATGGCGCAAAATATTTGTTCCAAACCTTCGGGTATCGTGCCAGGCCCTGAATGATTGAATCTCCGATTAGCAAAACACATGCGCTCGATGTTTTCGAGATCTCCACATGTTTCTCGTGTTCTCCATACCAACCAGCTTTATCGCGACACACAGGTATACATGCAGGCGAGCTCATATAGCCGGTTAGCGATTTACGTATTTCACTTTGCTCCTTTAATTTTCGTGTCCCATATTCTGATGGTCCAACCACACCTATTGTCAATGCCTGAGGAAAGAAAACGTTATCATTTATATATGTTTAAAAAACGATCAAATTAGTTGCAATATTCAGACATCCACTACAGGCATACACGTTGTTTTTTTATAAGAAACCTAGCGAAAAGCCTAGTTCTAAAAGTTTCTTATTTATAGTCTGAAATGCCATGTTCTTAGTTCTAAATGTTTCTTATATCAATATAAAGATTCTTATTTGTAGATCACACAGTCGATTGTCAAAACAGAAAAAAACATTCAATAACAATAAACACAAAATTTATTAATGTTCAAAAGTTACGTATTTGATCTGTCTGCAGTGCAATGACCTCATTTGATTTCACTTAAATGATATGAATTTCATACATCTTCTTTGGAATTAGTCATAACAATGTAGTACTAAAAGTTTCTTAATTTTTGGAGACTCTACATGTAGGCTTTGTATAAAGGGGTTTCTTATATAAAAAAACAAACATGTATATCCAAAAGGTCTATATGTTACATGACTTGTATACATCTTCATTCTTATGCAATTTTACTTAACCAATGTCTTTTGTTGACTTACCTCTTTGTAAACTGGTTGTTTGCTTTTTTGTTTCGGTGGCTTGATATCAGGTTCAGTGCTGTCCGCTTCAACTGATTGTGTTTTTTGTAAGTTAGATTTAATGCGTTCGTTTTCTTGCTGAAAGTAACAAAGAAGTAACACAAAGATTAACAATTAATTCTTTAGATAGGATCCAATATTTGACCAGGTAGGAAAAAGATAAAGTCAACACAATGTGTAAACAACATTCACCTTCCTTATTCGGATCTCCTCTTTCTTCTTCTCTAGAAATTGCTCTGGTATTCCCCCAACACACCCTTGCGCACTCACTAAATGAGTCCAGAGCTCACCCATGAAAATGCGCGCGTTCTTGCCATTTAGAAAGCCAGTCACTGAAATTTGAAGGACCTTTGGATCGGGATACTGGAACAAAAATTTCAGGGCAACAATTAACTATTACATTTTTTTTACTTTTCGACAACTTGTGCATGAAGAAGCAATTTCAAAAAGAATTTTTTAATAACATCAGTTTACGAGAGCAAACAAAGCATTCTTTCCTTTCGTCCCGAAACACATTAAATGTAAGAGATAGTCATGCTCATCTAAAATTAATCATGGGCAAAAGGAAAGCTCAATTGAGTTTAACCAAGGGCGTGCTCAGGACATTACTCAATTGAGGCAAAGGAATGAGTGGAACCTGAACTATACAAGTTACAAATTGCAAATCATACAATTTAGTGCATTATTAATCGAATGCCATGTTCTCTGAGAGAAATAATTCAGCAAAACTAACTTTAATTAAAGTTAAACCTTCGTTAAAGTTACTGCAATTGAACATTATTTATACCCTTTGTGATTCTAACAGTTCGAATATGTATCCAATGAGCACTTCGTCTTCAATACCACCCAACAGTTCAGTGATGCGGGAGTTCACCCACGGTTTGATGGTGTCAATGTTCACTTTCTCCATATCAACCTCAATGGAACAGACGCAATAAAACCAATAGTCTTTAATGTGACAAACATTTAAAACTGTCAAATTAAAGTTCATTAAATTTATATAATTAATCAACATAATTAAGAAGTCTTTAGAGACACTCTGTACAAATAGTTAGGAATAGTACTACCTTGTATAAATATTTAATTTAATAATAATAATAAGTAATAATAAATTGAACAAACAATAACTAAGTTATAAATATCAAACCTTGGTGTTTAGAGATGGTTCGAATTTCATCTTCTTCATCAACTTTTTTTGTTTGTCAGCAAACCGTGAATCCTGTTCAGAATTTGTCCCCTAAAAAGATAGGTAATATATTTCCAAGAGATTTTTATGAGTCAGTCATGAATTAGCCGCACATTATCATGATGTATCACGTTTTACTGTGATGAGGGGATACTTGTTTCGCGCGTAATTGGTGTGTGTATAACAAAACCATTGAAAGCATTTTTATTGGTGAAACATATCTAATTCAAATTCATTCTTATTGTCTAATTCCATGCAGTATATATATATATATATTCATTTTTCAAATACAAAATGTAGTGTTGAATTTATCTAGGAATTGTGTTTTTGTTGAAAATTTATGAAAAAGAAAATATGAACGAATGAATGAAAAACAGTGATTGTTAACAGTGCATCTTGAATCGGCTAAAATGTTTCGACAGTTTTATTGTATCTGTATCAAAAAAAATGAACATTTTAAAATTATTATTGACCTTAATCTATCATTACTTTAGCTACCTTTGTCTTACCTTAAGCGTATTAATAAATGCTGGATTAATTTTTGCAATACTTATTTTTGCGATTTTGGCCTAAAATCGCAAAAATAAATCCCGCAAAAGCACAACAATGAATGAGGCATTTTAAACGAAAACACGAACTTGCAAAGTTATATGCTTTTACTTCTTTGATCGTCAAAAGTTTGTTTTTTGCGGTTCTATACAAAAATCTATGTTGAAGTTCAAGGACAATTATTCAAATGCTTATTGTTATTCGCTAAAATGTTTTTCTCAAAACCATACTCCATAATGACGTCAAAAACCGCTTTGCAGGCCGCGTGGACTGGACGCTAAATAATAAAAATATGTTGAAGAAAAAATAAATATAATATGTTGAAGCGGGAGCTTCGAAAGGAATGGCGGCCATGAAATATATTAAACAAAGATATTTTTTTATAATTCTTCATTATTAGACTTCGGTACTCAAAACAACACTTTAAAATGTTTTAACAATCATATTTAAAACGATTTTGAAACCAAATATTTTTTGCCTCGGAATCACTTTAACATTTTTAAGAACAGAAGATTCAAGTCTTTTAGGATAAAGTACAAATCTAAATCTAACTGTTGTAATCCAAAACAAATTATAGATAGATATAGGCAAATAGACTTTATGACCACTCTCTAATCATTTATTTATTCATTCTAATCTTTTACGTTTCCTGGAATTTATGAACAAATCATATACAGGGCCTGAAATAAATATTATAAGCTCATCGGTCATGTTGACCGCCGTACTCATAAATCTTATCGGTCATCGAAGTTCGCCGTCGGTCAAAACTGACCGACATAACTAACGTTTCTATCGGTCAACTTAACACCATGCATTAGCATTTCAAACAATAATCTCTCTTTAACACCATGGAGACATGACTACTTAGTCAGAAAACTTTGGGAAAAGACAGAGGGAATTAACTAAATATCGAGGTTGAACGAAATAAATAGCAACATCAACGAAAACACAAATCAAAAGAAGCTAGTATCAGTCTTCTCATTATTAAAATTGTTGCGTACGCAAATAAGTACGATTTTTACTGTTTTGCGATGTGCATTAATTAAGTTAATTCATTGTCCATTGCCGCATTTTTATGTCTCCTTGCAATGTGTTTGTTAATCACTACTTAAGCTGTTGCCGGCTCTCTCTCCACATGCTAACATTCAATGCCCTGACGTATAAAATGTGACCGATCGATTTGGCGGTGACCTGAATGTCTCCATGGACCAGAGTCACCTGAAACCATCTCTACTATTACAGTGGAGAAAGCCAGCCCAGAGGCTAAACCAAACCGCGGAAAACATATATACTGTGGATGAATGCGCACCAACGCTGGGTCAGATAAATCTGCAGCTCATTGGAGGGTTCAAGCGCTCTACTTTCAGGCGAGCTCGAGTAGTGAAATACAGAAACAAAATGAGAAAAATGATGTTTTGTAATCTTCAATAACTTCGATCAATCATGCTGTTTCAATGCAATTAAGATTTTCCCCTCCGTAGGCATGATTTATCCAGTCTCTTTCTTGAATATTTTGTTCGCGTGTGGCAAATCGCACATCATAAATATATTTTAATAGCCATGGCGTGCGATTTTTCAAAATAAAAATTGAGGGTTGTCATTTAATTTTAAAGTGTTGTATAATTTACCGAAATTAAATTAAATCCGCGTGAAATAACACAAACTTTGGTCGTACACAATATTAAATCCGCGCGAAAACTACGAAAACCTACGTCGCCTATCTACAAGATTTGCACTTCACCAATAACTAATCTTTATTTGATAACTTTTTTTACAGGTAGAGATTTTTTGAGGTTCGCTTACCAGAAAACATTGGTCGTAAAAGAAGGAAATCAACTATAGCTTGTGTTATTTACTAGACTTATTTGCTAGACTGCCGTCACAAACACAACAAAAAACGCGAAGTAAAATTGAGAGACATTCAAGAGCTCTTTAAACGAGGCAATAAAGGTGCTCAAAAGAAAGGAGAAAAGAGATTGAAGTTATAAATCTGGATTAGTTGTATCGTAGCTTTTCTTTATTCTGATCAAAAAGGACATAAAAAGACAATTCGAACTGTCATCTTTTCCTATTAATGTTTAAATTTTTTTTGGGTGGAGGGGGATTTAATTTCAGGCATCGCCAAAATTTAGATTTTTCGCGCATATTTAATTTCGCGGACGGCATATTATCGTGGTTTTCGCGCGGATTTAATTTCGCGGAAAATGCCTAAATCCCCAAAAATTAATCCGCTTAAGGTAGTTCTTCTGCGTTTTAAAGTGTCTTTTCAATCTTTTTTGTATATAAACAAAAATGATTGTTTCTTTGCGTATTGATCTTTTCTTTCTTCCATCGAATGCAGCATAGTTCTTCTACATTTATCTGTCTAAGTTGAATGAAACTTTTAAACAACTTGTAGCATAGTTCCAAATGGTTACTGCGATATGACGGCTTCTTTGACACACCAGGTCATTAGGGGGTTAGGATGTAGACACAGCATGCTCAGATTTTCATAACTAAAAACATGTTTTTCTTTTTTTCTTAAATGCGTACGTCATAGAAATACGTTACGCTTGGCATACGGAAAATACAATTCAGGTACGTCATCGTACATTTTGCAAACTTAGCAGCAAAGTATCAGGCGTACCTACCGGCAAGCTGGTTTGTGAAAACGTACGCAAAAATGAGAAGACTGTAGTATATACTATCTTTATGTTATAGACTGAAAAAAATGAGTTTAAATGAGAACAAATCCATTAATTATAAACATTAATTCAAGGTTTGATAGATCACGTTGGTCAATTTTTTGAATTTTAGTTCAAATAAAAAGTTTGCAAAAAAGTCATCGGTCAACTTGACCGTTGATATGCGCATATACGCCGGTCAACGGCCGTATTTCATCGGACATTGACCGACAGCTATTTCAGGGCATGCAATGCTGTTAACTAGTAGTTTGCAACAGAAATATCTTTATTGGAAAATTTGAGCTAACAAAACTACAGTACTGATTTGATGATGTTTGATGTTTTTTGTAAAATTATCCTCATATAAGGAATTGCTAAGGCTTTAGAATAGTTGATAAAAAAGCACTTGTAGTTGTTGTCAACTTCAACAAAAGAAAATGCAAGATATGATTATGCTCTTATCGCAGTAGGCCCAGTAGCCTCATCATCTGGCAAATCTCGCACCATCAGCTGGTGAAAATTTGTTCCTTCCCACTATCCAATTGGTTTTTGAATCATCAGTTTCTTCAATAGCACATCTGTTGCATATTGGCATCCCATGCAACAATATGTCGTAGTCAACAAGCAAATAAATCCCATGCAACGATATTTTATAGTCAAAATGTAAATAAAGCAAACCTTTGTGTAAGCAGACACAATTTTCCTCATAATATTTTTGGCGTCTGAAATTCAATTTACATGAAATGGTTGATGGGAAGGAAATTTAAAATAAATTATGCATTTCATTCCGCACATGGCAGGTTTGACCTCTGAAACCGAGTCATGCCAAAGTACGTTTTCCGGACTTAACTGATTCAAATGCTGTGTCTGACATGTGCAAAAGTCATCAATTTCGATAGTTTGGCTTTAAAAATGCATCCCACAGTACTATTATTAAAAAGTAAAAACTTTGGAGTGGGATTACAGGAGAAATTTCCCATAAGAATTATTCCATATAAGGACCAAAATAGCCAAACATCGGCAAAATGGAAGAAGGCGACTTTTGCCTGATTCTTACAAAAAATGGCTCTTAAATTATCTAGTAAAGATAGCACCACATTGACTTTAAATTCCTTTGGCGATTGAGGGTTTATATAAGTAAAATAAGTTTAAGCGAGTAAGTTTCTACTATCTACAAATATTTTTCTTTCACAACAAAACAAGTAAATTTTGTTATAAAAATATCATACTCTGAAAAAGCCGGCGTCAGCCATCTTGGAAATACTCTTTGATCAAAATGCTATTCTTTGCCGTTATCCGTTTCGAATTTTGCGAGTAGTAATTTTCAACTTAAAGATAAAATAAAATATGAAAATGAAAGTAAATTTGTGAAACTTTATTTTATTAAATTTTAGTTAGAAACGATTTGTAGTATTATTTAAGTTTGAACAAGTTGCTTCCTTAAAATAACATTTTATAAAACAGTGGAAGTTCGAGTTACGGTTTACTCCGTCAGAATCAGAATCTAGTTGACTATAAAGTGTTTTTGTGAATGGCGCTGAAATAAGCTAATAACATAGTAGATAATGAACATGAATAATACAGTACGAAACTTTAAAAAAAGTTTCTTTTCATATAACAATGTGAAAACCTTGCAACTTCTTTTTACTATTTTATATTATTTTTCGTTTGATTACCTGTCAAAATTGTTCTGCTTCAAAATTATAAAATACAAGGACCGTAAAAAGTTACCACACATGTGGACTGAAAACATGGCGGACGACAAGGATTTGGAAAATGAGTTATTGATTAGAGCAAGTTCCGGGTACTTTAACTCGTTGTTAAATTTAATTCCTGCTAAATATTATATTACAGATGAAGAAAGAGAAGAACAGGAAAATGTACCAAGATTAAAAAGAAAACAAAAAACTTTAAATAAAAAGAATCTCGTTAAAAAAGCGAAACTTTACAAACTCGATCCAGCAAATCATAAATCCAACGCGGAATTATTAATTGAAATCGAGAAAAAAGAGAAAGAACTTGCAAGTGATGATTGTTCAGTTTACAATATTCCATGTCTTGATGCA
This sequence comes from Candelabrum cocksii, assembly GCA_963930725.1. Taxonomy (NCBI): domain Eukaryota; kingdom Metazoa; phylum Cnidaria; class Hydrozoa; order Anthoathecata; family Candelabridae; genus Candelabrum; species Candelabrum cocksii. The sequence goes on from OZ005665.1 coordinate 4,116,659, forward strand.
CCTAGTATACCAAGTAAACCGTTAGAAGAATTACGTGAAAAGCTTCATGCTAAAGTTAATTTGTTGTCATCAAAACGAAATTTAACTTCCAATGAACAAAAACGAATCAAAAAGAGATGTTTGGATAACAAAGAAAAACAAAATTTAGGGAAAGAAAAGGTGAAAAAGACCGATCATATAAAGAGAGTTCAGCATCTAGAAAAAAGTGGATTAAATGGACATAATGAAGAAAAGACAACAACAAATGTGGTGTTTAGTAAGTTTGATTTTGCAGGAAAACAAAATGACATTCGTAAGAAGAAGAAAAAGAAAAGCAAAGAACAATTATTGAACATTGCGGAGAAAAAACAAAGTGAGATAAGTGAAATGGAAAAATTGAATACTGACAAAGCAAACTTAATGAAAAAAGATGTTGTGTGGAAAAATGCTTTGAAAAAAGCTGAAGGATGCAAGTTAAAAGATGATCCAAAATTATTAAAGAAATCGATCAAAAGAAAGCAGAAATCTAAAGAAAAAAGTCGAAAAGCATGGGGAGAACGTTTGAGTGACGTTCAGAAACAAAAGGAAGAAAAACAAAAACTTAGGCAACAAAACATCAAAGAACGTAAAGAAGATCAACTAAATAAAAATAAAAAGGGAAAAAAGAAACATAAAAGACCTGGGTTTTAAAGAATATTGCTTTTATATAAATCGTTTTTTTAATAACTATATATATAATTTGTTTCAAGGCAAGTTTTTTGAATATTTAACATTCTTGTATGCAGATAAATGTTAAAAATGTTCTGTAATTACTAATTTGCAATTAGGCTTTGTAATTCATAACAGAAAGTATATACTTGAAAAGTATTGCAGACTTTTGCTTGTAATGTGAGTAAATATCTTCAAGATAAAATAAGCATCAAATGGCTGATGGAAAAACATATTTTACTTCCCTTTATACATGAATGTTCCCTGAAAACGTTTCTAAATTGAAAGAAATAATTTATGGACACATCCTTACCGTAAATGATTGATTAAACGCCCTGGGCGTTTATTTAAAAATTGAAACTTTTAGGGGAGCGTTTATTCGAAAGGGGCGTTTAACTAAGAGGGTCGTTTATTTCAAAATGCAAAAATTTGGATAACACAACTTTTTTTCTGAAATGATATTACGAGTCACATGCAAGCAGACGAAGGTTAAATGATATTACAACTGTTAAAACTCAAATTTTAATGACAGTATCATCATCATCTATTTTGTTGAAATCTTGCGCAACATCTTCCTCGTTGGAACTCGTGATAATAGGTAACAACATTCATTTCACAGAAACCTATAAGTACCTGGGCTGCATAATTGACCCATCGCTGAAGCTGGACATTTTTTTCCAAAGCGCATACAAGAGAGCCAGCAATCGACTACGTCTACTTTTAAGCATGAGACCGTATGTAACAACCATGGCAAGCGCAAAAAATTACACCATGATGACATTACCCCCGTTAACATACAACAATCTTATTCTCCTGCAACTTACGAAAACACAGCGATTTTCACTTTCATCAATTGAGCGTCGAGCAAATATCATCTACAACGGCAGACAAGATGTCAGTGTGCCATCCACTGCAAAATTGATCGAGAAGATTGATCTATAGATTGCCGCCCATTCTATAGAACGCGCACCCAAATCAGTTGCTCATTCTATGGAAGAATTCTAAGTTGTTTTTTGCAAAAATTAATACGCGTGAAAATTAAAATTTTGATTTTTTTTATAAATGTGCGTATTAAAGGGCAAATAAAATAATAAAATTTTTCACTTTTATCCTAATCAATCAAAACTACACTGTATTCTCTGCTTCGTGCCGTTTCTCTGCGTTTTTACATGCAATTTTTTCTTGAACATGGCCCGATTATCCTTTGATTTATTTCTCGCTATACTATGGTAGTAGAGGTTATTTAGGTTGCCGATTGGTAAGTGCCGTCGTTGTTGCGCCCAGTTGCTTTGTCACAATTTCCCGAGGTTTCTCGTACCGTTCACTTTGAATATGATAGGATAACTTCATACAAAATTGCAAATCATTCTGTAATCTTAATCCAGAGATATTTTTGACAAGATCATTTTGGTGTCAAAAATGTCATAAATTATGCATAATTAATAAGGTAGTGACGATTTTTAATAAATATTTAGTTTTTCTAGTATTTTTTTAAGTTTCATGCTGTAAAACAAATTTTTCAGAAAAAAATCATGACTTATATATAGGTTTGCCACCTTATATTAGGAGAGAGTATTAACACACAGTAGAAATCTATGGGTAGTACCTTCTTCCTTGCCGGTAAGCAGAGTACATCCTTTAGTCCAAGTGCTCCATAGTTCACTAGTGAGAATCCCCTCTGCTTAATCCAGTGTTTAAACTTAGGACAGTAGCTCTTTGCTGGATTCTTGTTGAGAACATCTATGATGGTGTTGGCCTTCTCTTTAGTGACTGTCTTGCTCTTCTTGTGATATCCTTCTATATATGTTTCTCTAATGAAACGATCAAACAGTTCTCTCTGACTCTCGTCGACCATGCTTTGCTTGCGCATTTTATAGAATATAAGGTGCGCGTTCTGTAGAATGGGCGGCAATCTATAGATTGGCGCGCATTCTATGAATTCCTAGATTGCGTTGCGCATTCTATAGATTGCGTAGGTCCATAGAAAGCGCGGAACATATATTTTAACTAATTCTAACTTATTTTTTTAATTTTTATGTTGTATTTTACCAGGACACACATTGATAGCAATTTTGTTTTAAATTGAAGTGTTATATCCTGTATAAACATTAATTTTAATAATAATAATATGTATCTGCGTTTTTGCTACTCATAATCTGCGCTTTTGCTACATTTTGCGATTTTGCTACATGTCATGGCGTACTGAAATTTCAGGCCTATTCACCGTGCAAGGATAGCTCAAAACTGGGGGCCTAGAATTCCAGGTTTTGGACTATGTTTTCATAACAAAAACAACTGAAGTAGCCACTCAAAACACTGAAATAACATTATTTTTGCTTCTTCTTTGAAACCAAGATATTCTTTTATGAATTTAAGAAAGTTTTGGTATATTTTCATGACAAAAAAGTGCAAAAAAACACTAATAGAAGGGTTATCTGAGGGAAAACATTTAGTGTAATCAACATAAGAATTTTCATTATAATTTAAACAGGACATGTATGATAGCAGTATTTAGTACTGAACAGTTTATCCTGTATAAATATTCACTTTAATAATAATAATTCATATCATTAAAGTATAAACATGTATAATAATAAAGTGATTGTTTTGCCCAATATCAGGGCTTTTACTAAGACAACACAACAAACTGGTAAAAAAGATCACATCTATACATATTACTGACTAAACACTAAAAAATCTCATTTAGTAGAAACAGAATTCCAAATTTTGAAAATATTAACAACTTGCATTAACCAAACTACAATATCAACAATATAACATAGTATGCAGAACTGAGTATCTAACTAACAAAATATTAACAAAACAGTATGTATATAATAAATCAACTGGTATGTATATATATATATATGCATTTCATTATATTACAAGTATTAAACATTTTTTAACAAGACATCAGCATCTTTTTTCCAATGAACTACAAGTATGAAAAACAGTCAATAATCTCCTGGGATACCAATCAGTCAATTAGACAACTTGAGCAACTTCACTTTCGGTTCATTACTTGAAATCGGTGAATTCAAACGACAGTAGTTATTCAATAATACATTTGACAAAATTACTGCATGCTTTCTCTCGATATTAAAATTAAACGATTCTGCCACGTTCATAAATATGTCACATAATGAGGTACGACAAACTTCTCTTGCAACAGAGTGAAACGTAATGTAGCAAAAAAATGTCCATTCACAAATATTGTCACATGGAATGTTCAAACCACCTCTATCTAAACCAGTAGTAAATGTGCCATATTTCTCAAAATATGAAAATGTATCATCAACACCACTTTCATCCTTTCTTGTCACATAACCAGCAATATAAACCAATGGTGACTTTAGTTCATCACCAAGTGTTTCTTCAAGTCCTGGCAGACTGTCAAATACATAGCACTGTTCTTCTGACAACATATAAGAACATTTACTACAACAATGTCCATCTTGTGCAATGGAATTGGGAATGTCAATGTCGCATCTTAGCATCAATTTTGTCTTGTTTATATTGAACTTTTCCAAAACTTGTTGAACATTGATGAAGTAAGTACCTCCACTACCTTGCCTCAACTTGCCAAACGCTTTCTCTAAAGGATCAGTTGTAAAAGTTCCTAACAGGACATACGAATGAGATGTTTCCAATAAGTATTTTGTCAACTCTACTAATCCTTTGCATGTATGTTCTAATGCAGTACTTGTGTCTTTTGTTAAACTTTTTACTCGATTTTTTCCTTGCTGCCCCCTTAATTCAACCGCTAGTTCAGCTAACTCCAGTAGATCGTTCAATCGCCAATCTGTATCAGATGATATCACATCACGTAAAGAATCCTTTAATCGTATTCCTTCAAATGGGCTTTTGACATTAACTATTTTCCAGAATTCAATAAGCTTTGTAATAAAAATCACTGTACCATCAACATTTTCGTCTTGCATGCCTGGGTGAAACTTTAAGGCATTCACAGTTTCCTCACAAAACACCTTCAAACAAGTGTTCACTTTTTGCCTTTCAATAGGTTTGGGATTTGCAGCAACGTAATTTAGTTTTGACATTTTAACTAAGTGTCCTTCCTCTAATTTCTGAAGCTTTTTTATATGATCCCATTTAGCAGAATAACTTTCACCTCTATAATTAAATTGTATTTCTCCAGTATACAGATATCCTTTCTTTTTCTTTAGAATAATTTGATTTACAACCAGTAACACAACACTTTTTAACCATTTTGTCTATATTCCAAGCATGCAAACTGCTCACACGGCTTTACTTTCTCGAATCTCCCGCTAAAATGCTCAGCCCCCAGTCTCGGCGCGACTTTGCACGATGAATAGGCCTGTTATTTTAGTACGCCATGCTACATGTTAAATTCAAAAATGGTATCGTTTTGTTTGATTGCCGAGCTGAATTGAACTGTGTTGATTGAAATTGAACCTACAATCGAAGAAATATCAAATATTTGGATTTGGAATTGAATTTTCTTTGATGCAACAAACTAATATTTCTTGTTTCTTTGTTTAGCTAGCTACGGATATAAATATTTAGCTAGCTAGCTGTGGATATAAGTATTTAGATAGCTAGCTACAGATATAAGTATTTAGCTAGGCAGCTGTGGATATAAGTATTTCCTAGCTAGCTAGCTGTGGATATAAGTATTTAGCTAGCTAGCTACAGATATAAGTATTTAGATAGCTAGCTACAGATATAAGTATTTAGCTAGGCAGCTGTGGATATAAGTATTTCCTAGCTAGCTAGCAGCTACAATTTTCAACAACAATCTGTTCCAACATCGGTTTTATTTTAAAACTAAGAAACTAAATTTTCTTATGATAATTATTTATAACAAAACAATATTCTAATTAGTGTGATTCAATCAACTTACTAAAATGAGGTTCAGGTACTGCCATGTAACTAAATTTATTTACTCCAAAACATTTATAAAATTAAATATAGTTGATTTAATTGTCATTTATGCAGTGGATATTTGCCCAGGAACAGGCTATTGATTATTATGGCTATTTTGCCAGAATATTTTTGACATTTTGTTTTGTACTTTATTTTATAAAGTTTATAAATTTTTCATTTATATGGAATGATGAGGTCTCAAAGTCATCAAAGTGAAAAGGCGCCTCTGGAAAGATTGGCGAAAAGGTACAGTATTGACAAAGAGCTCTATACCTCTAAACAAAAAATAAGATCTAAGTCTAATTAGCAAAGACACAAGAACTTCAAAGAAGCTCTCAGGATGAAAGATGAAAAGCAAGACATAGTTTGGGATAAATGCATTAGAAATGATGATGGCAACATAGCTTTCTCTAAGTTACATTCTTACAAGTGTCACTATGATAAACTCCTAAATGTTGAATTTCTATAAAAATTACTCCTAAAATGGTATCAAAAGTTCTCTCAAAAATGAACGCAAAGGAAGCTACTGGCACCTCAGGCATCAGTATTGAATTGACGGTGTCCGGTGGAGAAGATATGCTTCATGCAATCACTCATCTCATGAATTGTGTTGTGACAGAAAGTAGAATCTCAAATGATTGGAGCTTATCGCTCATCTTTAATTTCTTTAAAGACAAAGGTGATGCATATATATAACAAGGGAACTAGCATTGCCTTAAACTCCTCAATCAAATTTTGAAGGTTATGGAACGGTTTCTTGAAACAATCAACTCAAGTTTTTATCGACTCCATGCAGTTTGGCTTCATGCCCAGACACTGCCAAAAAGTTTCTTGGTAAACATAAAGATCTCTATCCTATTTTTGTCGACCTTGAGAAAGTGTTTGATTGTGTTTCCCGGAGGGTTCTTTGGTGGGCTAGGAGAAAGCTTGGAATAGAAGAATGGCTAATCAAAACTGTTGAAGCCTGGCTTCATGCCATGTATTCAAACACCAGATCCAGTGTTCAAGTCAACAGAAGTATAGCCCAAGGTGGATAAGTTCTGCAAGAATGTTTAAAAAAATACCTTCTAACAAACTGACTTGGACAGATTATGTTGTTTCGGGAAGCTACAACGCATGAACGCAGAACAACTAGAAATGGTGGTTGTTATGTGTTATTTAATCTGAGCAATGCAGTTTGGGTAATAGACTTACGATAATCAAGGATAAGACATCAACTAGTTTTTCCTTCTTGTAAGGAAACTATTTTTCCAAGAACACTGAATGTTTTACGAGTTTTCAAGTCATTTGACTACATATATATATAATATATATAATTTCTATATATATTAATTATATATAATTTCTAGAATGTAAATTTCCTCTTTTCATTTATTTCTTGTGCATGATATGTACCATGACACATCATGTGCACTACTATAACAGGCCAGTGTATACTGTATAGTGCACCCATAAAAAACTTGACATAGCATACACCAATTTTCTCAACATAAAATCAGATGTTACAATAATATATGTCAATCATTTTACTGAAAATGAAATGAGATACACTTTCATTGTTGTCAGATAATAAATAAATCTATTAAATGACATGAGGTTAATGATGTAAACAAGAAGAAAATCCCATTTAGTTTCATTATTTACTTTCGAATTTTGTTTCATTTTTATGTAATTATTTCAGCGTTAGCAGATCAACAAAAAGCAACCCCGTAAAAGCTGTTTTATGTCAAGACGAGACTAGTCATTTATAAAAAATGTTTATGGATTAAACTATTAATAAGAAAGATGATTATCTATCTAAAACTAACTAAAAAATTAAGTACAGTACAATTAAGTGAGTACAATGATGAGTACAACTTTTACATACTTTTTTCAAGTTATGTATGTTGAATTCATTTTTATTTTTTATTAAGGGTTTGACATTTTTTCTGCTTTAAAGGGAACTTTAAAGCAGCTTATTTGTTCTTGGAATACAAAGGTGAGGTTATGCCAAGAAAGACTGGAAATCAACAGCAAATTCATTTTGCTGCAAACGATATTGGATGTTTTATCTATGATATTGAATTGAGGATGGTTTCAGTTATTCACCTTTGGAGCCATTACTTTGCTTATTTTCATACTTCACTTTTTGAAGAAGTCTCATTTTTGGAATGTAAATTGTTTTGTTGTTCATATTACAAATTTTGTCTCAGGAGAATTATATGAAACCGTTCAACCTGAAGGATGTGGGAAATGTATATAGAGGCAAGGTATGTGTCCACTGGTTCTTTTCCGCAAACATATTGTATTGCATCTTCGTCATCTTCTCTTCTCTCTTGCAACAATAACATTTAATGAGAAGTACCATGATAACTCATGCCAGATGCTAAACTTTGTATTTTACTGTGGAATAAGGGTACTTAGCCAATGAGGTCAAAGATGTTACATAACTTGCATAGCATACATTACTTCTAAGTGTTATGTTTAGGTGTTATGTTGGGTAGTGAATGGGCGAATAGGAGCGCTGTCTGTAGTTTAGGTTCTGCTTAGAGAAAATTAATATCTTTGTTTCTTATATAGAGTTATGCAGATTCAGGAATATATGAAGTCTTTTTACGTTGTTTTTGTAGAATTTAGACATACATATAGCGTGATAAAAGATTGATTGTTGTCAATTCAACCATACAAACAAATGCGAACAACTATTGCCTTGTTTTCTATTTGCTATTTTGAAATATAATTGTTATGCCAACAATACTTCTTCATGTGAGATGGAAGGAACCTTGTCGTGGTTCACATGCTTAATTTAAGTGCAGTGCCATTTATTCATGGACTGACTTAAAAACAAATACCTTCCTTTTTTGAAAAAATAAAACTTCAAGCATGAAATATTGTTTTTAATTTTTACATCTCAAATCCTAGGTCCCTAAAATCCCGTTCACCATGTATCCTCAATGCCTTTGAGAAATTTCTTCAAAACGCAATTGTTAAACTTTAGTTTTCATTGTTATTACATATTAGAATAAAATGAAATTTTCCATTTTTTTTTTTAATTATGACGTCATCAAAGAAAATCGTTTACAAAAGTTTGTTGTTTGAATTTTACATGATCGAGTTACAAGTCATGAAGATGGTAGTGATATCGACTTTGTTATTGAAGAAATATCTCATGATGTAAGCTGAAACTTAGACAAATTTTATAAATATCTGGTTGGTGCAAAGAAGGTACGGTCAGAAGATTCTTCGAAACGCACAGTTGGTGATGTAAAACGCATTTTGGTTGCAGTTGGTGCTACCGACAGCTTCACGACCTTTTTTGACATTTTTTTATCTCTTTAAGCAGAGATTATATTGAATCTGTGAAAAAGCAAGATTTAAAAGCAAATCACACTAATGCAACCGTCACTAACGTAGTATGTGATCCAGTCACACTATTGGGACCGTCACTGACGTAAGTGACTCAGACACACTATTTGGACCGTCACTCGCGTAAATAACTCAGTCACACTATTGGGGCCGTCACTATTACGTTAGTTATGGTCTCAATATTGCGTTTAAGACACTTACCCGAAAGACGGTCTCAATAGTGTGACTGAGTCACTAACGTTACTTAAGGTCACAATAGTGTGATTGAGTCACTTACGTTAGTTAAGGTCACAATAGTGTGTTTGAGTCACTAACGTTACTTAAGGTCACAATAGTGCGACTGAGTGACTAACGTTACTTAAGGTCTCAATAGTGCGACTGAGTGACTTACGTTAGTTAAGGTCACAATAGTGCGACTGAATCACTTACGTTAGTTAAGGTCACAATAGTGTGACTGAGTCACTAACGTTACTTAAGGTCACAATAGTGTGATTGAGTGACTTACGTTAGTTAAGGTCACAATAGTGTGACTGAGTCAGTTACGTTACTTAAGGTCACAATAGTGCGACTGAGTGACTAACGTTACTTAAGGTCTCAATAGTGCGACTGAGTGACTTACGTTAGTTAAGGTCACAATAGCGCGACTGAGTGACTAACGTTACTTAAGGTCTCAATAGTGCGACTGAGTGACTTACGTTAGTTAAGGTCATAATAGTGCGACTGAATCACTTACGTTAGTTAAGGTCACAATAGTGTGACTGAGTCACTTACGTTAGTAACGGTCACAATAGTGTGACTGAGTCAGTTACGTTACTTAAGGTCACAATAGTATAATTGAGTCACTAACGTTCCTTAAGGTCACAATAGTGTGATTGAGTCACTTACGTTAGTTAAGGTCACAATAGTGTGTTTGAGTCACTAACGTTACTTAAGGTCACAATAGTGCGACTGAGTGACTAACGTTACTTAAGGTCACAATCGTGTATTTGAGTCACTAACGTTAGTTACGGTCACAATAGTGTGACTGAGTCACTCACGTTAGTTAAGGTCACAATAGTGTGACTGAGTCAGTTACGTTACTTAAGGTCACAATAGTATAATTGAGTCACTTACGTTAGTTAAGGTCACAATAGTGTGACTGAGTCATTTACGTTAGTTACGGTCCACAATAGTGTGACTGAGTGACTTACGTTAGTTAAGGTCACAATAGTGTGACTGAGTCACTAACGTTCCTTAAGGTCAAAATAGTGTGACTGCGTCACGAACGTTAGTTAAGGTCACAATAGTGTGATTGAGTCACATACGTGAGTGACGGTCCCAATAGTGTGACTAAGTCACCTATGTTAGTTACGGTCTCAATAGTGTGATTGAGTCACTTACGTTAGTTAACGCCACAATAGTGCGACTGAATCACTTACGTTAGTTAAGATCACAATAGTGTGACTGAGTCACTAACGTTACTTAAGGTCACAATAGTGCGACTGAGTGACTAACGTTACTTAAGGTCTCAATAGTGCTACTGAGTGACTTACGTTAGTTAAGGTCACAATAGTGTGACTGAGTCACTAACGTTACTTAAGGTCTCAATGGTGCGACTGAGTGACTTACGTTAGTTAAGGTCACAATAGTGCGACTGAATCACTTACGTTAGTTAAGGTCACAATAGTGTGACTGAGTGACTTACGTTAGTTAAGGTCACAATAGTGCGACTGAATCACTTACGTTAGTTAAGGTCACAATAGTGTGACTGAGTCACTAACGTTACTTAAGGTCACAATAGTGCGACTGAGTGACTAACGTTACTTAAGGTCTCAATAGTGCGACTGAGTGACTTACGTTAGTTAAGGTCACAATAGTGCGACTGAATCACTTACGTTAGTTAAGGTCACAATAGTGTGACTGAGTCACTAACGTTACTTAAGGTCACAATAGTGCAACTGAGTGACTTACGTTACTTAAGGTCTCAATAGTGCGACTGAGTGACTTACGTTAGTTAAGGTCACAATAGTGTGAATGAGTCACTTTCGTTAGTTCAGGTCACAAAAGTGTGACTGAGTCACTAACGTTACTTAAGGTCACAATAGTGCGACTGAGTCACTTACGTTAGTTAAGGTCTCAATAGTGCGACTGAGTGACTTACGTTAGTTAAGGTCACAATAGTGTGACTGAGTCACTAACGTTCCTTAAGGTCAAAATAGTGTGACTGCGTCACGAACGTTAGTTAAGGTCACAATAGTGTGATTGAGTCACATACGTGAGTGACGGTCGCAATAGTGTGATTGAGTCACATACGTGAGTGACGGTCACAATAGTGTGTTTGAGTCACTTACGTTAGTTAATATCGCAATAGTGTGTTTGAGTCACTTACGTGAGTGACGGTCACAATAGTGTTACTGAGTCAGTTACGTTACTTAAGGTCACAATAGTATAATTGAGTCACTTACGTTAGTTAAGGTCACAATAGTGCGACTGAGTCACTTACGTTAGTTACGGTCCACAATAGTGTGACTAAGTCATTAACGTCACTGAAGGTCACAATAGTGTGATTGAGTCACATACGTGGGTGACGGTCCCAATAGTGTGACTAAGTCACCTATGTTAGTTACGGTCTCAATAGTGCGACTGAGTCATTTACGCTAGTTAAGGTCTCAATAGTGCGACTGAGTGACTTACGTTAGTTACGGTCCACAATAGTGTGATTGAGTCACTTACGTGAGTGACGGTCAAAATAGTGTGACTGCGTCACGAACGTTAGTTAAGGTCACAATAGTGTGATTGAGTCACATTCGTGAGTGACGGTCACAATAGTGTGTTTGAGTCACTTACCTGAGTGACGGTCTCAATAGTGTTGCGGAGTCAGTTACGTTTGTTACGGTCACAATAGTGTGAGTGAGTCACTAACGTTGCTTAAGGTCACAATAGTGCGACTGAGTGACTAACGTTACTTAAGGTCTCAATAGTGCGACTGAGTGACTTACGTTAGTTAAGGTCACAATAGTGCGACTGAATCACTTACGTTAGTTAAGGTCACAATAGTGTGACTGAGTCACTAACGTTACTTAAGGTCACAATAGTGCGACTGAGTGACTAACGTTACTTAAGGTCTCAATAGTGCGACTGAGTGACTTACGTTAGTTAAGGTCACAATAGTGCGACTGAATCACTTACGTTAGTTAAGGTCACAATAGTGTGACTGAGTCCCTAACGTTACTTAAAGTCACAATAGTGCAACTGAGTGACTAACGTTACTTAAGGTCTCAATAGTGCGACTGAGTGACTTACGTTAGTTAAGGTCACAATAGTGTGAATGAGTCACTAACGTTACTTAAGGTCACAATAGTGCGACTGAGTGACTAACGTTACTTAAGGTCTCAATAGTGCGACTGAGTGACTTACGTTAGTTAAGGTCACAATAGTGTGACTGAGTCACTAACGTTACTTAAGGTCACAATAGTGCGACTGAGTGACTAACGTTACTTAAGGTCTCAATAGTGCGACTGAGTCACTTACATTAGTTAACGTCTCAATAGTGTGACTGATTGACTTACGTTAGTTACGGTCACAATAGTGTGACTGAGTCACTAACGTTACTTAAGGTCTCAATAGTGCGACTGAGTGACTTACGTTAGTTAAGGTCACAATAGTGTGACTGAGTCACTAACGTTACTTAAGGTCACAATAGTGCGACTGAGTGACTAACGTTACTTAAGGTCTCAATAGTGCGACTGAGTGACTTACGTTAGTTAAGGTCACAATAGTGCGACTGAATCACTTACGTTAGTTAAGGTCACAATAGTGTGACTGAGTCACTAACGTTACTTAAGGTCACAATAGTGCGACTGAGTGACTAACGTTACTTAAGGTCTCAATAGTGCTACTGAGTGACTTACGTTAGTTAAGGTCACAATAGTGTGACTGAGTCATTAACGTTACTTAAGGTCTCAATGGTGCGACTGAGTGACTTACGTTAGTTAAGGTCACAATAGTGCGATTGAATCACTTACGTTAGTTAAGGTCACAATAGTGTGACTGAGTGACTTACGTTAGTTAAGGTCACAATAGTGCGACTGAATCACTTACGTTAGTTAAGGTCACAATAGTGTGACTGAGTCACTAACGTTACTTAAGGTCACAATAGTGCGACTGAGTGACTAACGTTACTTAAGGTCTCAATAGTGCGACTGAGTGACTTACGTTAGTTAAGGTCACAATAGTGCGACTGAATCACTTACGTTAGTTAAGGTCACAATAGTGTGACTGAGTCATTAACGTTACTTAAGGTCTCAATGGTGCGACTGAGTGACTTACGTTAGTTAAGGTCACAATAGTGCGATTGAATCACTTACGTTAGTTAAGGTCACAATAGTGTGACTGAGTGACTTACGTTAGTTAAGGTCACAATAGTGCGACTGAATCACTTACGTTAGTTAAGGTCACAATAGTGTGACTGAGTCACTAACGTTACTTAAGGTCACAATAGTGCGACTGAGTGACTAACGTTACTTAAGGTCTCAATAGTGCGACTGAGTGACTTACGTTAGTTAAGGTCACAATAGTGCGACTGAATCACTTACGTTAGTTAAGGTCACAATAGTGTGACTGAGTCACTAACGTTACTTAAGGTCACAATAGTGCAACTGAGTGACTTACGTTAGTTAAGGTCACAATAGTGTGACTGAGTCACTAACGTTACTTAAGGTCACAATAGTGCGACTGAGTGACTAACGTTACTTAAGGTCTCAATAGTGCGACTGAGTGACTTACGTTAGTTAAGGTCACAATAGTGCGACTGAATCACTTACGTTAGTTAAGGTCACAATAGTGTGACTGAGTCACTAACGTTACTTAAGGTCACAATAGTGCGACTGAGTGACTAACGTTACTTAAGGTCTCAATAGTGCTACTGAGTGACTTACGTTAGTTAAGGTCACAATAGTGTGACTGAGTCATTAACGTTACTTAAGGTCTCAATGGTGCGACTGAGTGACTTACGTTAGTTAAGGTCACAATAGTGCGATTGAATCACTTACGTTAGTTAAGGTCACAATAGTGTGACTGAGTGACTTACGTTAGTTAAGGTCACAATAGTGCGACTGAATCACTTACGTTAGTTAAGGTCACAATAGTGTGACTGAGTCACTAACGTTACTTAAGGTCACAATAGTGCGACTGAGTGACTAACGTTACTTAAGGTCTCAATAGTGCGACTGAGTGACTTACGTTAGTTAAGGTCACAATAGTGCGACTGAATCACTTACGTTAGTTAAGGTCACAATAGTGTGACTGAGTCACTAACGTTACTTAAGGTCACAATAGTGCGACTGAGTGACTTACGTTAGTTAAGGTCTCAATAGTGTGAATGAGTCACTAACGTTACTTAAGGTCACAATAGTGCGACTGAGTCACTTACATTAGTTAACGCCACGATAGCGTGACTGAGTCAGTTACGTTAGTTAAGGTCTCAATAGTGTGACTGATTGACTTACGTTAGTTACGGTCACAATAGTGTGACTGAGTCACTAACGTTACTTAAGGTCACAATAGTGCGACTGAGTCACTTACGTTAGTTAAGGTCTCAATAGTGCGACTGAGTGACTCACATTAGTTAAGGTCACAATAGTGTGATTGAGTCACTTACATTAGTTAAGTTCTCAATAGTGTGACTGATTGACTTACGTTAGTTACGGTCTCAATAGTGTGATTGAGTCACTTACGTTAGTTAACGCTACAATAATGTGACTGAGTCAGTTACGTTAGTTAAGGTCTCAATAGTGTGACTGATTGACTTACGTTAGTTACGGTCTCAATAGTGTGATTGAGTCACTTACGTTAGTTAACGCTACAATAATGTGACTGAGTCAGTTACGTTACTTAAGGTCTCAATAGTGCGACTGAGTGACTTACGTTAGTTAAGGTCACAATAGTGTGAATGAGTCACTAACGTTACTTAAGGTCACAATAGTGCGACTGAGTGACTAACGTTACTTAAGGTCTCAATAGTGCGACTGAGTGACTTACGTTAGTTAAGGTCACAATAGTGTGACTGAGTCACTAACGTTACTTAAGGTCACAATAGTGCGACTGAGTGACTAACGTTACTTAAGGTCTCAATAGTGCGACTGAGTCACTTACATTAGTTAACGTCTCAATAGTGTGACTGATTGACTTACGTTAGTTACGGTCACAATAGTGTGACTGAGTCACTAACTTTACTTAAGGTCTCAATAGTGCGACTGAGTGACTTACGTTAGTTAAGGTCACAATAGTGTGACTGAGTCACTAACGTTACTTAAGGTCACAATAGTGCGACTGAGTGACTAACGTTACTTAAGGTCTCAATAGTGCGACTGAGTGACTTACGTTAGTTAAGGTCACAATAGTGCGACTGAATCACTTACGTTAGTTAAGGTCACAATAGTGTGACTGAGTCACTAACGTTACTTAAGGTCACAATAGTGCGACTGAGTGACTAACGTTACTTAAGGTCTCAATAGTGCTACTGAGTGACTTACGTTAGTTAAGGTCACAATAGTGTGACTGAGTCACTAACGTTACTTAAGGTCTCAATGGTGCGACTGAGTGACTTACGTTAGTTAAGGTCACAATAGTGCGACTGAATCACTTACGTTAGTTAAGGTCACAATAGTGTGACTGAGTGACTTACGTTAGTTAAGGTCACAATAGTGCGACTGAATCACTTACGTTAGTTAAGGTCACAATAGTGTGACTGAGTCACTAACGTTACTTAAGGTCACAATAGTGCGACTGAGTGACTAACGTTACTTAAGGTCTCAATAGTGCGACTGAGTGACTTACGTTAGTTAAGGTCACAATAGTGCGACTGAATCACTTACGTTAGTTAAGGTCACAATAGTGTGACTGAGTCACTAACGTTACTTAAGGTCACAATAGTGCAACTGAGTGACTAACGTTACTTAAGGTCTCAATAGTGCGACTGAGTGACTTACGTTAGTTAAGGTCACAATAGTGTGAATGAGTCACTAACGTTACTTAAGGTCACAATAGTGCGACTGAGTGACTAACGTTACTTAAGGTCTCAATAGTGCGACTGAGTCACTTACGTTAGTTAAGGTCACAATAGTGTGACTGAGTCACTAACGTTACTTAAGGTCACAATAGTGCGACTGAGTCACTTACATTAGTTAACGCCACGATAGCGTGACTGAGTCAGTTACGTTAGTTAAGGTCTCAATAGTGTGACTGATTGACTTACGTTAGTTACGGTCACAATAGTGTGACTGAGTCACTAACGTTACTTAAGGTCACAATAGTGCGACTGAGTCACTTACGTTAGTTAAGGTCTCAATAGTGCGACTGAGTGACTCACATTAGTTAAGGTCACAATAGTGTGATTGAGTCACTTACATTAGTTAAGGTCTCAATAGTGTGACTGATTGACTTACGTTAGTTACGGTCTCAATAGTGTGATTGAGTCACTTACGTTAGTTAACGCTACAATAATGTGACTGAGTCAGTTACGTTAGTTAAGGTCTCAATAGTGTGACTGATTGACTTACGTTAGTTACGGTCTCAATAGTGTGATTGAGTCACTTACGTTAGTTAACGCTACAATAATGTGACTGAGTCAGTTACGTTACTTAAGGTCTCAATAGTGCGACTGAGTGACTTACGTTAGTTAAGGTCACAATAGTGTGAATGAGTCACTAACGTTACTTAAGGTCACAATAGTGCGACTGAGTGACTAACGTTACTTAAGGTCTCAATAGTGCGACTGAGTGACTTACGTTAGTTAAGGTCACAATAGTGTGACTGAGTCACTAACGTTACTTAAGGTCACAATAGTGCGACTGAGTGACTAACGTTACTTAAGGTCTCAATAGTGCGACTGAGTCACTTACATTAGTTAACGTCTCAATAGTGTGACTGATTGACTTACGTTAGTTACGGTCACAATAGTGTGACTGAGTCACTAACGTTACTTAAGGTCTCAATAGTGCGACTGAGTGACTTACGTTAGTTAAGGTCACAATAGTGTGACTGAGTCACTAACGTTACTTAAGGTCACAATAGTGCGACTGAGTGACTAACGTTACTTAAGGTCTCAATAGTGCGACTGAGTGACTTACGTTAGTTAAGGTCACAATAGTGCGACTGAATCACTTACGTTAGTTAAGGTCACAATAGTGTGACTGAGTCACTAACGTTACTTAAGGTCACAATAGTGCGACTGAGTGACTAACGTTACTTAAGGTCTCAATAGTGCTACTGAGTGACTTACGTTAGTTAAGGTCACAATAGTGTGACTGAGTCACTAACGTTACTTAAGGTCTCAATGGTGCGACTGAGTGACTTACGTTAGTTAAGGTCACAATAGTGCGACTGAATCACTTACGTTAGTTAAGGTCACAATAGTGTGACTGAGTGACTTACGTTAGTTAAGGTCACAATAGTGCGACTGAATCACTTACGTTAGTTAAGGTCACAATAGTGTGACTGAGTCACTAACGTTACTTAAGGTCACAATAGTGCGACTGAGTGACTAACGTTACTTAAGGTCTCAATAGTGCGACTGAGTGACTTACGTTAGTTAAGGTCACAATAGTGCGACTGAATCACTTACGTTAGTTAAGGTCACAATAGTGTGACTGAGTCACTAACGTTACTTAAGGTCACAATAGTGCAACTGAGTGACTAACGTTACTTAAGGTCTCAATAGTGCGACTGAGTGACTTACGTTAGTTAAGGTCACAATAGTGTGAATGAGTCACTAACGTTACTTAAGGTCACAATAGTGCGACTGAGTGACTAACGTTACTTAAGGTCTCAATAGTGCGACTGAGTCACTTACGTTAGTTAAGGTCACAATAGTGTGACTGAGTCACTAACGTTACTTAAGGTCACAATAGTGCGACTGAGTCACTTACATTAGTTAACGCCACGATAGCGTGACTGAGTCAGTTACGTTAGTTAAGGTCTCAATAGTGTGACTGATTGACTTACGTTAGTTACGGTCACAATAGTGTGACTGAGTCACTAACGTTACTTAAGGTCACAATAGTGCGACTGAGTCACTTACGTTAGTTAAGGTCTCAATAGTGCGACTGAGTGACTCACATTAGTTAAGGTCACAATAGTGTGATTGAGTCACTTACATTAGTTAAGGTCTCAATAGTGTGACTGATTGACTTACGTTAGTTACGGTCTCAATAGTGTGATTGAGTCACTTACGTTAGTTAACGCTACAATAATGTGACTGTTTCAGTTACGTTAGTTAAGGTCTCAATAGTGCGACTGAGTGACTTACGTTAGTTAAGGTCACAATAGTGTGAATGAGTCACTAACGTTACTTAAGGTCACAATAGTGCGACTGAGTGACTAACGTTACTTAAGGTCTCAATAGTGCGACTGAGTCACTTACGTTAGTTAAGGTCACAATAGTGTGACTGAGTCACTAACGTTACTTAAGGTCACAATAGTGCGACTGAGTCACTTACATTAGTTAACGCCACGATAGCGTGACTGAGTCAGTTACGTTAGTTAAGGTCTCAATAGTGTGACTGATTGACTTACGTTAGTTACGGTCACAATAGTGTGACTGAGTCACTAACGTTACTTAAGGTCACAATAGTGCGACTGAGTCACTTACGTTAGTTAAGGTCTCAATAGTGCGACTGAGTGACTCACATTAGTTAAGGTCACAATAGTGTGATTGAGTCACTTACATTAGTTAAGGTCTCAATAGTGTGACTGATTGACTTACGTTAGTTACGGTCTCAATAGTGTGATTGAGTCACTTACGTTAGTTAACGCTACAATAATGTGACTGAGTCAGTTACGTTAGTTAAGGTCTCAATAGTGTGACTGATTGACTTACGTTAGTTACGGTCTCAATAGTGTGATTGAGTCACTTACGTTAGTTAACGCTACAATAATGTGACTGAGTCAGTTACGTTACTTAAGGTCTCAATAGTGCGACTGAGTGACTTACGTTAGTTAAGGTCACAATAGTGTGAATGAGTCACTAACGTTACTTAAGGTCACAATAGTGCGACTGAGTGACTAACGTTACTTAAGGTCTCAATAGTGCGACTGAGTGACTTACGTTAGTTAAGGTCACAATAGTGTGACTGAGTCACTAACGTTACTTAAGGTCACAATAGTGCGACTGAGTGACTAACGTTACTTAAGGTCTCAATAGTGCGACTGAGTCACTTACATTAGTTAACGTCTCAATAGTGTGACTGATTGACTTACGTTAGTTACGGTCACAATAGTGTGACTGAGTCACTAACGTTACTTAAGGTCTCAATAGTGCGACTGAGTGACTTACGTTAGTTAAGGTCACAATAGTGTGACTGAGTCACTAACGTTACTTAAGGTCACAATAGTGCGACTGAGTGACTAACGTTACTTAAGGTCTCAATAGTGCGACTGAGTGACTTACGTTAGTTAAGGTCACAATAGTGCGACTGAATCACTTACGTTAGTTAAGGTCACAATAGTGTGACTGAGTCACTAACGTTACTTAAGGTCACAATAGTGCGACTGAGTGACTAACGTTACTTAAGGTCTCAATAGTGCTACTGAGTGACTTACGTTAGTTAAGGTCACAATAGTGTGACTGAGTCACTAACGTTACTTAAGGTCTCAATGGTGCGACTGAGTGACTTACGTTAGTTAAGGTCACAATAGTGCGACTGAATCACTTACGTTAGTTAAGGTCACAATAGTGTGACTGAGTGACTTACGTTAGTTAAGGTCACAATAGTGCGACTGAATCACTTACGTTAGTTAAGGTCACAATAGTGTGACTGAGTCACTAACGTTACTTAAGGTCACAATAGTGCGACTGAGTGACTAACGTTACTTAAGGTCTCAATAGTGCGACTGAGTGACTTACGTTAGTTAAGGTCACAATAGTGCGACTGAATCACTTACGTTAGTTAAGGTCACAATAGTGTGACTGAGTCACTAACGTTACTTAAGGTCACAATAGTGCAACTGAGTGACTAACGTTACTTAAGGTCTCAATAGTGCGACTGAGTGACTTACGTTAGTTAAGGTCACAATAGTGTGAATGAGTCACTAACGTTACTTAAGGTCACAATAGTGCGACTGAGTGACTAACGTTACTTAAGGTCTCAATAGTGCGACTGAGTCACTTACGTTAGTTAAGGTCACAATAGTGTGACTGAGTCACTAACGTTACTTAAGGTCACAATAGTGCGACTGAGTCACTTACATTAGTTAACGCCACGATAGCGTGACTGAGTCAGTTACGTTAGTTAAGGTCTCAATAGTGTGACTGATTGACTTACGTTAGTTACGGTCACAATAGTGTGACTGAGTCACTAACGTTACTTAAGGTCACAATAGTGCGACTGAGTCACTTACGTTAGTTAAGGTCTCAATAGTGCGACTGAGTGACTCACATTAGTTAAGGTCACAATAGTGTGATTGAGTCACTTACATTAGTTAAGGTCTCAATAGTGTGACTGATTGACTTACGTTAGTTACGGTCTCAATAGTGTGATTGAGTCACTTACGTTAGTTAACGCTACAATAATGTGACTGTTTCAGTTACGTTAGTTAAGGTCTCAATAGTGTGACTGATTGACTTACGTTAGTTACGGTCTCAATAGTGTGTTTGAGTCACTCACGTTACTTAAGGTCACAATAGTGCGACTGAGTGACTAACGTTACTTAAGGTCTCAATAGTGCGACTGAGTGACTTACGTTAGTTAAGGTCACAATAGTGCGACTGAATCACTTACGTTAGTTAAGGTCACAATAGTGTGACTGAGTCACTAACGTTACTTAAGGTCACAATAGTGCAACTGAGTGACTAACGTTACTTAAGGTCTCAATAGTGCGACTGAGTGACTTACGTTAGTTAAGGTTCTGGGTCTACAGAGTAAGAGGACCTCCGTGGGATCTGTTTGTGAAACAAATAAGAAAAAAGCCCTCTTCAAAATAAAATCTTGGAATAACAAAGCCAGAAGACTAAGGAATTCTCATCCTCCTTTCTCTTTAGCATTTTGTAACATTCGAGGTTTACGAACAAATTTTACGGATGTTGAAGCTTTTTTGTTCGAAAATAAACCGGATGTATTAGCGCTTTGTGAATCTAATCTGAATGCTGGTATATCTTCTAATGATTTCTTTGTTCCTGAATATCTTCCTTTGTTTAGAATGGATTCCTCCATTCATATGCATGGTCTAGCAGTTTATGTTAAGGAAACGTTACCAATATCTAGAGAAATTGACCTGGAAGACCCCGACCAACCTTTCATGTGTTTTCGTTTGTCTCTTCTTCATTCAACTAGTTTTCTATTTTTCCTCTATCGCTCTCCATCTTCCCAAGACTGTTCTGTTATCAAATCAGTCTCAAAGTCCGCTGATTCAGCTATTCTTAAACATTGCTCAAACAACATCTTTGTATTTGGTGACTTTAACATTCACCATAAACAATGGCTAAAATTCTCTAACGGAACAAGTAGCTCTGGTGTTGAAACCTATAACTTTGCAGTATCTCAGTCTCTCTCGCAATTAGTTGATTTTCCAACCCGCATTCCTGATCAATCCAGTCAATCGCCTTCCTTGTTGGATTTATTTTTAACCTCTAACCCGGACATCTGTAAATTATCTCATGGCGCTCCTTTAGGTCGTTCTGACCATGTTGTTATATCGGTCAAAGTTAACTTCAATAGACAAGTTTCTCATGAGCATCCCATGCATAGAACCTATTTTAGATATGATCTTGCGGATTGGCAAAAATTTCAAGCACACATTCAGTCTGTCCCTTGGAAGGAAATTCTTTCCAACTCAGCTGATGATTGTGTTAATGAAACTACTTCAATAATATCTGAAGCAATAAGATTATTCGTTCCTTCAAGGAAATATCAGATAAAGCCTCATTCTTCCTCTTGGTTTTCACCAGCATGTGCTGCAGCCATAGCCCATCGTAATCATTTCTTTCATTGCTACCGACGTCATCCGACTGATCTTAACAGAAAATTGTTTATTGTTTCTCGCAATAACTGTAAATATGTTGTTCGTAAAGCAAAAACTGTTTTTGCTGAAAGAACTAAAGATCATATCAATTCAATAAAAATAGGTTCATGTAAATTTTGGCGTATCATTAAAAATGTCCGGGGCAATTCCAATTCTAAATCATCTGTACCTCCACTATTCAATGGTCCTGAAGTCATTAATTTATCTAAGGATAAAGTTGAACTATTTGCTAAACTCTTCAGTTCTCATTCTACCCTCGATGATTCTGGACACGATCTCCCATATTTTACCTCCAAAACTGACCAGACATTACAGGATTGCTTTATATCTCCGGATAACGTTTCCAAGATAATTTCCAAAATGGATTCCACCAAAGCTACAGGACCTGATGGAATTCCTGTAATTGTTCTTCAGAAATGTTCTACCGAGTTATCTCCTGTTTTGTGTGCTGTTTACAAAAAGTGTTTGGATGAATCTTGTTTTCCTTCATCCTGGAAATTTGCCTCTGTTATTCCAATTTTTAAAAATTGTGGTGACCGTTCTAATCCTAGAAATTATAGACCGATTAGTCTCATTTCCATTTTAAGCAAAGTTTTTGAGACTTTACTTAACCAGACCTTAGTGGAATTTATTGAAAAAAATAATTTGTTTTATGATTCCCAGTACGGGTTTCGTTCTGGTCGTTCCACTGCTGATGTTTTGACAGTTATAACTGAACGTTTTTATCGTGCCCTTGATGTTTCCGGTGAAGCGCGAGCAGTTGCTCTTGACATCTCCAAGGCATTTGATAAAGTCTGGCATCTGGGTCTATTGCATAAACTCAAAGCATATGGTTTAAAAGGTTCCTTTTTCAAAATTATCTCTTCCTTCCTTTCCAACCGTAGATTCAAGGTTGTCCTTAGTGGTCATTCATCTTCAACTTTTTCCATCAATGCTGGTGTTCCACAAGGATCAGTTCTCGGACCAACCCTGTTCCTACTCTACATAAACGATCTCCCAGACAATTTATCATCCAAAACCATTATTTACGCTGACGACTCCACATTGTATTCCTGTCTTGATAAATCAGATGATTGTGATAAGGTTAATTTGGCCTCTGTTTTCAATAAAGATCTCAATTCGATAGTTGAATGGGGTAAGAATTGGCTGGTTAATTTCAATCCATCTAAAACTAGTCTTCTTTCCATTAATCATTTTAAGCAAGCATATTTACCTCCAATTTTGATGAATGGTTCTCATTTGCCTGAAAACAATTCATTTCGCCTTCTTGGTCTCATATTTACAAGCGATCTCTCATGGCGTTCATACATTGAAACCATTGCAAAATCAGCTGCCATGAAGGTTGGTTCTCTTTTACGAGAAATGAGTTACCTCACCCCTGAGTGTATCCTTTACCTGTACAAATCGTCAATACGTCCTTGCATGGAATACAGCTGCCACATTTGGGCAGGTGCTCCTGCGAATTGCTTGAACTTGTTAGACCGTGTTCAACGGCGTGTTTGCAACGCAATCGGCGCAAACTTATCTTCGAAACTGGACTCCCTATCACACCGGCGAAACGTAGCTTCTCTTTGTCTTTTTTACAAGTTTTTTTATGGACGTTGTTCAAGCGAACTATCATCTCTTACACCTTCTCCCAGAATTTTTCACCGTACAACTAGGTTTTCGTCATCTTCTCATCAATGGACTGTTTGCATTCCAAACTGTCACAGGGATTTCTATAAGAACAGTTTTTTCCCGCGAACATCCAGACTTTGGAACTCCCTTCCTTCTACATGCTTTCCATCGGTCTATAACCTTCAACTGTTCAAATCAAACGTTCATCGATATCTGAAAACTGCGTCACTTTCCCTGTAACTTTTCTAGCTCTTTACACTCAAGTGGCCTTTAGGGCCTTGTTCTGAGCAACTACAATAAAAAAAAAAAAAAAAAAAAAAAAAGGTCACAATAGTGTGAATGAGTCACTAACGTTACTTAAGGTCACAATAGTGCGACTGAGTGACTAACGTTACTTAAGGTCTCAATAGTGCGACTGAGTCACTTACGTTAGTTAAGGTCACAATAGTGTGACTGAGTCACTAACGTTACTTAAGGTCACAATAGTGCGACTGAGTCACTTACATTAGTTAACGCCACGATAGCGTGACTGAGTCAGTTACGTTAGTTAAGGTCTCAATAGTGTGACTGATTGACTTACGTTAGTTACGGTCACAATAGTGTGACTGAGTCACTAACGTTACTTAAGGTCACAATAGTGCGACTGAGTCACTTACGTTAGTTAAGGTCTCAATAGTGCGACTGAGTGACTCACATTAGTTAAGGTCACAATAGTGTGACTGAGTCACTAACGTTACTTAAGGTCTCAATGGTGCGACTGAGTGACTTACGTTAGTTAAGGTCACAATAGTGCGATTGAATCACTTACGTTAGTTACGGTCACAATAGTGTGACTGAGTCACTAACGTTACTTAAGGTCACAATAGTGCGACTGAGTCACTTACGTTAGTTAAGGTCTCAATAGTGCGACTGAGTGACTCACATTAGTTAAGGTCACAATAGTGTGACTGAGTCACTAACGTTACTTAAGGTCTCAATGGTGCGACTGAGTGACTTACGTTAGTTAAGGTCACAATAGTGCGATTGAATCACTTACGTTAGTTAAGGTCACAATAGTGTGACTGAGTGACTTACGTTAGTTAAGGTCACAATAGTGCGACTGAATCACTTACGTTAGTTAAGGTCACAATAGTGTGACTGAGTCACTAACGTTACTTAAGGTCACAATAGTGCGACTGAGTGACTAACGTTACTTAAGGTCTCAATAGTGCGACTGAGTGACTTACGTTAGTTAAGGTCACAATAGTGCGACTGAATCACTTACGTTAGTTAAGGTCACAATAGTGTGACTGAGTCACTAACGTTACTTAAGGTCACAATAGTGCAACTGAGTGACTAACGTTACTTAAGGTCTCAATAGTGCGACTGAGTGACTTACGTTAGTTAAGGTCACAATAGTGTGAATGAGTCACTAACGTTACTTAAGGTCACAATAGTGCGACTGAGTGACTAACGTTACTTAAGGTCTCAATAGTGCGACTGAGTCACTTACGTTAGTTAAGGTCACAATAGTGTGACTGAGTCACTAACGTTACTTAAGGTCACAATAGTGCGACTGAGTCACTTACATTAGTTAACGCCACGATAGCGTGACTGAGTCAGTTACGTTAGTTAAGGTCTCAATAGTGTGACTGATTGACTTACGTTAGTTACGGTCACAATAGTGTGACTGAGTCACTAACGTTACTTAAGGTCACAATAGTGCGACTGAGTCACTTACGTTAGTTAAGGTCTCAATAGTGCGACTGAGTGACTCACATTAGTTAAGGTCACAATAGTGTGATTGAGTCACTTACATTAGTTAAGGTCTCAATAGTGTGACTGATTGACTTACGTTAGTTACGGTCTCAATAGTGTGATTGAGTCACTTACGTTAGTTAACGCTACAATAATGTGACTGAGTCAGTTACGTTAGTTAAGGTCTCAATAGTGTGACTGATTGACTTACGTTAGTTACGGTCTCAATAGTGTGATTGAGTCACTTACGTTAGTTAACGCTACAATAATGTGACTGAGTCAGTTACGTTACTTAAGGTCTCAATAGTGCGACTGAGTGACTTACGTTAGTTAAGGTCACAATAGTGTGAATGAGTCACTAACGTTACTTAAGGTCACAATAGTGCGACTGAGTGACTAACGTTACTTAAGGTCTCAATAGTGCGACTGAGTGACTTACGTTAGTTAAGGTCACAATAGTGTGACTGAGTCACTAACGTTACTTAAGGTCACAATAGTGCGACTGAGTGACTAACGTTACTTAAGGTCTCAATAGTGCGACTGAGTCACTTACATTAGTTAACGTCTCAATAGTGTGACTGATTGACTTACGTTAGTTACGGTCACAATAGTGTGACTGAGTCACTAACGTTACTTAAGGTCTCAATAGTGCGACTGAGTGACTTACGTTAGTTAAGGTCACAATAGTGTGACTGAGTCACTAACGTTACTTAAGGTCACAATAGTGCGACTGAGTGACTAACGTTACTTAAGGTCTCAATAGTGCGACTGAGTGACTTACGTTAGTTAAGGTCACAATAGTGCGACTGAATCACTTACGTTAGTTAAGGTCACAATAGTGTGACTGAGTCACTAACGTTACTTAAGGTCACAATAGTGCGACTGAGTGACTAACGTTACTTAAGGTCTCAATAGTGCTACTGAGTGACTTACGTTAGTTAAGGTCACAATAGTGTGACTGAGTCACTAACGTTACTTAAGGTCTCAATGGTGCGACTGAGTGACTTACGTTAGTTAAGGTCACAATAGTGCGACTGAATCACTTACGTTAGTTAAGGTCACAATAGTGTGACTGAGTGACTTACGTTAGTTAAGGTCACAATAGTGCGACTGAATCACTTACGTTAGTTAAGGTCACAATAGTGTGACTGAGTCACTAACGTTACTTAAGGTCACAATAGTGCGACTGAGTGACTAACGTTACTTAAGGTCTCAATAGTGCGACTGAGTGACTTACGTTAGTTAAGGTCACAATAGTGCGACTGAATCACTTACGTTAGTTAAGGTCACAATAGTGTGACTGAGTCACTAACGTTACTTAAGGTCACAATAGTGCAACTGAGTGACTAACGTTACTTAAGGTCTCAATAGTGCGACTGAGTGACTTACGTTAGTTAAGGTCACAATAGTGTGAATGAGTCACTAACGTTACTTAAGGTCACAATAGTGCGACTGAGTGACTAACGTTACTTAAGGTCTCAATAGTGCGACTGAGTCACTTACGTTAGTTAAGGTCACAATAGTGTGACTGAGTCACTAACGTTACTTAAGGTCACAATAGTGCGACTGAGTCACTTACATTAGTTAACGCCACGATAGCGTGACTGAGTCAGTTACGTTAGTTAAGGTCTCAATAGTGTGACTGATTGACTTACGTTAGTTACGGTCACAATAGTGTGACTGAGTCACTAACGTTACTTAAGGTCACAATAGTGCGACTGAGTCACTTACGTTAGTTAAGGTCTCAATAGTGCGACTGAGTGACTCACATTAGTTAAGGTCACAATAGTGTGATTGAGTCACTTACATTAGTTAAGGTCTCAATAGTGTGACTGATTGACTTACGTTAGTTACGGTCTCAATAGTGTGATTGAGTCACTTACGTTAGTTAACGCTACAATAATGTGACTGAGTCAGTTACGTTAGTTAAGGTCTCAATAGTGTGACTGATTGACTTACGTTAGTTACGGTCTCAATAGTGTGATTGAGTCACTTACGTTAGTTAACGCTACAATAATGTGACTGAGTCAGTTACGTTACTTAAGGTCTCAATAGTGCGACTGAGTGACTTACGTTAGTTAAGGTCACAATAGTGTGAATGAGTCACTAACGTTACTTAAGGTCACAATAGTGCGACTGAGTGACTAACGTTACTTAAGGTCTCAATAGTGCGACTGAGTGACTTACGTTAGTTAAGGTCACAATAGTGTGACTGAGTCACTAACGTTACTTAAGGTCACAATAGTGCGACTGAGTGACTAACGTTACTTAAGGTCTCAATAGTGCGACTGAGTCACTTACATTAGTTAACGTCTCAATAGTGTGACTGATTGACTTACGTTAGTTACGGTCACAATAGTGTGACTGAGTCACTAACGTTACTTAAGGTCTCAATAGTGCGACTGAGTGACTTACGTTAGTTAAGGTCACAATAGTGTGACTGAGTCACTAACGTTACTTAAGGTCACAATAGTGCGACTGAGTGACTAACGTTACTTAAGGTCTCAATAGTGCGACTGAGTGACTTACGTTAGTTAAGGTCACAATAGTGCGACTGAATCACTTACGTTAGTTAAGGTCACAATAGTGTGACTGAGTCACTAACGTTACTTAAGGTCACAATAGTGCGACTGAGTGACTAACGTTACTTAAGGTCTCAATAGTGCGACTGAGTGACTTACGTTAGTTAAGGTCACAATAGTGTGAATGAGTCACTAACGTTACTTAAGGTCACAATAGTGCGACTGAGTGACTAACGTTACTTAAGGTCTCAATAGTGCGACTGAGTCACTTACGTTAGTTAAGGTCACAATAGTGTGACTGAGTCACTAACGTTACTTAAGGTCACAATAGTGCGACTGAGTCACTTACATTAGTTAACGCCACGATAGCGTGACTGAGTCAGTTACGTTAGTTAAGGTCTCAATAGTGTGACTGATTGACTTACGTTAGTTACGGTCACAATAGTGTGACTGAGTCACTAACGTTACTTAAGGTCACAATAGTGTGACTGATTGACTTACGTTAGTTACGGTCACAATAGTGTGACTGAGTCACTTTTGTTAGTTAAGGTCGCAATAGTGTGATTGAGTCACTCACTTTAGTTACGGTCTCAATAGTGTGACTGAGTCACTCACGTTAGTTAAGGTCTCAATAGTGTGACTGGGTCACTTACGTGAGTGACGGTCCCAATAGTGTGACTGAGTCACTTGTACGTTAGTTACAGTCTCAATAGTGTGTTTGAGTCACTCACGTTAGTTAAGGTCACAATAGTGTGACTGAGTCGGTTACGTTAGTTACGGTCTCACAATAGTGTGACTGAGTCACTTGTACGTTAGTTAAGGTCACAATAGTGGGTCTAAGTCACTCACGTAATTGACTCAATCACACTATTGTGACCTTTACTAACGTAAGTGACTCAATCACACTATAAAAAAAAGTAAAGTCTGCAACCGCAGTCGAAGGAGACCCGAAAGGTTTCTTTTTCTAATGGTTACTACCAATAAGGGTAGGGGAGGGCGCCACTCTTTTCCCAATCTTTAGCCCAGTAAACTGGTACTCATTTTACTGACCTTTTGAATGGATGGAAAGCTGAGTCAACTTTCACGCCATGACCTGGTATTGAACCCTGGGTTACTGGAATGCGAACACTTACAGTAACTACTATGCCATGGCGTTGGTTAGTCCTGGCGTACTTAGGACGCCCGTTTGCGCCTACGAAAATTGCTCAACCAGACAACTAACCTATTTAAGCTAGACTTGCATTACGCAATGAGTTTCGCTCAAGAACTCACTGTAACTCGGAAATAAAGATTTTGCCGGAGATTCGAACCGGCAGGTTTGGTTTCGTGAGCCGAAAAATTTATCCACTGAGTTACAGCGCTTGAGCTACAGCGCCAATCACACTATTGTGACCTTAACTAACGTGAGTGACTCAGTCACACTATTGAGACCGTAACTAACATAAGTGACTCAATCACACTATTGCGACCTTAACTAACGTAAGTGACTCAATAACACTATTGAGACCTTAACTAACGTGAGTGACTCAAAAGACACTATTGTGAACTTAACTAATGTGAGTGACACTATTGTGACCAAAACTAACGTAAATCACAATAGTGGGACTAAGTCACACTTTCACATACATTCGCACTATTGGGTATAGATCGGTTATAAATAAAACGCTATTTTTCATCATAATAGCCGTAGCACAAATGGCCCAAATGCGGTAGTGCTTTTATACCATTGATCAAGGTATCCATGATAATGCTTAATTCCCCTTTTGGGAGCTTCGTTAAAAACGCAACAAAATCTTGTTGATCTTTCGGACTATAAAACTTCGGAAGATTGAATAACTTACTTGATAATGTTGTTTACCATTTGTATTTTTAACCGTAATTCATTACTACCTTTCTCAACCAAATACTCTATTGGTTCGTATTATAAAACTTTTCGTTTAGGCATCTCATTCATTTACTTTAGTGCAGCAACTTTCCCGGGCATTAACTTTCGCGTTTGGCGATCTTTGGAACAAATTTCGCTGAAAAACTTTCGCGAATTCATAATAAGGTTCGTATTCGCGTGAAAAAACTTTCGCGAATGGGCAAAATCCAAGAAAACTATTTATTCGTTAAATCACATCTATGGTCTTTACCGTGATCAAAAATGTATAAATTATACAAGTTTAGGCTAAGTAAATTTAATTATCTGCCTCTTCCCATTCTGAGACATCTGTGACAAATCTGTGACAACTGTGACATCAGAAATTGCGAGAGATGGCTAACATCAGATTGCTCAACATTATTACTCAGGATCGGATCAATATCTTGGAAAGGATCGATCGATGGCATTTTGCTTGAACCGAGTTCTATTTACTGTACAATGGAGTGTTTTTTCTTTCTTCGCGAATAATCGAATGTTTTTATTTTCGAAATTAGATACAAAAACAACAGTTTCTTATTGTTTTGAAAATAACATCTTTTATCACTGTTACTACAAATCTCCTTCATCAATATGGAAAAACATACATTTACTGCCGTTGTAAGAGGATATCATTACTATCGAAGATTTTGGCAACCAAAAGAGAACGAAAAACTTATTTTACCGAGCCTGGAAATGCCTTCAATATAGATTTGTTATAAAGACAGTGAGCGAAAATGGAGAAACTGTTGGACACTTGCCAAAAGAGATTTCAAGAATAACAAAGTATTTCTTAGATCGAGGTGCGTCTATGTATTGCACGCTTTCTTCAGAACATTATCGCCGTTCTCCCTTAGTACAAGGAGGACTTGAAATAGAATGTCAAGCTGTGATCGAAACACGAGCTACTATTCTTCAAGCGATATTAACATCACGTTATTTAGATCTAGTTAAGTATCTCTACACGGAACCAACAGAAGACATAGCGGTTGGAAATCTGTTCAATTTTGTCATGACGTTGCCGCCTACAGTCGTCACACTACAAGCCCCCGGCAAATGGAGGAAAAAGTCTGCATCCACAAGCACTACTGTTTCAAATAATCGGGACATCCGAGAAATGCTTGCAGCTCCAAAGAAGAAAAAAACACTAAGTGTTATTGTATTTTACGACGATTAAAATAGAAAAAAATCATTACTTTTGAAAATTGTCCCGTTTTTATGATTTTTTTAAGGTGAAAAATATCCATGTTTTCGCGTAAAAAGACTTTCGCGTTTTGATGATTTAGAATTTCCAAAGACATAAACTTTCGCGAAAATGACCAAAAATCGCGAAAAACGCGAAAGTTGATGCCCGCGAAAGATTCTGCCCCTAAAGTATTACCTGAGATTAATTTTTTCCTTTTTTCGAAGTTCTGCCTAGATAGCCAAATTTTGATTTTTCACATATAAATGTAGAGAAAATCAAAAAAACAACTGAAAAAACTCATCCGTCTTTCGGATTTTTAAAATAGCGCGCGTTTAAAAAAAATCTTAATAACAAAAAAATAATAAATGACCACTTATTCTTATGTTGGCAATTTATTATTTCGGAACCGATCCATTTTTTTCAAGTACTTTCCACACTAAAATTTTTGAGAATAAGTGGCCGCTTATTATCAAGATACTTTTCCTAATAATAATAATAATAATAATAATAATAATAATAATAATAATAATAATAATAATAATAATAATAATAATAATAATAATAATAATAATAATAATAATAATAATAATAATAATAATAATAATAATAATAATAATAATAATAATAATAATAATAATAATAATAATAATAATAATAATAATAATAATAATAATAATAATAATAATAATAATAATAATAATAATAATAATAATAATAATAATAATAATAATAATAATAATAATAATAATAATAATAATAATAATAATAATAATAATAATAATAATAATAATAATAATAATAATAATAATAATAATAATAATAATAATAATAATAATAATAATAATAATAATAATAATAATAATAATAATAATAATAATAATAATAATAATTACTGAGATCTGCTTCGCATGATAACAAAGACATTTCGATAAACACGCTGTTGGTGTTTACAAAAATGAACTTTTCTTTACAAATATTGGTCCATCTCTTGCATCAAAAATATCTACTAATAAAAATTCCGTAGTTACAGACTTTCTTGATACATGCAATAAATATATTGATTGTAAAAAAAAGTTAACTATAGAGGAGTTTATGACTGCATTCAATTCTTTAAAAGTGAATTAGGCAGCAGGTCACGATGATGTCTTACCTAAAGTTGTTAAAAATGTGTTCTACGAAATACTTGACCCCTATTCTATATCTTTCAACTGAGTCTAGCAACTGGAATATTTCCCACCCAACTAAAAATTGCAAAGGTTATCCCTATTTATAAATCTAAAAATATATCATCCCCACAGAATTATAGACCTATATCCATTCTTCCTGTATTTTCTAAAATACTCGAGAGAATAGTTTACAACCGCCTGTATGAACACCTATCTACCAACAATTTGCTAAACAAAAATCAATTTGGGTTTCAAAAGCGTGTAAGTGTTGAACATGCAGTTCTACAGTTATCGGAAGATATTTTATCAAACTTTGACAGAAAACGATTCACTTTGGGTGTGTTTGTAGATTTATCGAAGGCCTTCGTTACTGTGGATCACGAAATTCTTCTGTGTAAATTGAAATACTACGGTATCCATGGACCAATCTTAAAATTAATTAGGAATTATCTTCAAGAAAGAAAACAATTCGTCAGTTACAATAATAAACAAACGAACAAACGAACAGTCTTATGCGGCGTTCCTCAGGGTTCTATTTTACGACCGTTACTATTCTTATTATACGTCAACGATATTTCAAATGTCTCTAAAAACACTTCAGCAATTTTATTCGCTGATGACACAAATCTTTTTTCGTCAGGTGACAATATTGGTAAGATCTTTTCGATAATGAACATGGAATTGTCACTTATAAACGACTGGTTTAAGTGTAACAAGTTGTCTTTAAATCCTAATAAATCTAAATATATTCTTTTTCATCCAAAATCCTCCGAAAAATTTCTCCCGAAAAAATTGCCAGTGTTAAGTATCGACAATTGAGAAATCACTAGAGAAAAAAACAATACATTTTTAGGAGTATGTCTTGACGAGAAACTAACATGAAATCTCCATATAAAATATCATGGAAAAAAATCTCACGAAATATCGGCTTAATG
This sequence comes from Candelabrum cocksii, assembly GCA_963930725.1. Lineage (NCBI taxonomy): Eukaryota > Metazoa > Cnidaria > Hydrozoa > Anthoathecata > Candelabridae > Candelabrum > Candelabrum cocksii. The sequence goes on from OZ005665.1 coordinate 4,149,655, forward strand.
CACAGAGCAAAATCATTCTTAAATAAAACAAGTTAATGCAAATCTATTTTTCGTTCAACCACAATTATCTTATATACACTAACATAGTATGGGCAAGCACACATAAATCTCACCTCAAAAATCTCCACAATAAGCAGAAACGAGCGGCTAAAATTATAAAAGGCAAAAACTGTGACATTTCATCCCATGAAATATTAAAAGATCTAAAGATTTTAAATATCTACCTATAAATAAATACTAGTAATAAAGTATAAATACTCATAGCAGGTTGGTTGGTTAATTTGAGTGTGTTTTCTATCACGATGTTGCATCTCATTATAGCTTCTCTCGATCCATACAGAACAAATTTTGTCTTTCCTTTCTTCAGATTCAGTATGAGGCAGTTGTCGTTTATCCATTGGGAGATTTTGGCAGCTTCTTTGTTTATAACCATTTCAATATCTTTGGTGTTTTTTGCAGAGTAGTATAACACTGTATCATCAGCATACATTAACATTGAACACTCAGCTGCAGTTGCATATCATTGATCAGAACAATAAACAGGAGGGGACCTAGGATGGATCCTTGAGGAACACCATGTGTCATTTTTTAAGGTTCTGAAAAAGTGCCATCAAAATTGACAACTTGGTCACGATTAAATAGATAGTCCTTTATCCAATTCAGTTCATCTCCTGTAATGTCATAGAAAGGTATTTTATGGATGAGACACGAATGATTTACTGTGTCAAACGCCTTGGAAAAGTCCATGTATAGTACGCCTGTATGTTTCCTCTTGTTTATATTGAGACGTATGTGGTCGACTAGAGTTGTTACTGCATGCTAAGTTGAACGGCTACGACGAAAACCAAGTTGCGAGTTTGTGAGTAATTCCTTGTTTTCGAAATAATCTGCAAGTTGATTGAAAGCTAGTTTTTCAATAACTTTCGATAAAACGTTCAGCACAGATATCAGGCGATAGTTGGTGAAATGTTTGCTATCTCCTGATTTATACGCAGGGGTAACTTTTGCCGTTTTTTCCGCAGTTGGGATTACACCATATGTTAGGCAGTTATTAATTAGGAAAGTCAGTGGGGCTGCAAGTTCTTCTGCTGCATCGTTAATCAGTGAACCAGGTAGACAGTCAGGACCTGCAGATTTTGAAGCTCGAATGTCTTTAAGAACTTTAAGTGTTTCTTGAATGTTGACTTTGCGAAATTTGAAACTGCTGTTCGATAGATTCACTTTGAGTAGATATTTGAATCCGTTGAATTGATGCCAGGTTCTATTTGTGAGTGACTTAATTGTTTCTGCTAAACTCGATCCGATTGTGGCAAAAAAAGTGCAAAATCCGTTTGCGATATCTTTGCGATCTGTTGTATGATGATCTCCGCAATGAAAGGATTTAGCAGGTAGGTCAACGTCAACGTTTTTTGTTGGAAAAGTTTTTTTGATCTGTTTCCAGAACTGCTTCGGGTGGGTCCGTTTTTCACGAAATACCGACCGGATGTAGTTTGCTTTTGCTTGGCAAATCATACAGGAAACTCGAAGTCTTTTGTAAGTAGACCAATCATATGAGCTGTTTTTGTTCGTTTCGCTAATCGTAAGTGATAGTTTCTGGTGTTCATTTTCAATTTGATTCTTTTGTAAACCAAGCATTGTTTTTTCCACGTACAGTTCGTTCAATAATTGGCGCATGCTTATCAATAATTTTTGTCAATTTTTGTTAATTTTTTTTTTTTTTTTTGCGACCGCAGTCGAAGTAGACCCGAAGGGCTCCTTTTTCAAATGGCTACTACCATAAGGGTAGGGAGGGCGCCACTCCTTTCCCAATCTTTACCCCAGTAAACTGGTACTCATTTTACCGACCTTTTGAATGGATGGAAAGCTGAGTCAACTTTGACGCCATGACCTGGTATTGAACCCGGGTCGCTAGAATGCGAACACTCACAGTAACCACTACACCATGGTGACATTGAGTTTGAATAAGTTCCATGAGTTGTTAACATTAGTCTCTTTAAGGCAATCTTCCCATGGAACATTACGTAGTTCGTTTTTGAATGACTCCTTGTTGTACTCTCTGTAATCACGTGCAAAAATTTGGCGTGGACTATATTTCTTTGTGTGTTTTTTGTATGCCACGCCTACAAGATCGTGATCACTTAACGAATTCGAGTGAACAATTGACTTAGCAACTTTTGTTTCGTCATTTACCATAATTACATCTATTAATGTTTTACTGTTGTTAGTTGTGCGTGTTGGTTGTGTTATTATCTGTTTGAAGCCATTATTTGAATAGATGTGCTTTATCTCTGCCTGGACCCGGGGGATCAGGTAATTACAGTTCATATCTCCTGTTATGACACTGTCTATGTTCTTGGCGGTTACTATTGACAACATATTTTTGAGTTTGTCCTTAAAATTTTTGTCAATATATTTTGAATTTTCAGGGGGCTTGTACATACTTGAAATTAGGATGGATTTGGTATTTGGAATGATAATTTCGAGCCAGATACATTCCATTCCTTTCATTTCGAGGTCGGAACGTTTGTGATAAATTAGATCGTCCCTGATGTAACATAAAATACCCCCATATGGTCCGTTTTCCCGGTCTCTGCGCTCAATCGTGTACCTCGGAATTTTCAAATCGCAATTTCCAACAGAGTTGTTGTTGTGAGTTTCTGTGACACAAAAAATATGAATATTTCTTGAATCCTGCAGCAAAAGTTTAACTTTATCGAGTTTTCCAGTCAAGCCATTTACATTTTGTTGTAAAACTTTCATTCCACTTACTTGTGTTAAGAAATGCTTTGAGTGCGTTATCCAAAAAACCAACAATTTCGGGTTCAGGGTCTTGAACATGACAGTGTAAACAAAACAAACATTCCCTTCCGTTAACATACTCGTCTACAAGACATTTCATTTGATAGGAAGCCTTGCAAGTATAGCAACAGCCTGACTTTTGGTTCCTCCTGACAGTTTTATTACAGCATATACACTTATTAGGTCCAGGACACGTTTCAACATCACCAGTGATTATCAACAATAAAAATATTAGACTTTTAGAAGGGCTTCTTGATCTCAAACAAACGTTCCTTTTTGTAGCCCAAAGTGAAGAATAGGCATGAGTATCATCATTAATACTATATACTCCTTCTAATCCAAAAGTACAACTTATTCCATCACTAGCAATGTAATTTGCTTTCTTGATATCAAAAAACGCATTATAAACAAAAGCTAGCACTAACAGTAGCGTGACCGTTCTCTCCCCCGCCATCTTTTGGAAGTAAATTCTTTGTAGAAACCAGGTCTTTAAAGTAATTAGAACGAAGGATGTGAAGTTAATTGTAGGTTATTTGAAAAAGAAAATAGTGATGAGAAATTAATTGTTGTAGATAATTGGTGTAGATAATTAATACTCAATCTCCCGAAAATCCCCAACAAACCAGAAAAATAAGTCAAAAAATGAAAATGAAACAAGTAAGCTGCTCAAAGAAAACAATATGTATGTACGAGTCAAATTGTATAAGGAGGTAGGTATGATAGGATATGATAGGTTGGTATGATAGGAGTAATGAAAAATGGTTTTTGATAATATCTGATACAACTTACTATTGCAATCGTAAGAAAATTCCAATCATCAACAAAAAACACGTCTGGACTTATCGGAAACCAGGTCGAATTGTGGAACAATTATGCTTATAACACTGAGTGCGGATCGTTACAAATCTTCAAACGCCGTTTTAAAGACGAACTTGTTGAATTTCAATAGTTATTTTTTTATATATTTGTTATTATTGTTTTTCTCTGCGAGATTGTGTATTTTTAATTTTATAATTTTCACGTCTAAACTCTTGTTTTTAATAAATAAATGAGTGTATACAGGTGTCCAATGAAAAGACCGCTTGGTCTTCTATGGATTTTTAGCCATTTTTTCTTGTTCTGTGGTTTATATATCACGCACTGATTTGTAAATGTCTTTTATTTGGCGAAATAAACATAACATAACATAACATAACTTTTAGTGGGACATGTTCCAATAGAACTATCGCGGCTAATTTTTCAATTCCTTGAAGCTGTCAGAACAAACGTTGTAAACGTTGAAGTAAGTGCCTAGGTACCTGGAAAATATGTCGCTCGGTGCGAGTATGGAAAAATGCCGAGAGTGTTATGCGACAAGCTGCAAGAAATCAAAGAGAAATACAGCCATTTTGAATGGAGGTTTGAAAAAAACGAAGCTCAAAATTGTATGTTTCCAGTGAAAATAAATATAGCATTTTCCAACCAATAAACATTACTTCTTTCTCCTTCTTTCCATGGCTATTACGGGAGGGGCGTTTATTCGAAACCTCGCCATTAAAATTCACTCTTTAATACACTCAATAATAATTTTTAGAAAAGGGGGGCATTTATTTACCAAAGCAATTTTCACACGGGGCGTTTAATTGGAAGAGGGCGTTTAATCGATCATTTACGGTACTGCCCTTTACAAAGTTCAGCCGTTAGGCCGTTAGGGATTTACAATAAAGAAAAGAAGAAAACTAGGGTAGCTAATGAGTTACAACATCTAGTGTCTGAAGATAGGACGACAAAGAGTAATTATATTTAAGAATTGGTCCTTAACCCTAATCCAGGCGGGGGGCCTTTTGGCCCGCGGCTAGATATTAATATTAATATCGTTTTAACCACTACAGCTACAAAGCTGAAATTCACAGTACCCTCCTAACTTTTATATTGGGTGATTTTGGTAAAGAAACCATTTTTCAAAATGGCCGCCATTTTGAGTGATGACGTCATCTTTCTTCCTAAAACAAAATTTTTTTTTCGTGTTTTTTAGTTTTGCTATATATTGTATTGTATATGTATTATACACCATACATTGTGTATATAGATGGTTATGTATTGATTACTGATCTCATTGATGACGTCAGCATTTATGATGACGTCACATATTTGATGATGACGTCATCAGATCATGAAAATTTTCAATCTATTCGATTATTTTTTTCTGATAGCAAAACTTTCCGCTTGACTTGGTGCATGATATTTATCGTTGTGCTTGAAAGCTTATTGTGTTCAGTCAACCATAAACTTGCAAAAAAATGACAATGCAGTGCAATTCGTGTTCTTTGTCGTTTGCAAAAAATAACACTGTATTGCAATACATGTGTTCGTTCTTTTCAGTCAAGCTATAAAGTTGTTAGTTGTTAGTGCAAGCTTGATGACGTAATCGGGATTTATTGATCACGTGATATAGTTTATTTTATTGTTGTTTAGTGGGAGATATTATGTGCCCAATCTGATAATCTATTTTTCATAAAAGCAAATTTGTTATATATTTTTTAGTTCTGCTAAACTTTTTCCCAAAAGTTCATATTTACAAAATAACAAAAGTTCCATTGAAATCTTGAAGATTTTCTATCCCATCCCATAATGCATTTCGGTCAGAAATGGTAAAAAATCTAAATATAAACACAAGGCAGGTATACAAAATAAAATATTTTGATAAGAAAAAGGTTTTCGGCTGAATAACAATTCAAAAACAATAAGTTCAAAAATAGTGATTTTCCTATAGCGATTGATGACGTCGTCACATTTTTTGATGACGTCATCAAGTTTTGAACACGTGATTGACTTTATTTTATTTCTAAGAGTCCAAAACTTAAGTGTGCTAAGATTCATAGGTTTTCGATGAAAATAACAGGTTTTATGGCAATTTTGCTACTGCGGGCCAAAAAGCCCCCCCCCCCCCGCCTTTGGGAACTCCAAAAAAAGCCCGCCTGGGATAGGGTTAAATTAACCCTTTTATAGTCGCCCTTTACAATGTTATACTACCTGAAGCGAAGAAATTAGTACGAATTACCGAAAATTTTACATAAGTGAGGAAGAAAATAGTGCGAACAAGCAGATTTAAGGCTTAAGTTGATAAATTTTTGCGTGGATATTTTGGGCAAATTCGAAATCCACACATTGTATATATTTTTAAATTTTTTCTTAATATAGAACAATAACATTGTCACGGGATTGGGGACAACTAAATGCCTTCTTCAACATGTTCTTCACTGTTAACCTCTTTCCCTCTCTTTATCCACTTTTTTGCAGCTTTTTAGAAAACCATCCGAATAATATCTTGTCCTTCTCTTTTCGTTAAGAATCTTTTTCTTCTTGTTTACTTTTTTTCCTCGTTGTTGCTGTACTACGACTGCGGAATAAAAAAGAATCAAGAATTATTCCTTCCTTAGGTTCCGCATATCTTTCTTGAACAATCTCCTTATATTTTTCCGACAGAAGATGGTTTTCACTGTCCACTTTGAACAAGAACATCGATTATTCACAGCCGTTAGTTCTACTGATGTAACTACTTCTCCGCAGATATTTCGACGTTCTTGAGAATTCAATAGGCAAATGCCCCACGATTTGATTTTATTATTCTCGCAAACGTTTATGGGAAATGTGTCGAATGAATAGTTTATCTCATGGCTTATCTAAAGAAACAACATTTGAAGGAGATCATATCAGAAGATCAGCACTGCTTATCCTAGATGTTTTCCAGAAGATCAGCACTGCTTATCCTAGATGTTTTCCAGAAGATCAGCACTGCTTATCCTAGATGTTTTCCAGAAGATCAGCACTGCTTATCCTAGATGTTTTCCAGAAGATCAGCACTGCTTATCCTAGATGTTTTCCAGAAGATCAGCACTGCTTATCCTAGATGTTTTCCAGAAGATCAGCACTGCTTATCCTAGATGTTTTCCAGAAGATCAGCACTGCTTATCCTAGATGTTTTCCAGAAGATCAGCACTGCTTATCCTAGATGTTTTCCAGAAGATCAGCACTGCTTATCCTAGATGTTTTCCAGAAGATCAGCACTGCTTATCCTAGATGTTTTCCGAGCTCAATTAACTGAAGCTGTTACCTTAAGCGTATTAAATAATGTTGGATTAATTTTCGATGGTAAAAAAAATTGTGTTTTGTGATATTTATATTTGCGAATTGGGTCCTGGACGAAGATTTTGCGATATTTATTTTTGCGAATTGTGTCTACAGCAGAATTTTTACGGGATTTATTTTTGCAAATCTAATATTAAAGAAACATTTTTAAACGTATTTCATAAAAAACGAAAGGCTTTCAGGAGAAACAAGTCGGTCAAATTTTGCGATAACTATTTTTGAAAAATTTTATGGTATTTATTTTTGCGAATCACTATTTTTGAAAAATTATGCGGGATTTATTTTTGCGATTTTAGGCCAAAATCGCAAAAATTAATCCAGTATTAATTAATACGCTTAAGGTACTGGTGAATGGAAAAAGAATAACGTTTTAACTTGCCTAGTTTTTTTTTTAATTTATTTTCCAATTGCATATACATTATATAAATTTTGTACATACAACTGGCGGTACTCGTAGAAGACCGTTTGATTGGTCTTATCGTCGAGAACCGTCTTTTATCGTTACAATCATAGTATAATATTAACAGAATAACTCCTAGCTTCATAAAGAATACCTACGCTTTTAGAAACCTTTTCACACATGTAAGAAATATGAAGCTTCCAGGTGAAATTCTCGTCAATAAGAACTCCCAAAAACCTAGTGACACAGTGTCTTCACACAGTGAATTATCACGCCATTTATTTTTAGAATCTAGGAATAAAACTTCTCTTTGATAAAGGGTGAAAAAAGGAATACTTTGTTTTTTGAGTGTTAAGAGTTAATTTATTTGCGTTGAGCCAATTAGAAAATTTTTCAATTCCTCGTTCATTTTTAAGAACAGCCCATCTATGTTTCTATCAGAAATAAATATATTGGTATCGTCTGCAAACATAATAGGTGACAATAACGTAGAGGATTTATGGAAGTCATTAATATAGACGAGAAATAAAAGTGGTCATAATATAGAACCCTGCGGCACTCCACAGGTTATTTTACAATAATTGCTATTATTATCTTCACACATAATTATTTGTGATCTGTTACTTAAATAACTTTGAAACCATTCCAGACATTTACCCCTTACACCGTAATTATCAAGTTTTTTAAGGGGTAACCCCCCCCCCCCCCCCCCCTAATTTGTAATTTGATATTTAAGAAAAACTACAAGATTGTTATATTAGGTAACATATTTTCAAGCTTTAAAATAAACAAAAAAATTCAAAATAGTAGTCGGTTGTCATAGTAACTGGTAGCTGAGAAAAACACCCAAAATTGAGAGAAATCATGGTTTACGCTGGCCAAAATATCTTGAATAAATGAGATTATTATAATTTAAGATTTTCAGGGTTATTTCTTAACATGCTTTGGAGCAAAATGAACGAGTTACATTTTTTATAAAATTCATTGATCTCTTATTCTGCTTTGCCAAAGTTGAGCAATAAAAATTTCCTAAATATGAGTTATTAGAACTCATTTTTTGAAAAGGATTGTGTAATTTTGTTTGTTAATTGCAAAATAGCATGTTCAGTTGCAGTGTTCTTTTTAAAAGCAAACTGCTTGGGGGAAAAAATGTTATTTTTACATATGTGGGTGTGTAGACGATTGTACATAATTTTTTCCAATATCTTTGAAAAAAAGGTAATATAGAGGTGGGTTGGTAGTTGCCTAGGAAAGAGCTGTCTCCGGATATATAAATAGGGCAAACTCTTGCAACTTTAAGCATATTTGGAAAGATGTCGTCAGTTAACGATCTCTTAAATACAATATAGAGAGGATGTTTTACTTCTTCATAGCTGTCAATTAACACATTGCAATTTATATCATCAACTCCACAAGCTTTATTTCTCTTAACTCATTCAGCGCCACGTGAATTTACCGTAGTTGCCAGAGGTCTTTTTTAAAATTTTTAGAAATTACAATGAGTTTCTGCAATTTATATCATCAACTCCACTAGCTTTATTTCTCTTAATAGATTTATATGAGTTTCAAACTCTTCAAAAGTCAAGTCATTATCTAACATGGTATCATTCACTTTTGTTAAATATGTATTAAAATCAGTTCTAATTTTTGGAATTTCATTAGAAAGATAGTTGTGAAAAAGTTATTTAAATAGTTGGCGATTTTTTTTTTGTTTGTACTCTTTTGTTGTTAATGTTTAACGTATTAGGAAAGCTATCTGAAATTACTTTTTTTTTCCCAATAATTTCTTTCATCACCTGCCATGTCATTCTTTTGTCACAATTATATCTGTTTATTAGATTTTTGTAGTAATTTTGTTTACTTTTCTTTCGTTTCTTAAATAAGTTTTTGAAATCTTTGTATTTTCTTTCTGTATCGTTTGTTTTATTTTTGAGATACTTGATGTACAATCTTTGTTTCTTTTTGGAAGACTTTTTCATACTTTTTGTTACCACGGTGATTATATATCCTTAGATTTTATATTATATTTAAAAAATTAGCGGGAAGTTTTTGTTGTAATATGACATAATAAGACCATGAAATTCATTATATAACGTGTTACATCAGTATGTCGAAAGAAGGGGAAATTACAAAGAACCATTCGAAGATCATCTCGAAAATTGCTTACCGTAAATGATCAATTAAACGCCCTGGGTGTTTATTTAAATTTGAAAATTTTAGGGGAGCGTTTATCCTTAAAAGGTTTATGACGTCAAACGAGCATGCTGAGATGCTATTTGTAGAAATACGGCTGTCGTTCAGGAGAAACATTATAGTTGGCGTCGTCTATCGACCACCAAATGGAAAAATAAAAATCTTTAAAAACGCACTAAAATCTATTTTCAAATTTACTAACCAACAAAAGAAATCTCTTTGTATAGCCGGCGATTTTAACATTAACGCTCTGACGTATAACAATTTCCATAAAACTAGATCTTTTTTAACATGCTTCTTGCTCATAACATTTCCCCCCTAATTAATCGTTTCACTCGTGTAACTAAAACGTCAGCAACCGCTATCGAGAATATTCTAATAAATGACCTTTCTAACCATGAGCTCGCATGTGGAATTATTAAAACCGGTATATCCGACCATTTTTCAATATTCTACACATTCAATCAGCATCAAAAAAATAATATAAACAAAAAAATTACTACAAAAAAAAGAAATCTGTCTAATAGCAACTTGAATAACTTTAAGGAACATCTTAAATTGGAATGACGCACTTTCATCGAATGATGAAAACATATCTTTTAATAAATTTCATAACAAATTTATTACGCTTAGTAATAATTGCTGTCCGGTAGAAGAAATTAGTTTAAAGGAAATATATTTTTTAAATCCCTGGTTTGACAAAACGCTTATAAAATGTTCCAGAAGAAAACGAAAACTTTATAATAAATTCTTAAAATCTAGAACTGCTCAAAACGAAGTTATTTATAAAACCTTATAAGAAGTTTTATGAACAGCAAATTTTCACAAAAAAACAAAAATATTATTCTGACTTCAAAAAATTTAAGGGTAACATTAAAAAAACATGGTCTGTAATAAATGATTTAACCGGACGTTCTAAAATAAAAATAAGTAATCTTCCTTGTAAAATAACTGTAAACAATAACAATATTACTAACAAAGGTAACATCGCTACTGAATTTAACAACTTCTTTGCTAACGATGGGTCTACACTTGGAGGAAAGGTTCCACCTTCTAAAATGCATTTTTCAGAATACTTGACAATTTTTAACGGAGATATGCCAGAAATCAATGCAACTGCATCTATAGAAGAATGTTTTACTTCAATGAAAAGAAACAAAGCTCCTGGTTATGGCATGATTACCAGCAATATTCTTTTTTTTGTAAAAGATGAATTACTCTCCGTACTCTCCCACTGTATCAACATTTCTTTTATAAACGGAGTCTTTCCTGATAAACTAAAAATAGCTCGTGTTTCCCCAATCTTTAAAAAAGATGATCCCTCTGATATGTGTAATTATAGGCCTATTACTATACTTTCTGTCTTCTCTAAACTCTACTAAAGAACAATGTATAAAAATCTCTATTCTTATCTTTTAAATAGTAATCTTCTATATGAAGGCCAATTTGGGTTTCAGTCCAAATGTTCTACTGAGCACGCTAATGTCAGCTTTGTCAATACCTTATCCATCGCGTTAGACAAGAACTCATACAGTATTGGAGTATTCCTTGACCTTCAAAAGCATTTGATACGGTTAACCATAAAATACTGATAGAAAAACTAAAGTTTTATGGTGTCAATAAACTAAACCACAAGTGGATCATAAGCTATCTTTCGAACAGATTTATAGCATACGATGACTCATCTGAAACAGACCAGATTTCAATAACTTGTGGAGTTCCGCAAGGTTCAATTCTAGGACCTCTCTTATTTCTTATTTATATTAATGACATTTTTAAATCTTTAAACTACACTCCATCTATCATGTTTGCTGATGACACTAACCTTATTTACAGTAACAAAGATATAAAAACTCTTTTTTTAAATACTAACAAAGACTTAATAAGTATAGATGAATGGTTAAAAGCTAATAAAATTTCATTTAACGTCACCAAAACTAATTATATTTTATTCCATAACGTTAACCAGCACGATTTCAGCACCTTTAAAATTACCGGATCTTGTTATACGTAATAATAAAATACAAAGAGTTAGGATTACAAAATTTCTGGGTTTTAACATTGATGAATATCTAAGCTGGGATCACATAAGCTACATAGAAAAACACTCATCCAAAATATTGGCCTCACTTTACAAAGTAAGATTTTTCCTGGACGAAACAAATATACTTCTCTTTAATGCATAGTTATTTATCTTACGGTAACATTACGTGGGCGAGTAATTATAAAACAAAACTGAGTAGACTTCTATCTATGCAGAAACATGCGTGTAGAATTATAAAGAAAAAATACAAAATGGAACATGCTTTACCCTTATTGCGCGAATTAAATATTTTAACGATTTACGATATTAATATTTACCAACATCTTATATTTATGTACCGTTTCAAAACTGACAATTTACCTGTCATTCAAAAACTGTCATTTTTAATCACATCTTTTGTAGAATATCAAACGACAAATATAACCTTCGATCTCACGAATTATTTAATTTTAACAGTATATCATTTAAAAAGAAGAAATGTGAATTTTGCATATTACATAGAGGACCTCTCATTTGAAACAACTTTGAAGAGCAACTAAAGAACGCAAATAATATAATCGCTTTCAAATCTTCAACAAAGAAATCTATTTTATTAAAATATAACTAATTCTTTGTCTTGTTTTTACGTTGATAATATCTAGTTGACGCAGAATTATATATATTACATATTGTATAATATGGGAAATTGCTACAGTTGATAAACAACAGTGAGTTTTATGAAAAGGATTGTCTGACTTGTCAGCAAGGCCTTCTTTAAATCCACGCCAATAATTTCCTACACTGTACTTTATACGATTTTAGCTACTATTTCTTTATTGTAACATTTTACATATTTATATACTAACAAACTGTTCATTGTACAATTTTATTGGTAAACAAACAAGGAAAAAAAGAAAGAAAAGAGAGGCGTTTAACTAAGAGAGGCGTTTATTTTAAAATGCAAAAATTTGGATAATACAACTTCTTTTCTCAAATGACATTACGAGTCACATGCAAACAGACGATGGTTAAATGATATTACAACTGTTAAAACTCAAATCTCAATGTTCCTCGTCGGAACTTGTGATAAAAGGATTACTGAGATCTGCTTCGCCTGATAACAAAGACATTTCCATAAACACGCTGTTGGTGTTTAAAAAAAACCTTTAGTGGGACATGTTTCAATAGAACTATCGCGGCTAATTTTTCAATTCCTTGAAGCTGCCAGAACAAACGTTGTCAACGTTGAAGTAAGTGGAAAAAGAAAAAATGGTTTGGTGGTACCTGGAAAATATGTCGCTTGGTGCGAGTATGGAAAAATGGCAAGAGTGTTATGCGACAAGCTGCAAGAAATCAAAGAGAAATACAGCCATTTTGAATGGAGGTTTGAAAAAAACGAAGCTCAAAATTGTATGTTTCCAGTGGAAAAAAATATAGCATTTTCCAACCAATAAACATTACTTCTTTCTCCTTCTTTCCATGGCTATTACGGGAGGGGCGTTTATTCATAACCTCGCCATTAAAATTTGCTCTTTAATACACTCAATTTTTAGAAAAGGGGGGGGGGGCGTTTATTCGAAAGGGGCGTTTATTTACCAAAGCAATTTTCACACGGCGCTTAATTGGAAGAGGGCGTTTAATTGATCATTTATGGTATTGACTTTTCGTTAAACTTTCTTCTCATTAAATAGGTCTTCAAAGTGTTGAAATATTTACTATTATTGTTTTTAAATGCAACAAAAATAGGGAAATGGTCTGATATAGATGTTTTTATAATTCCTTTTAGCAGTGTTTTATTAAAGAAGCAGTTAGTAAATATATTATCTATATCGCTGTAGATGTGTTTTTTGTTACACGTGTAGCTTTTTTAATCAATGGTATAACACCATGCAGAGATAAGTTATCATAAAATTTCTTAATAACTGCATTGTTGTAATAATCAAGATTATTAATATTGAAATCTCCTATAAAGTAAAATATCTTGCGATTGTGAAGCGCGTAATTAAAAAAAGTATTGAGCCAATTTGAAAACATTTTTATGTTTCCTGATGGTGGTCAATAACAGCAGTTAATTATAATGTTGCGGGAACCCTCGTTATTTATTTCGACTGAAATAGTCTCTTTGTCGCTGTCAGAACCGCTAAAGTCATGCAGAACTCGGTAAATCAATTGTTTCTGTAAATAGATCAAAACACCGCCGCCACGCTTCGACGACCTTCTTTCAACATGAATTGCATTGTATCCAGACAGTTCGAAAAGAGAGTTATTGTTAAACTCTTTGTCACGAGAACATGTCTCAGTTAAACCATAGTCTATTGAAGTAAACCCTGGTCTGGCAATCTCTTTGTTTGAACTTGAAATTTCGCAAGTGTTGGTCACGTGACGCTGAAGGATGCATAACAAACATCTCGTAAAAATATTTTTAACGGTTTGGCGGGAGTTGCTCAGTTAAATTAATATTTTTTATATTTTATGATTTCTTATATACTAACCTTACAAACCAGTTTTTTAAAAAGCTAACCAACTTTACAACAACAACATGCCTGGGAAGAACTGTGCATTTCCAAGATGTGGTGTTTGCAGAAGTCCATTATATCAAGGAATAGGAATATTTCGAATACCAACACGAAATGAGGAATTCTATTCCAAATGGAGAAAGCAAATATGTAATGTGTTGTACCAATATCGTGTTGCAGATAAAGATTTGAAAGATCGGGTAGCTGCTGGAAAAGTCCACATATGTGAAAGAAATTATGCTCCAGAAGATATAGAACTGACAAGTATGCACAGTTGTTTTTGAGAAGTTATTAGATATTTCGCTTGCGATTAAATTTCTGTTTGTTTATTAAGTGTGGTTAATACCAGGACCGGATACAAATTAAACAGACTAAGCTTTTCTTAGACAAATAACATCAGTCTGTAAAATCTTAGTTTTAAGATTTCATAAAGGTTCTGCTATGTAGAATATATTTTCATGAAAGTGTGTAAACAAACTGAAAATATTTTAAACTTAATAGTAAATAAAAACTTCACTGGCGTCAAGTAACGTCATATCAGATTATGATGACTTTTTGGGAGGCTGTTTCCATCCTCGAACTAACTTGTAATTTGTTTGTCATTGCAACTGTATCTGATGGGGCATCACCGAATAGAAAGTTTTATCGTATGCACGAAATGATGGATGGCTTAGTAGATACCGAAGTTGTATACCGCACCACTAATTTATTTGCCAGTGATAGATTTATATGGTTCTTTGCCGATTCTCCTCACCTCATGAAAACTTTAAGGAATTGTCTTTATCATTCAGGTAAAAACGGAATTTTATGTTATATATATACTGGGACACCCCCAATAGATTTACATTATTTTCTTGTCCGCCCCCAGGGCATTTGCAATCATAATTTCCCCCTGTCCTCGGACATTTGTTCTGAAGTCTTCTGGTTGGAAGTTTTTCCTGGACATACAAAATCGTTTCTCATAGCTTGTTACTACAGACAACCGAATACATCAAAATATTTGTCAAGCGATTTCAATACGGCATTTAATGACACTTTACAGTTAGTACAAACGAAGCAGCATAAAGAAGTAATTATCTTGGGCGATTTCAACGCGAACTACTTAAAGAAAGATGATAATATGGAGTTGAAGACAATTATTGATATTAACAGTTTTGTGCAAATGATCGATCAACCAACTCGTATCACAAAAGAAGACACTTATTGACATTGCATTAACAAACAATCCATCGTCAATCTCACGTGTAATCGTTAATTCACTTTCTATTGGGGACCATGAACTTATCGGTAGCATTAGAAAAATGCATAACAGAAAATATGAATCAAAGACTGTTCGATCTCGCGATTACAAGAATCACATACCTGAAGATCTAACTGCAGATGTTTGACAGAAGATAGACTGGACTGTTTTATATCAATGCGGTGACGTAAATACTGCTGCGAATATTTTCACAGCAACTTTAAAAAGCATATTCGACCGACATGCCCCGATTCGAATCAAGACTGTCAAAGGAAAGCCCTCGCCATGGCTCCGACAAGACATCAAACGACTGATTGATGACAAAAATAGACTTTACAGGAAAGCTAAGAAAACAAAAACAGATTCTGACTGGGAGGCGTACAAGCTAGCGAAGAATAGATGCAACGGAAAAATCCAGGAAGCTAAACGAAAATATCATCGTGATCTCATCGAGGAGAACAAGAAAAATCCTCAGAAGTTCTGGAAGGCAATCAAGTCTGTTTTTCCATCAAAGTCAAAATCTTCAGTTCAGTCGATACAGAAATCCAAAATACGAGAGATGGTTAACACTTTCTGGAAATATTTTGCAACAGTCGTCACTGACATGAAGTCCAAAGCTCTTTCGTTCACAAGCCACATCTGGAAGCCACACTACATTCATCCATGGAGGACTAACAAGACATTTGCCTTCTTGTATATCTCGAAATTTTTTGTCGAGAAACAGTTGTCATCTATGAAGAGAAAGAAAGCAACAGGTATTGACGAACTCCCTGCTGGAATGATTAAAAACTGTGCAAAAGCTATCTCGCAGCCTCTAACTTTTGTTGTGAATTTATCTCTCCAAACAGGTGTTTTTCCTACTGTCTGAAAAAGCGCCAAAATCACGCCAGTATACAAAAGTGGGGATACTGGAAAACCTGAAAATTTTCGACCTATTTTGGTTTTGCCAATATTTTCCAAAATTCTCGAAAAAACAGCTCATGGTCAGCTTTAGTTGTTCCTGGAAGAAAACAAACTTTTGACGCAGTCTCAATTTGGTTACCGTCAAAATCGATCTACAAAGCTTGCATCGACTCTACTGTTTGATGACATTCGTGGTTGTATTGACGAGGGGAAGTTTGTTGGCGCTGTTTATATCGATCTCACCAAAGCGTTTGACACCGTCGGGCACGGAGTTCTCTTATCCAAGCTCAGTCAATACGGAATTGGCGGAGTTGAATATGACTGGCTAGCAAACTATCTATTCAACAGAAACCAGACTGTATGCATCGATGGTATCGAATCAACAAGACAACCACTAACATCAGGAGTACCACAAGGGTCCATCCTCGGACCTTTGCTTTTCCTTCTGTTTTTCAATGACTTTCCTGATTCACTCCAAAATTGTCGTTGTATTATGTATGCAGATGATACTGTCGTTTATGTTGATAACGTCAAAAAGGAGAAAGTTGAAGAATTCCTAAATGAGGACCTTCAACAAATTGCCAGCTATTTCGATGAAAACGAACTGTTCATCAACTTACGAAAGGGGAAAACGGAAGCAATGATCTTCGGCACTGGAAAGAAACTCTCTAAAACCAACAAACACCTCAATGTCTTCTTTCGTGAGCAACCAATTGAAAATGTTACTGAGTATAAATATTTAGGTAACATTGTAGACCAACATATGAATTTCAACAAAAACTTTGTCAAAGTTTACAAGAAGGCAAGTGGTAGACTGAAACTCCTACGAAGGCTATGTTCTTACCTAACTGAAGAATCCGCGTACAGTATATACTATATGATGATACTACCACTACTAACATACCGCAGTACTATAAAATTGTGTCACAGTAAGACTCAGAAGAAAATGTTGAATTCTCTAGAACGTAGAGCAACAACTATTACTGGAGTCAAAGTACCGACTGTCTTTAGTTCGATCAACAAGGAAGCTTGCTGCTTGGTGAAGAAATGTTTAAGTGGTGATGTATGTTCAAACTTTAACGACTACTTTGTTGTTAACAACCATCGACAGAACACTCAAAATGGCGGGTTTTTTTTGAAAGTACCTAAAGTCAGACTCGAGCTCGGGAAAACTACTTTCAAATTTTCTAGAACTAGACTTTATAACGAACTTCCTTTAAAATTAAGAAAGATCGAAAATTATGACATTTTTTATAATGAAATTAGAAAGTTTTTAACATCTTAGTTTCTCAAGGTTTTACCTTTGCTAACTTAGCAATTTTTAGCAATTGTTATTTGTATATTTTCTATTTATCAAACTACCGTAAATGACCGATCTAACGCCCACTCCCAAACTGACGCCCCTTTCGAATAAACGCCCAGGGTTAAAGTTAAATTTTTTAACTAACGCCCACTCCCGATTAAACGCCCAGGTCTATAGAGAAAAATTAAAATAAACGCCCATGGGCTTTCATTTGATTCACAGCAAAATTAATACTACTTTCTTTAATCTTTAAAGTGTGGATATTTTGAAACAGTTTCACTAATTTTAAGCGTAAAATGTTCATACAAGTTACTCTTTCTATTCAGTTCGCTAAACAACACATCTGCGATCTTCTTGCTCTTGGTGTAGCACAAGTACGTTCCAGGCACAACTAGTCCAACTTCTCTGTATCTTTTCCCAGTGACTCGAACTTCAACCATGTTTTGAGAGTTTGATTCTAAGAATTGCACCAATAACTTCGATAACTCTATCGGAACATGGCCTACTTCACTGTTCATCTTTGTCTCATCTTTTTTGTAAACACCGATGGCATGCTTGTCATGTTCTCTCGCTTCTTCTCGTTCGTCTTTGCGGCAAACTAGGATTTCTCTCTTTTCTGGAGTCCACGTTGCCTTATAGATATGATGTCCTCTCACAACAGATTCAAAGGAAACACGATAAATCATTACAAAACTTTCACAGGGAGCACTTTTCGCCATACTTACTTTATGGATAATTACGACCGTTTATTTTTAAATTAAAAAACATGACCAATGTGATTTTCAACACCTGATGGCGATGAAGAGAATGACGAGAAACTTGATATCATGTAGTCGACGTACATCTTCTCGATTATATTACTTTTGTTGATGGACTTTGTTTATTAACGCCCCTCCCTTACTTACGCCCCTCTCGAATAAACGCCCAGGGTAAAATTCGTTTGTTAAAATAAACGCCCAGGGCGTTTAATCGGTCATTTACGGTAACTTACTAACTTATGCAGGTCTGACATTGATAGCAGTTATTTATAAATATTTTATATTTTGAACTGAAGTTTTGTATCTGATTAAATATTCAAATAATAATAATGTTTCAATATATTTAATATTTTTTACTCTATTGACCTTAATTCACAGTTTTCTACTGAAATGTGGTATAAAATAACTAACTTTTCCTTGAAAAATATGTGCCTGCCTCTTGGCATTTGATACCGACATTATCATTTCCTGGTTTTTAACAGCCTGATAAATCCAAAATATTATGCCGCATTATGTCTGTTTTTGTTGTTTTTCTTTAAAAACCCAGCATACATTAATATGAATAACAGCTGTCATTTGGATTTCATGTTCTAATGCTGGTATCAACTTTTTGTCTCGCATGTGACGGATAGCACTCATTGTTTGTCAATATAGTTTGAACCTCCTCCAATAAGGTTCTAAAAGTTGTCAAATCTAATTCACTCTTTGGATTTATACAGACTTTGTTGTCTTCAACTGAATGTACTGAATTTGAATGTCGTGTTAGTCCTCCTTTTGATTTGCAGACTTTTGAGCTTTGGGTTTACTTCAATAGACTATGGTTAAACAAATCACGTTAAACACACTTGAAGCCTCGTTAAGCATAATTATAAATTCTTCAAAATTTTTGCTTAGACTGCGAATATTTAAATGTAAAATATTAATACTATTCTCGAACTCTTAGTTTGCAAGATATTTCCTTATTTCATCAGAAAATAAATAAGGAGTTTGTTCAAAATTAACAAAATTAGAATTCCAAAAACGTTTTCATCAGGATCGTTTTCAGGCGAAACGATGTTTGAAGTTAAAAGCGGTTTAAAACTAATGCCTTCGTTATCAGTTGCCATAGTGATAAAAATATTGATTTAGTTGTAAATGCGTCAAATGTAAGTATTATTAAAGCTTTATAAGATAAATTATTTTGTTATATGATACCTTAGCGTTAAATCATTTTTCCTTCAACTCCTTCACCTCCCGGAACAAAACCTTTCTCTTTTCAACGGTCATTCTCAAAATATCTTCGTTTATAAACAGACCCGCCTCCCATAACTTCCTCCGTCGAAATTCTACCAAGATTGTTTGCCTGTCTTTAAAGTTCAAAAACTTTGAAACTATTGTGCGTCCAGTCTTCTTCCGATTTCCACCATCATGTCTCCCACTTCTATGTGCTCGTTCAATCTTCACCACATCACTCATCCACAACCGTTCTTCGATTACATGTTTGACTTCCCTCTCCGCTTGTTCCCACGTTTCTTCGTCTTCTTCCGTTATACCATTAAATCGTAAATTGTTCCGTCTGCTACGATCTTCAATCTCTGCCAACTTTTCTTCAATGTCTTTAACATTATTGCTTCCCGTACTTTCATTTATTCTCTTCATGGCTTTCTCAAACAATTCACTTTGAAAACTCACTGACTTCTCCACGTCTTTTAACTCTTTTTTTTAAAATAATATTTTCTTCCTGCAAATTGTCTATCATTTTTTCCCAGACGTTCAACCGTTAAGTTGAAAAATTTCATCATTGTTTCTTCATTTTTTTCGATAATCTCTTTCAGTTGATTGAAGGTATATGTTTCGTTCTTCGGTGGCATATTGTCTTCAAATATATTTATATTAAACGTCGAATATTAATAAGGAAAGCGCAAAAATTGTTAAAAGATGTTAAAATCTCGTGCGTCTCAAATCTATATTCCTTCTTCAATTATTTTCCCGGCAAACATGACTAATCTCTTTCAGCCGTTAGATTTGACAGCTCAGCTAAGTCATTTATGAAAGCACAATTTACTGAATGGTTTTCAAAGATGGCGGAAGAAGGTTTGGCAGAAGGCAAATTACCTGAAGATATCGACATAAAATAAACCCTAATGGTTTTAAAACCTCGGCGTGCAAACTAGGTTTGTGGTCTGTACAATTATTTATCTTTGACAAACGGCCGAGATGTTATAAAGATCGCATATTTTTTCAGTGGGCTATTTTCGACCCATACGTTTAGTAATCTTGTTGTCTCGAGAATGTAGGCTTTGTCAACAGCATGAAGTGATTTCGCCTCCAATATACGATCTTGTTGTAAGACGGCACAAACACTTTGGCATTAGGGTTCCTGGGATGATTTTAAAAAGCTGGAATAACAACGACCTTGAAATCTGCAATCCAAGGATACGAAAATCCTTAACTTCAGCAAAACAATATTTATTCAGCCTGTTTGTATTACTTTAATCGTAGAAACTTTCGCGAGGAAAAAAAATCGCGAAATTTCGCGAGTGAAGAAAATCAAATGATTTTTTTTCAAACTTTATTGTCTTTTTTTATTTCAAATACGGATTACATTACGTACCTTGTTCCAAAAGCGTTCATTGCAAATTTGAAATTCAGTTAAAAATTCTTTAAATTTTAATGGATAAACCTTCGCGAACGAAGAAGTTCTCGAGATAAACTTTCGCAAAAATTCACGAAATCGCGAAAGTTCCTACGATTAAAGTAGTATAGTGTTCCTTTAACAGAAGGAAATTTCAACGTTAATTTTTTTCTCCGATAAGATATGAATCGTCTCCCTAAAAGTGACTCCGCACTTCACCAAGCAGTATAACGTCTTCTTTTTAATTTTTGCGAAATCTTTAACAGGGAAGTTCGATTGATTAGTGTGAGACTTCGCAATAATTTTTGAAGCAATTCAATTTATCGACATTCAAAATGAAATTATAGGAAATAGTTGATGAGTTTTAAAAAGGACGAAACATGTAAAGCGTTTGCTTTGCGAGACTTTACGTCTGGAAAATGAATAAATACCTCAACTTTGGCAAAAGAAACCCTACTTTAAGTGAACATTGACAGGACGAAACGAAGTTCTTTTTATTAGCGTCAGAAAATGGGGTATATAACAAAATTTCACAAACAACACCATTTGAATTTTGAAATAAAAATATTTATTTACACGTAGATTAAATGTTTAGTACATATTTGCCGAATATAATAACGCATATAAAAGACACCAAAATTGAATAAAGTATTCAAGTAAACCTCTTAAAATAAAATAATAAAAGAGCGTACTCTGGGCAAACCATACTCCATTGTCGAAGAACAGCAATAAATAAAACATATACGCGATAAATAATAAATGTAGAATAGATCTTCATAAAAATACATTTGGTTTTGCCATCTCCAATGAAAAACACAAAACAATACACTTTAATAAATTCTGTGCCTTACCATAGGAAGGTCTGGCGAACAAATTTCATTAACAAACTACTTCGGTGGCGCTTCCTCAAGAGGCAAAGAAGGTTGGCTGGTCGGACATGTTGACGAGAAGACAGGATGTTTGCTCGAGGATGGCACAAACACTTTGGCATTAGGGTTCATCACAAATGTAGCAGCATTTGGGTTGAGTGTTGAGGTCTTAAGAAAGGACGAGAGTAGTCAGTCAGCTTACATTTAAAACAATTAGTAAAACACATCAAGATCGTATTTTAATTGGCCAATCAGGAAAGTTTATCACTTACTGAATGGACATAAGATATCTCAAATTATATTCATGTATATGTACAATAAAAACAATAAGTGTTAGATGCAGACAAACCAACGTCGGCAAGATTCAAGATTTACAAACAACGCCATTCATGTTAACAAACTTTTCATACAATCGTGACACATGACATATAATCTAATCAAATACAAACAAAAATAACAAAGGAGTTTATTATTGACATTGTCAACGCCATTGACGAACGCAAATGTAGTGTGTTGATATCATAAAGAGTGTTTACTATGTCACTCTTTCTGTTTGAATTGGATCTATATGCGTTTAGAGGCCTACCAGCATCTTTCCTGACGCAATATTACAACAAACAATTTATGTTAAATTTAACATCAAAAGAATGAAAGATTATTACACTATTTATTAGAGTTAAAACAATGAATTAAAAATAAAAAAACAAATAAATATATATACGTAATAGAAATAAAAATATTAGTTATACATGATAGATTTTGAGTCGCTAACCCAGAAAACACAGGTACCATAAGAGAGTGTTGTCCACTGGGGTCCACTGTAGAAGTCCTGGTGTACTTAGATCACCCATTGGCACCAATAAAGGCGCCTCACCAAACAATGCACCATTTTGAGCTAAGTTTGCATTAATACACAATGAGTTTTGTCGACAAACTCAACTGCAACTTTGAAATAAAGATATGTCGGAGCTGGCCCATTTCGGTTTTGAGGTTGAAACACACTACCAATAAGTTACAATACCTAATTTTTGATTTAGTGGCATTTGGAACCTGAGCTGAAATGTTTTAAGCCAACATTTCTGAGTTAAGTGGGTGGGTGCACCGATATTGTCAACCTTTATTGTGTAAACCTAATAATTTTTAATTATGATATTGATGTGCACTACTACATTGTAAAACGCATGTGGCACCCAAACAATATCAAAGCACCCACAATCTCAACAAAACTTGCTGTCAAATCATTTAGGCCACTCTGTCACAAAGTAAATGTATGTTTATTTATATTTAGCATCCTTTGTGATATAATTCAGAGCAGTAATTGTGAAATACACTAAATAAATGCAGTCTATTATTTATGTGAAAAGAAATTAGCGCCTATTGCCTCCAAATCAATATATGTTTACCAAAAGAATATAGATTATTACCTGAAGTATGGTAGGTTTCATTTCTGGTGCAGAGGTTCCATTTACTAAAGAGACAGGCTTATTTTCATAAATTTCATTTTGATATGGTTCCTGGTTCAGCACCATGTTAGTCACATCTTGAATGAATGGATCATAATCTGAACTAAGGGAGAACTGATTTCCACCAGAAAATTGCAATTCATGTGTAGAATTTGAGTCATAGACTAATTCATTTTGAGACTGATCTTGCTGGTAATAAACCGTTTGTTCCTCTTCTTCATCTAAAAGTTGTCCAATACATGACATAATAAACTGTTCCTCTTTATATTCTTCCTCAATTTCAGCATTTATTTCTTCATCAAATTGGTCCATTTCTCCCATCCATAAATACTCAGCAAAAGGATTTGGATCTTGTTCATTCGCCATTGCGATGCTTACCATGACTTAGATAAACACGCCAATTCTTACTTTAAGATAATTTGTATCTGAATATTTTGTAACCGTTTACGAACAATCATTATAAAATATATGGTGCAGCACTCCACCGTTGTCCGATAGAAATAAACAACTTCGATTCCAGTGCATATTTCACCACGAGAGTGAAATAATTTTTCCTAAGTTTATGTTGCAGATAAATGATTATATCAGATAAAATAATGCCATCTATTTCCCTCAATGTAACTTTTAATTAATAGTTAATGTCCATTTTTTTAAAATTCACTATATCAAGAAATGATGTAAAGTTCTATCTGAAAGAAAACTGGGACAAGGTTTGTTTATTGTTTCTCAACAAAACATTTGATTCGTCAAAAAATGTTGACAACAAACTGATTGACGTTCCATTGTAAAGAAATTCGCTTTTAAAAGCGTGGCGGTCAAACTCTCAAATAACCTTATCAACATTGTATTATTTGACCTTACTCTGATTAGATTAGGAAGTTTTAAAATTAAGATTGACATTAAGATATGATAAATTAAGTTAAATAATTTCCGAAGCAAACCATACGACTTTTTTTTATTAATTCTTAAAGGATTGCGGATACGGGATTTGATTACTTGTAATATCGCCGGATTTCGACATACCTTAACGGTCCTTAATGGCGTTAATTTTGGCTGGGTGGCGTAAAAAGGGCCAAACTTTTGCTCAAACCGGCGTTATTTTTAAGACGAATTTTGCTATTCTAAACCATGCTTAGGGCGTTTTTTTATATAAAAAGTAGTTCAAAGGTTAATAATCTATATTTTCAAGATTTGTTTATTATTTTATACACGAGGGAGGTCAGTTAACGGGACCGTGGCAAGTAATGTCTCAAGACCGTCGCCAATTCCTGAAGGTGGGATTGAAATTCCAATTTTAATGCATTTTGCCCATGAAAGTACGACAATATTGGAAAAAATGAAAACTTTTATCAACCAACAAGTTGCAAAAATAGCGGAGCAATTTTATTTAGAACAGATAATCGACGACGAAGTAGATGATAGATTTGCAGTGCAGTTGGACGATGGTGACGATGAAGAAGAAAACATTGTTACAGCTACAATTGTAATTGACGATTAATTTATGAATTTATTTTGTAAAAAGGGCCGATAAGGTACAGTATACATCCGCTAAATCGTACACACAAGGGACCAGGCATTATGTTCGAATTAACCGAGGTAAAGGTAAACTCAGAAAAATATTTACTTTTTCAGTATTTTTTACATTTATTCATTTAAAAATCCATAATAGATGTTTCCCTCTTGCGCAAGGAGTCGGTCAGTTTGGCCTTCCATAATAGATGTTTGCCTCTTGCGCAAGGAGTCGGTCAGTTTGGCCTTCCCTAATGGAGGTTTGCCTCTTGCGCAAGGAGTCGGTCAGTTTGGCCTTCCCTAATGGAGGTTTGCCTCTTGCGCAAGGAGTCGGTCAGTTTGGCCTTCCCTAATGGAGGTTTGCCTCTTGCGCAAGGAGTCGGTCAGTTTGGCCTTCCCTAATGGAGGTTTGCCTCTTGCGCAAGGAGCCGGTCAGTTTGGCCCTCCATAATGGAGGTTTGCCTCTTGCGCAAGGAGTCGGTCAGTTTGGCCCTCCATAATGGAGGTTTGCCTCTTGCGCAAGGAGTCGGTCAGTTTGGCCTTCCCTAATGGAGGTTTGCCTCTTGCGCAAGGAGCCGGTCAGTTTGGCCCTCCATAATGGAGGTTTGCCTCTTGCGCAAGGAGTCGGTCAGTTTGGCCTTCCATAATGGATGTTTGCCTCTTGCGCAAGGAGTCGGTCAGTTTGGCCTTCCATAATGGATGTTTGTCTCTTGCGCAAGGAGTTTCATAATGGCTCAATGACTTCAGAACCAATTCATTTATAATCGGGTAATTCCGCAGGTTCAATTTCAACTGAATTCCGTCTCTAACAGCCCTGCTACAATTTCAGCACCAAGGAAAACAGGGCGTTTCGCCACAATTATTTCATTTTTTCTACGTGCAAGTGATGGAAATTGTATTTTTCCTCATTTTTACATCTGTTTGTGACAATGAATGCACGTAAGTTATCAAGTATATTTTGGCCTGTGGGCCAAAGAAATCGTTCGAATTAAGCAGCATAGGAACTAACTAATGTATTCTGTACGTTCTGTCAAGCAAGTATTTCACTTCTATAATTCACATCCAAGTTAATAGGGGCCTTAAGTTAGTGCTAACTTTACCGTTAGAACGTTCTATTAAATTATAGTTTAGTTTTGAAATACTTCTGTGTACATTCAAGCTATTAAAATTCGAATACATATTTTATTTCCATTTTTTGCACACATTTGGATGTGTTATGCGGCTGGAAAAAGGTTAGCAGAGATTTTTTAAGGTTAAGGCTTTTCTAAAACTTGCCAACGGTCTGGTACGGTTCTTTGAGATACTTCAAACTGAGGGTTCTCTAACCAAGATCTTCCCTGATCCCGTCTCAGTTTCTTCGTTCTTTACTGCCTTACCATACTTGGGAAATCATGAGTTAAACGAAAAAAAGTCTTTAACTATATATAAAAACATCGCAAATCTTCAAGAAATATCCTAAATAGACAATTCAATCAAAAAAAAAACTAGACTAATTATCTTTTCGACTTTTTCCATTTTTGATAACGTTTTCAAGAACCCCGACAACTTTACATCTAGAACGTTAACGCGTTCGAAACTCGTGAGAATGTCTCTCCTCCGTTGTTGGTGTTAGCATTGTCAATCCATGGAAAACACAATTTTTAAAACAACCTTTTTGTTATTATATAAAAACTGTCCCTCATAAAGGTTACAACTTTATATTTATAACTGCAAAGGTTTTGCGCGAGAAAAAATTTATTTGCAATAGTAAGAAAGTCCAACAACGCAATTACATGCTTCATGTTACACAAAAACAAACGCAAAAATTATTTTTCAGCATTGCCACAAACCTGTTGCAAATTCAAAAAATCGAACAGTCAAAATAAAAAAAGACCTTTCGAAAACCATTTTCAAACAAAGCTGAACAAAGGGGGGAAAAGAAAGAGATGAGACTATACAAAACCTTTACGAACTGATTTCCAAAATAATTAAGCCGGGGAATCCCCCCACATCAAAACATATAAAAATATTTATAGTTACAAAAAACAAATTGATACAATGGATTTTAAAAAATTCGAGTAAAGATGCATGAATAATACAACAAAAAAAAAGAAGTAGAAAACTCAACATAAAAATAATTACAAACAACATTTTCAAAACGGTTTCCGTTATTGCGAAGTAATGGACTTCAGTCTACTTGCAGATGATTCTATTTTTTGTTCCCCCATGGCGAAAACTTCCCTTTTCCAGCTCGCCTTTGATGAAGTCCAGAAGCTGTCACTCCTAGAACAAATGTTGGAAGCATAGGATATGAAATCAGTCATATGTAAACGTTACTTTACGGTTACTTGGAAAATTAATCATACCCGATAAAGGTTTGGTGTCTGGTGATTTATGCACAGCATTGAAAGTGTTCTTCACTGCCTCTCTGATCCTTGAAGCTGTCTCGTTTAACGTCAACTTTCGGTCGGGTATCGAGGCTTTCGAACGAAGCCAGGGATGTTGCAATACCTGAACACAAGCGGTTATGAAATAGCTGAACACAAGCGGTTATGAAATAGCTGAACACAAGCGCTTATGAAATAGCTGAACACAAGCGCTTATGAAATAGCTGAACACAAGCGCTTATGAAATAGCTGAACACAAGCGCTTATGAAATAGCTGAACACAAGCGCTTATGAAATAGCTGAACACAAACGCTTATGAAATAGCTACTTAAATTAGTTACTTAGTTCAACTGAATGAGCTTTCAAGATTATTTCTCCCTGTCAAAGTTACTGTTAACATATAACAAAGGACATTTCTGATGTGTGATGTCATGTGGTGTTTCTACGTTCAAGTTGTCACCTGGGTAGCAGAGAAACGTTGTCCGGGATCCACATGAAGCATTCTTCTCAACAGATCCTAAAATTATTGTTGAAAGTTATCTATTGACAAAGAAACGGCTGCCTCAAAACTTTATTATATCAGCGTCTTGATTAGCGCAAAGTAACAGGATATAATCAGAGGGGAATGTAAAACTGTAAACTTCGCAAAGACGAGTTCAAATAGTTCATAGAAAGTTCTGTCAAAAAACAAAGTATTACATAACTTCCTGAGCTAAATTTGCTAAAAGTTTGTTAATCCTTCTACAACTGAAAACATTCAACAAACCTTAGCAAGATCAGTAACATTATCCCAAGATCCACCCGTCAAAGCAATTGTGCCTTGACCAATGCGACCAAGGATCATGGAGGGAGTATCCTCGGGCCCAGCAGCAAATGGAGTGCGACTAAAGATTAGACTTACACATACAATGATACTTATGCATTACTCTTTGCACATGAAGGAATGTCACAAAGATGACCATTATAATTTCGAATGTCTGCATTTGCAATTCCATGATGAAGTATCATTTTACCCAGAAAGCATTGTATACATGAGTACACCAAGAGACCAAATGTCACACGCCGCGTCATAACCCTGTTTCTTTAGCACCTAAAAACATCCATTGCAGCGGGGGTTAAATTAAATAAAAACCAACAATGAAAAGCAGACTAAAATGGTTGAACTTGAACATTAACTAGCACATTGTCGAACTCAAAAGTTATAACTTGGAGAAAATGAAATAAGAAAGGTCCACTAATTTCTAACTTAATCCTTAATTCCGTTAAAAACAAAAACAAAAAAGGGGAAACAGAGACACACCTCTGGGGCAACGAAATTCGCTGTGTAACACGGTGTCATCAGCAGACCATTCTCGGCTCTCATTTGTTTCGCGAAACCAAAATCAACAATACGTATCGAGTCCGGGGTGCGGCTCTCGCTGGCAAACAAAATGTTGCTGGGTTGCAGGTCACGATGCACAACCTATAGAATATGAAGGGAAAATGCTGGTTTATTTTTAACTCATTATGTCAACTTGCGATAAAGACAAGACAAATAAATAACGCAGCTAGATGGAACAAAAACAAAAGACACTCAAAGCATTGTTCACCCCTTGTTGATGCAAATAGTCCACTGTTTTTGTAAGAACGTCCATAATATATGAAGTCTCCTTTTCAGAGAGATATTTCTGTTTATAGATTTTTTCAAGCAGCTCTCCACCATAGCATCTTTCCATGACCATATACGTGAACTTGTCGTCATCGAAAACGTCTCTCAACGTGCAGATGTTTGGGTGTTGTCCATAACGTAACAGTATCTGCAAGGAGATTATATTTTCAAGCATGTTTAATCCTGTCCTACCTCTCTAGATCATAGTGCATGATTTCCAAGTAAAACATGCATATAGAATTATTCCAGGAGAAAGGTTTTGCTGGTAATACAGGCATTCAAACTGGAAAGATGGGAAAGATGGGCTTTAAAAAAGATGGGCTTAAGATCTGATTTCATCTCATTTGACTCATCAAAATAATAGCATTTTTTATGTAATGTTATTGAACAATGCCAAAAGTTAGGTCATCTATTAGCCTCTTGTTAAAACATTTTAAACAATGTGAAACATTAACACGATAAACATAAGTTTTGATATTGTATCGCAAACGTTGTGTAGCTATCTCATATGGAGATCATAACAAAATGATTGTTTTTAGTGAGTGTGAACATGACCTTGATTTCAAACTTGCTAACTGGATTTTGTAAATGAACAGCGAATCGCAATCACTAAATTGCAGCCATAGTAAAATATATAATTCCTTCTATATAAAGTCGAAACGCTTGTATAATAAGTTACTAGAAGTAAATCGTTAGGTGCGTTTTTGGAAACAACTGTCGGCAGGCTTACAGAGAGTTTACGAATTTAGAAATTCTCAAATAAGTACACTTTCAAATACTTTTTGATCTGTCAATTACGAATAAAAATGTCAACTTTTGAATTCATTTATTGGGGTTCCGCTCGAGTGCATCATATTTCTTCTGTTATATAAGGTTTCACCTGCGGCTAAATCTTTCTTATTAAAATCCTAGAAATCGGAATGAACAAATCATTTAACTCATAAACAATAATTTCAGTGGATGACGTGGCTTTTATAGAAACTTATAGAAAGGCCTTCTTAACTAAAGATTTTAAAATCCATAAAAGTGTATTCCGTAATTTTTAGTTTAAAGTTGATTGTTAAGCGTTTGAATGTTTACTACTTAACAAAATCACCATTATTATGATATTTATTAATTAGCCTCGCTAACCTGTACTTCTTCCGATGGGTCTCGTTTACTCTTATCAATGATTTTGACAGCAAGCTCCTGATTGTTGGTGCGATGAACACAACGTTTGCACACAGAAAACGCTCCAACTCCCAACTCCTACAAAAAAAGAAGTTTCTGATGGCTAAAAATGTTCACTGTTAGAATATATTTGCCTATGAAAAATAGTCGGTACAATTTATCCCTTAACCTTACTCCTAATTAACATTTCCTTATAAATTCTTGGATTGCAAAGATCAATCAATGTCTACCTCTTTCAATTCGTACTGGTCAGTAATATAACGGTCAGGTTGTCCGGTAGGTACATGATCCATAGAGTTGCCATTGGATGCTGCAGTAAATTCCATTCCTTCTTCCAGACCTTGGAAACCGCCCTAAAGAGCATCCGTAATAACGTTTGGTTGGTGAATGACCATAACAAAAACTGAAAACGTTTTGATATATTTCAACATAGTTAAAAAAACACATAACATCATATTGGCTGTTAAAAATACAAAATACCAAACATTTTACTTTACCTCCAAGCCAGAAGTAACTACACCAGGAGCAATGTAGCTAAAACCTCTAAACAACTGATTAGCTCCGGCACTTGGTGGAACGGCAGGAGAATCTAAAACATGTTGAAAACAGCAAAGATAATATTTAACAGGTCGGTTAACTTCGTAATTGTATGATTTAGCCTCAATTTTTGCAATCAGACAACTCAGCGAGGCAAAGTATTATAATATTAAAATAATCATTTGTAAACGTTGCTTCTTGCTGAATTGCACATTGACTCATCGTACTTAGAGAACATTTGTCACGGGGGCAATTAATGTCAATGCTAAAACTGAAATTTACAACAATTTAAGTAATAATGAATTGCAATTCTCAAACCTCTGGCTTCCCTAGATGTGTACTCTTTATCAAAATAGTAGGTGTCATCCATTCGAGATACTGCTGGCTTAAATGGCGGGTCAAACTCTTTACAATACAGTTTCTAGACAAACATACGCAGGTCATAAAAGGAAAGCGGAAGTTTTTTTTATTACATCAAAGTCCATGGATCTAAAGAATTCCTGTGTTTTAATTTCCTCCAATCCATTTTTGTAACCTGAAATGCGAAAGAGATAATTTTTTGCATGAATCAATGATCAATTTAGTTTTGTTTTCAAACCTAATCGGTTTTGCGGATTCCTCTTGAAAAGGGCACGAAGAAGCATTTGCGACTCTCGACTCAAGAAATGTGGCATGCCAAGTTTCGCTCTAAGGAGAAAAATAATCTATAACAACTGACTAAGACTTCAGTAACATGATCAAAACAAGGGGCAATTGCAGGCAAGGGTAGGGGTTGTTTATAATTGCCTACTTCAGAATCTGTTGCATTGTCTCTTTCCTGTTTGGTCCTTGAAATGGAAGTGATCCAGTCAACATCTCATACTAAATGAATAGAAGTTATTGTCGTTGAAAGACTGAAAGCAAAAGAAAAGAATGTTTTTTAAGTCTTTTAAAGAAAATACTTAAGAATTCCATTGGATCATGTGACATTAACGTGAAAATTGACACGGATTCCTGTCTAATATTGAGACGCATTACATCTTTTAAATCAACTGATTTTGAATATTTTTTCCATTTACAAACTAAGAAGCTAGCTACCAATAAACATACCATAAGCACGCCATATGACCACCAATCTGACGCGGTACCATGACCTCTGCGATTCACAACCTGAAAGTACATTACTTCCTAAAGTTCTTCCACGAAGAAGTTATTCACATTCACAGAGTTGTAGTGTCAAAACTGACAAACAATGGTCGTTCTTGTCAAAACTGGAATGTTTGCATCGTGCAGAAAAATATTAACAGATATACAATAATTCTATAGTTTTGTCATGAGGCGAATTCAAAATCCAAAGTCAAAATCACATTGAGATGGCACAAAAGTCTTTCAGAGATAACAAAAAAACCTTGATAATTCCAATAACAGTCAGTATTTTTCTCATTTTACATGCTTCCCAATGAATGGACTCGCTCTTCTTTGATTAACCAAATTATTTATACATTTTTAATTGTAAGAGATCCTTAAGTGAAAGTAAATACACGGTCATGTCCGGCTATGATGTTATATTATTCTATCAAGCATTACCTCAGGTGCCATGTATTCTACAGTCCCACAGAAAGAATACGTCTTGTTTTCAACGCTGTATATGCTCTCCTTGCTCAAACCAAAATCTAAAATCAAATATTCAATGTAACAGAAACGTAGCCATGAGTTCCACGCCAAAGGATATATACCTGTTAGCTTAATGTGACCGTCGACATCTAGTAAAATACTAAAATGAAAACAATGTTAGAAACTAGCTGATCATAGTCAACTATAAAACTATTACTTTTCTGGTTTTAAGTCACGGTAAACAATTCCAAGACGATGTAGATGGTCAAGAGCCATCGCTAATTCTGCTAAGTATAGTTTAACGTCTTCTTCGGTAAACATAACCTGAAGATTGAAATGTCAAAGGTTAAATGTGAAAGATTGCAGTACCGCTGATGCATTCATGTAGAAAATGCAACAATGTTGTTACAACTCAGGGTGACAGGAAACAACCACATAATACTTAAAAATGAAAGCCAATTTGTTAGTCGTTGAGCAAAACTGTTCATTTTTAAAACATTTTTAAATAGACACAATTGAAAAGAATTGTAAGAAGCATTGTGAAACGAAGATGCTTCTTACAATTCTTTTCATTCTCACGCATACACTTACAACTACTGTTGGAAACAGTATACCTCTTTAGATAGACGTGTGAACAAGTCACCCCCACGAAGGAAGCCAAGAACCAAATACAATTTGCCTTCTGTTTGGAAAGCTGAAAAGATATTCAAATTGATGTCATGTACACCTGGTGATTTTCAGTTGAATTTCAGTTTGTTTTTTAAGATAAATATTTTTATATTAAGATATAATTTATTATAAATATGGAAAATGACAGGTAAAGTTTTACAAAAATGACAAAAAGCTTAAGGGGTGGTAGGAGGGTAAATTAATATTTATACAACATTTCCTCTGATGACTAAGAAACAAAAGGAAACAATCGAGAAATGCACAAATATAATTACCGTAATGCAAGTTGACAATGAAAGGATGTTCCACTTCTGCTAAGATATCTCTTTCCATTTTCGTACGTAGTCTGTCCCTCACTAATAAACATTCAAGTATTCTTGGAATATTACAAACAACTGTGAGGTTTTATAAATTTATAAAACTAAAAATTTCATCGGTATAATAATTTAGTTTATGATTCATCATTGAAAAACGCAAAAATTGTTAGCAACTGTCAATTGAAAGCTTTAGAATTTTTAGAACAACTTTCGGTGCATTTTATATTTTTGAAATTCGAGTAAAGAAATCCAAAAAAGAAGGCTTAAATGGTTCGGAAAAGTTTCCAGAATGGACGAAAGCACTCCGGTAAAACAAGCACAACAATACGCTTGCGAATCTTTCAAAAGACCACCTGGAAGACCTCCAACGACATGGTCAACAGTTATCAACGATTTTCTTGGTCTAGAAATCACTTTCAACGAAGCAACTTGTATTGCGATAACATATGCGCGCAGATGAGAAAACATCGTAACAAATTTTTGTAAATAAAACATTTCTATATACCGGTTATGTAAAACTCGTTTACGAAATACCGTTACTGATAGTAGTTTAAAGATACAATGTGATACTATCAGAATTGACCTTTTAGTGTAGCCTTTTTCAGTACTTTCATTGCATATACATGACCTTTGTCCTTGCCAACAACCTTTCTCACCATAAAGACCTGTAACACAAAACAAAACGTCTAAACACATGCAAAGATTATCACCGTCAGTGGTCTATACTTAGTTTTTAGCCACTCGTCTGACATAAAGAGTGGGAATTGACTGTTATTTCAAGTAAAATGAGAAATATCTATTAGTCTGATGCAAATTATCACTTGTTGCATTTTAATTGTCCTGTGCCGTCGGACAAGTCTAAATATACACCACTGTCCGACTCTATAATAATATAAATACTACATGTATTTACTCATCTATTTATTTAAAATATTGACCAATATTGACAGCAAGATGTATCACAAGAATAGTTTGTGTTTTTAATTTTCGATAATCTAATTTAATATATACTAGTACAGAAATATGGCTGAATTATGTTGACCTTTCCAAAGGAGCCTTGTCCAAGAACTTTGAGTAATTCAAAATGACCAGGGTCAGCTTTCAACACTTTGTGTGATTTCAGCAACATGTTGCTCATGTCAAATTCGCTCGTGTTCGCTGTTGGTCCATCGGCTTGCTAAAAATAAATTAAAACATTCGCAATATAAAATAATAAATAAATATTGTATATATATTTATATATATAAATAATTTACATATCTATATATAATTAACAAATATATAAATTCTTGAATACTTTCATAGTCCTCTAACAAAATGTAATTCTGCTTTGTTGGCGAATAACACCATGCCCAGATTGTTTAAATTTCCAATTAATTGGTGATTTTCAATACCATTCAAGAAAAGATTTGTTTTTCATAGAGTTACTTTATTCACTCGTTGAGGTCATGAAACCATAATCTTAGACAGTAAATATCTTTAAAGTTTCAACTTTTTGTTTGATTCCAAAGGATCTTCACAATTTGAAATAATCCTTGCCCCGATTTGAAACATTTTTCCCCCAATCCTTACACCAACAATTCTTGTAAAATTTGAATGTTTTAAAAGTTCTTCACAGTAACAACATCTTTGTTTGGGAAACTAAAATCCTTCAAAATATACAACAAAATGCAAAATAGCATTCTGATGTCCGATCCTAACACTAACAACTATTAGCACAAATATAAAAAATGAACAAAAGACAAAGCGGTTTTCCTAATCCAAATTTATACCAGAACTATTTCTTCTTACTTTTCCATTCAATGTTTTTTTATTAAATACCAACCAAAGGCTTCTGCGAACAAGTAAATCCAAGCACAAGATACTATTCTTTAAGGACAAGATATTATTCGTTTCAATTCCAAAACAATGCCACTCATTGAACCATAGGCTCTTATGATTCTTTGCACATTCACAACAATTTCCCCTGAATTTGCTTGTTTAGATAAAGCATTCGGATTATCTATGTATATTCTAGGAAGATGATTCAGGCCTTTTTTCTCGAATAAACATCTTTGGAAATGAAAAGATTTTTGGAAACATCTCTTGGAATTTAGGAACTAATAGATGATTTTCGAGATTTTCAAATCAATACAAGGCGGCTTAGGTTGAGTTTCTTTCATTAGTTAGGGTAGAGTTGTCAATAATTTTATGAGGTAAAGTTGAGTTGTCAATCATTTCATGACGTTCTTTTGTTAGGTAAAGTTGAGTTGTTAATCATTTTATGATGTTCTATTGTTAGGTAAAGTTGAGCTGTCAATCATTGTATGACATTCTTTTGTTAGGTAAAGTTGAGTTGTTAATCATTTTATGACATTCTTTTGTTAGGTAAAGTTGAGTTGTCAATCATTTTATGACGTTCTTTTGTTAGGTAAAGTTGAGTTGTCAATCATTTTATGACGTTCTTTTGTTAGGTAAAGTTGAGTTGTCAATCATTTTATGTTCTATTGTTAGGTAAAGTTGAGCTGTCAATCATTGTATAACATTCTTTTGTTAGGTAAAGTTGAGTTGTTAATCATTTTATGACATTCTTTTGTTAGGTAAAGTTGAGTTGTCAATCATTTTATGACGTTCTTTTGTTAAGTAAAGTTGAGTTGTCAATCATTTTATGACGTTCTTTTGTTAGGTAAAGTTGAGTTGTCAATCATTTTATGACGTTCTATTGTTAGGTAAAGTTGAGTTGTCAACCATTTTATGACGTTCTTTTGTTAGATAAAGTTGAGTTGTCAATCATTTTATGGCGTTCTTTTGTTAGGTAAAGTTGAGTTGTCAATCATTTTATGATGTTCTTTTGTTGGGTAAAGTTGAGTTGTCAATCATTTTATGACGTTCTTTTGTTAGGTAAAGTTGAGCTGTCAATCATTGTATGACATTCTTTTGTTAGGTAAAGTTGAGTTGTCAATCATTTTATGACGTTCTATTGTTAGGTAAAGTTGAGTTGTCAATCATTTTATGACGTTCTTTTGTTAGGTAAAGTTGAGTTGTCAATCATTTTATGACGTTCTTTTGTTAGGTAAAGTTGAGTTGTCAATCATTTTATGACGTTCTATTGTTAGGTAAAGTTGAGTTGTCAATCATTTTATGACGTTCTTTTGTTAGGTAAAGTTGAGTTGTCAATCATTTTATGGCGTTCTTTTGTTAGGTAAAGTTGAGTTGTCAATCATTTTATGACGTTCTTTTGTTGGGTAAAGTTGAGTTGTCAATCATTTTATGACGTTCTTTTGTTGGGTAAAGTTGAGTTGTCAATCATTTTATGACGTTCTTTTGTTAGCAAGTTTTGTTTAAGTCTGTTAAAGTTTTAATTTCAAATACTACTACAAACATTTGACTTTAAAATAAAAGCACACAGAGATTTTCTAAAGCTATTTTATTTATTTTTTTTATTTTTTTAATTCATCCACAGTTCACTGTGGTGACATGATATACATCATGTTTTCTAATAGCTATACATACTCAGCGAATCGCTACTTCTACTGAGGGATAAAGTATACCCATTCGACAATTCGTCTACCAAATTTCCCTCACAAGGCTTTGGTTAACCTGTGGTAGGTTTCTTAGGCACTTCCCAAAGGTGCTGCGCGCTCAGGTAATTCTTGTCTTGAACAATTTTTTTTGCATCTAGCGAGAATCGAACCTGGGTCGTTGCGGTAAGAAACATAAGCTTCGACCACTAGACCACGCGCGCCAAAGCTATTTTAATTGAATACAATGTATATAACATTATTTAATTGTCACTTTGGGCATACCTCAACCGCGGTAAGGTCTTCCTGCGACGCACACATCTAAATAAGAAGAGATCTATAACAACAATGTTTGCTGGGAATCCAATCAACAAACAAATCAAAAATCCCCTCCAAATCACACGCGTCATGCATTTTAATAGTGAAGATAAAACCATTTGAGATAGAATTGCGTGTTACCTGAACAAAACTATGGAGATCAATTAAAATGTCTTATACAGAGTTAAATGAAACAATGGCACAAGTTAACGCTGATAAAGACAATGAAATGTCAACAGTGACAGTTCTTAGATAAGTCCCTTATCTAAAATATTGCGCTATATATAAAGGTGTTGCGCTTGTATGAGCGGCCTCAGCAATTTATTATGTATATCAAATATATATAAATCATGACGTATCACACGCAATCACGAGAAAACATTATTAACAAGTAAACTCTTATTAACGAATCTCAAGAAAATGTACAAGTGGTAAAACAATGCTATTTAAGCAAAAATATACGCCTAAAACAAACATCAATGTTTTTATTGTTTGGATATTTCTCCTTTCTGAGACTAACCATCCATGATTACTGCATTGAACAGTGTGTGTGTGTGTGGTTCTGCAATTCTTTGAACTTTGTTGACCTTTGTTGTGAAGGTTGTCTGCTTGCTCAGAATAACGCGAGGAAGGTTTCAGACAATTTTTTATTGAAAATTCAGAGTAACACAGATAAAAAAATAAAACATAACCAACAAAGAAAAATAAGATATAAGTTGAATGTAAATACAGGCTTCATTTCCCACTTTGCAATAGCAAAATGTGCAAACAAATTTCTAAAGTCAAAAGAACAGAAATTGTGAAAAATTCCCCAATTTGCTTTCCAATTTCTGTTAAACAAAACTGTTTCCTGTCTTAGTACTATGTATTACCATGAGAAAAGAACAAGAGTCTTTGTTTTGATACTTGCCTCTACCAACAATCATCGTCTGTATATACACTCATTTTTTTTAAAACAAGAAACCAATTAATAAGAAACAGACATGAGCCTTAAAAGATAAAGAAACTGTAAGACATTTCAAGGAACGGAAAATGGTTTGCATTATTTAGTGACAAAAGGCAGCAGTGAGTAGTCTTAATAGGGTTATAGAATTATGTAAACGGAAGCAAACATTGACTGTAGCTTTATTATTTCTTGTTTGCTGTACGTTTTTTAGATTCTTAGTTTTAGAAAAGTTGGCGTTGCTGGTACTTTATCTAGCTGTTTGTAAAACTCTGGCCTTATAGGTATTCCTAAGAAAACTTCTGTAATATTTAAAATTTTAAGAAACTGAAAGCCCTGAGGCAGGTTAGCTTCTTATTGAAAAAAAGTGTCAACATCATTAATGGTGTCATTAATTTTAGTATGATGGAGAATTATTTTCCATAAAACTGTTGTTGAGCGAGAAAGAAGTACTTATTTAAAACTATGTAGCCATAGTTAAAGTTGTCACATGCTGTTCATCATCATGATCATCGTTTAACATCCATATCCATGCTTCCATGGGTTGGACGGGGTTTTCAAAAGATGATACTCCCCACAATTGTGTAGGTTTAACCATATGATGATTTATTGGAGCATATGTTTTTAAAGCTGGATGCACTTCCTAACGCCAACCCCAGTGAGAGGAAAAACAGTGGTGAATTAACCCATTGTTGAAATCAATTCTGAATTGCAGCAGAACACATCATCGAAGGCAAGGCATATATCAAGAAAAATATTTCCAAAACTTTGAGTGTGTCTGTACTTGAATAAGTATAGGGCGTGGCGTTCTTAATAACAGGCCTACAACACGCGCATGTGAATCCAAAAACTGGGGGGTCAAAAAAAAATTTCCGTGAACCGGTAGCCATCTTTCAACAAATGTTCAAAGAATGACATCTTGTTTATCTGTCTTAATTCTTATTGTGAATTATATATGTATGAGAGTCATACATTAGAAAATGTATTTTCTGGTCAAATTTTCACTGTTTTGACTGACTGTAGTACTGTTTTACGCTCATGAATTTAATTTGTTGTCATGTTGTATATATTTTGGAATTGGCAATGTGCACCGAAATTAAATTGTTGTTCTGTTGTAGATAAAGTAAATCATGGTTAAATCATGCTGCATGCACAGTTGTTCGACCAACTATAAGAAAGAAAAAAGAAACAGAGAATCTGGTGTGAATATTCCAGTATGTCGGTTTCCAAACGTGAAGAAGTATCCATTAGAAAGACAAAGATGGATTGACACTGAAAAAGATAAATGAAAATTTAACCGTAAATAATGACACAGTTATCTGCAGAAAGCATTGGCCTGAGAACTGTGAAATGTTTATGTTTTATGGAAAGCTACGGCCCGTAAATCCACCGTCAGTATTTGATGATATTCCGACCAGTATTATACCAGCGCCACTTCCACCACCAAGATATATCAAAAGAACATCATTTGTTGCCAGAAATCAGCGTTGATTCTGCGCTGATGAGTTGTTCAGTTTTATAGAGTCAGACACATTTGACTTTGAAGGATTGAAAAATGAGTTTGGAAATAGAACAAAACAATTTCAGGTTGAATTTAATATCATTATTCACCGTGAAGAAGTTTTACTTCAATCAGTCTCTTACATAAATGGTATGCCTAAATTTCTCCTTAAAATTTTCGAAGATCTCAGGTATGAGAGTTTTCATTGTGGACTAAGAATACATATTACAAGCTTAAGCCGCAACAGAATTGTTTATATAAATCAAGGATGATAGAGTGGTTTCTTAAAAAACCCGGAAATCCTAAAAGGATTTCAATAAAAACGACAGCTGGGGGAGGGTTAGGGTTATGTGTACATAAAAAGCACAACGACTAAAGCGTAAAATTCTAAGATGGAGGTAATTTTACACTAGTCATTGTGCTCTTTTATTAAGAGACCACAAAAAAGGACATGCTTTTATATATAGTTGTATATAAATTATGGAAATATCTTTCTTATCTACATTTTGTTCGTTCCTAATAGCACGATTAGAAAATTCCTGTTTTTCTTTTTCTTTCTTTTTTTTCAGAAAAAATCCGTGAAAAAAGTTCAATTATTCCAAAAATCCGGATAAATCTGGAATTCTTTCATCCTCGATAAATACTTGGTCTCGGTTGGAGGAGGCATTGCGATATTTGAATCAACATGATATTGATAGAAAAACAGTTGTTCTGCAAGAACACTTCACTGCCATGGGGCCCATCAGCGTTGGCCAAAAAATATATCTTCCAGAAATGATTATTCGGGCATTTGAGTACTTTTGTACTTCCCGTGCTCTCTACACAAAATTACGGAGTGACTATGCCTTACCCTCTGTTCAAACATTGACAAACATCACTTTAAAGGTTGGCAAATTAGATCAAATTAGATGGAATTTCCTATGTCAAAAAATTGTTGACAAATGTAACTGAAAAGCAAAGACATAATTGTGCATAATTGTGTTTGACGAAGTTTATGTAAAGAAAGCATTGCTGCTACATGGAGGTACAGTGTTTGGTAGAGCAGTCAATGATCATAGTCAGCTGGCCAAAACAGTTCTTGGCGTGATGATAGTTTGTATGTTTGGAGGTCCAAGGTTTCTCTCCAAAATGCTGCCAGTAGCTAATTTAGATTCTGAACTTGTAAACAGTGAAATTTCCCAAACAACAAAAGCGATCAATTTGGTAGAAGGGGGTTTTGTGAAAGTGCTAGTATGCGACAACAATCGTGTGAACCAAAAATTTTACAAGCTCATCGAAACTGTGCCAGAAAAATGTTGGCTTGCAAAAGATGGTCAATATCTCTTGTTCGATTTTGTGCATCTTATAAAAAGTATTAGTAGGAATAATTGGATCACTGAAAAGACAAAGCAACTCACCTTTTACGATGCAGGTGTGGAAAAAACAGCAAAATGGTCACATTTAGAGACACTATACAGGCTTGAATCAACATCTGTGGTAAAATTATCGAAGCTTAATGAAAGAGCTGTGTTTCCGAAGCCAATTGAGCGTCAAAAAGTAAACATATGCCTCCAAGTGTTCTGTGACTTTACTATAACTGGTCTACTCACACATCCCGGTATGACTGACATCAAGGGCAAGGAGGATACTGCAGCATTTATAAGGATGATGACTTTTGGAAAATCATTAATGTCAAATCAAAAGGGGCAGATGTTCGACATTATGACCCTTTAGAAGCAGTTACTTCTGATTTCACTGAAAGACTAGAGTACCTGAGGAGTTTTAGCAACATGTGTCTGAAAATGAAAAAATCCACAAATTGTTGAATTCGTCAACTGACACAGGACACAGCAAAAGCTATATACCAAACATGTCATGGAATAGTGGACTTGTGTCATCACCTTCTTTCAACATCACATGAATATGTTTGTGTTGGTCTTTTCACATCAGATCACATTGAGAAAGAATTTTCCAAATTTCGCCAGAGTTCAGAAGGTGCCTACTTTATAACAGTACAGCAAATTTTAGAGAAGCTGAACATTGCTAAAGCATCTAACACCCTTTCAGTAAGTGATGAAATCGATGATTCCATTCTCCCTGGGCATCAATGCTCAAATTGTGAATACCAACTGAATGAAGAAAGTACAGAAATGTTCGATAACTTAAGATATCTGAA
The DNA here is from genome assembly GCA_963930725.1 of Candelabrum cocksii. Classification (NCBI taxonomy): domain Eukaryota; kingdom Metazoa; phylum Cnidaria; class Hydrozoa; order Anthoathecata; family Candelabridae; genus Candelabrum; species Candelabrum cocksii. The sequence goes on from OZ005665.1 coordinate 4,191,090, forward strand.
AATGACCTGTTAACAACAACAACATTTTATTACGAAAAGTATGGAGGATTTACAGATGAATTGGATTGTGGTGGGTTGAAAATCCTGATTGACTCTGCCGCTCAATGGTGCGTCTTCTGCTTCATTATGTTTGAATCAGTCAAAACAAAAGTGTGCAGAAATTCGCTCATGGAGGTATTTGCAGATGTCAGTGAATACTACATGTTTTCAATGCAAAAGCATCATTGCCGTATCCTGGCCAATGTATTATTGAATAATTATTGCAGAATTTCAACTCCAGGAAGCTCAAAAGAAACCTCTCTCAAAGTATTGAAATTGATTTAGTTATGACTGAACTTATATTATTATGGTATACATTTGTTAAGTTTTCTTGCAATTCTTTAAAAACTCTGTATTTTTTTCTTGTTGAATTTTTTATTTTTTCACCAAACTTCTTGTAGAGTTATGTGTAAAAATTTTAATGCGAAATGGTAAAAAATAACGACATTACAGATTTTTTATTTTGACCCCCCAGTTTTTGGATTCACATGCGTGTTGTAGGCCTGTTATTAAGAACGCCATGGTATAGGGACAACTATCTTTTTAGGATGCTTTCCCCAAGCATATTTACAATGTTTTGCAAAGTCTATCAAGTCAAAATCAGATATTGAAATGTACTGGCAACAAAAGTGCTTCAACAAATGAAAAGAAATCAAAAGTTATGCCACAAAAAGCTGTGCCACAAAATAAAATGACTTTCACTATTTTGTCCAAAGAGAAGAGAGCAGTTAATTTTTATGCACCAAATCATCGTCATGAAAATTATCTGCTATTCAACATTTCTGAAGGTGGTAAAAACTCTTTGTTTCAAATCATTTGTTTCGAAGAGTCGAGTTTCATATTTCTCACTATAACGTGGTTGAAACAATACATTTAAAAAAATAATGGAAATATGAAAATAACAGTTTCGGGTAAATTATCAAAGTATGACTGAAAGAAAAAGTTTCATCAATTGTGAACAAAACTAATAAATATATTGTAGATCAGGATGAGCGCAATGCAAAAATGTACGTGAAAATGAAAAGTCATGCTAGCTTTAACTGTTTTTGCAGAAACATCTTGATTATAAAGAAAACTTCTTTACTGAAAAAAAATATCAATCTTCATATTTACATGCAACGTAATGGAAAATCAGTATTCATACCAATAAAAGGTAAGGAAATCAACGGGGTAATAGACTGATTGTTACCCCCAAAAATTTATGACTGCTTCATGTTGTGACAAATATATCCCTTGAATTGAGGTTTTAAATTTTTTGAACTGAAAGGCTTCCAGTCAATGCTTTGATAATAACTGAATAAAAAATATGATGTATAGCTAGCTATACCTGGAGTGTCACTTATTTGCAAAATTTCATACATTGACTAATCTTACTCAGCAAATGTTCATTGCCCCAGAGAACACAAAGCAATAATAATTTAAAACCATATGAATAAATGAATGTGTGTGATTTCCTGTTTACAATTTTAGACAAATTTTGTGTACTTATCACTTATCCTTATCCTTGTGTTTTGGTTAAAATTTAAATAATTGATTCTCATATTGTTTTAACAAACTTACAAGTTGCCATTTATATTGTTTGATATCTATCAGCAATTAAACATATTTTAAAAATGTGACAAGCTGATGCCAGAATGTTTACTTTTAACGACGAATAAAAACAAAACAATATCGCCTTTTTACAATTAGCAAACAATTCTAACCTGTTCTGCATCTTGAGCGACGTTGATACCTTGCCACGGATCAGCAAACTGCGCCAAAGGCATCTCGTACAATCTTTAACAATAGAACAAGGAAATTGACCTCGGTACCCCTTTTATTTTATTTTAGACGAGATCATCTTCCACTTCCCAACCTTTGTGAAACAAGAAAGGTATGGGACGAATTAAATTGCCTCGATGTCACCAGTATAATCATTAATAAGATTGCCTACGATGATGACACTTGATAAATAATCCGAAAAAAACAGTGACCTTATTAAACGTGACGTAATGGCGTTTTATTTCAATACCCCAATGACAAATATTTTGTAAAATGTTCCACACTGTGCATCATAAAGAAATTTTATGGCATGGAATAAATGATGGGCCCCAGTGAAATTTTTAAAACACCATTTTCATGTCATTTTTTGTACATTTTCGCATATTTTAAAAGATGTTGTTGATGATAGCAGCAAGATTTTGATGCGCTTTTCTGAGCTTAGCCACGTGTACACTTACAAACAAGTATAAAAAGAGCAAAGGAAAAACTAGATAATTTTTTCGCTGATACGTATCCCTTATGTAACACAGTCGTTGTTGATTCCGCTGATATTTCTTCTCACATTGACGGTTCATCACTTTGTTCGCACTTTACAACATCTGAATCAGTGGTTTCAGAATCACCGTCACTCGTTAATTGGAATTCAGTTTCTGGTTTTGGGCATAATGTAGTAGTTTCCTAAACAAGACGGTTATCAAATCCTTAGTGACTGTTTGATCGTGTGCGGAATGCACTTCAGGAAAGACCTAACGATCAAGTGTACACCTGCCAACATTATGTTTTCATTTAAATGTTTTTCAAATTGTTCTCTCGTTTTAAATGGCTTGTTTATTGATTGATTGAACCCGACTGGTTGTTCCAGGTAACACATTGATAAGATCAGTGTCGCACTTTTGCAACAAAACAACTTCCGTTTGTTGAGCGACATGCACGTCAGCAATTAGTATATTTCCATCTTCCCCAGCTATTTATGGATTAGCAAGGGTATTTATTCATGATACACTCACAACAACATACTTATTCTTGTACTTTATCTCGATCATTCGTTTATCTCATTAACGCCTTTCTTCTTGATTAATCCGCATTTCGCAAAATACACGGGAAGTGGTAAATGGGCACCAACATTAGCAAACATGATAATTGAACGGTGCATTACCTTTGTCGAGACCAAAGGAGCCAGTATCAAATTTCATCTGAACCCTTGGTGGTGCATGTTTTATTGTCCTACAATACAAAAGGCACCTCTAGCCTGGTCCATGTTAGCGAGAGCGGTCGCAGGCTCCTCTCTTTCTCCTTGCAGTTTCAAACCATTTTCTCAAATCAGAGGGTGCTTTTTGGCTCGTATGCGATTTACGTCTAAGCAATATCCCAAGCCTTTTGTCGAAACGTTGAAACCATCTATTAGAAAACTTGAAGTTTATCTGCGTGGAGTTCTTGCATAGCACGACAATGCTTTGTACTATTACCTTCATTTCTCAACTGTCTTTGCTTGTCATGAATTGAAAAGTGCTATGCTGTTTTGCTAACATTCCTATCATTCTAAAAAAAACAAACACTTAAATCCCCTTTCTAGTGTAATATATTTTTTAAATATTTTCTTTTAAAAGGAACCATGATAAAAAACGCTAATATATCAAATTTTCTAATTTGGAATCATTGATTCAAATAACATCGATTCGTTGACAAAATGGCGTGTTTTTTGTGTTGCTCAAATAAAATCGAAAATTAAAGGATCATGCGCATGCGCAAATCATGCGCATGTCCGCGAATGAAGAATTGATATGAATAACAGAACATTCACAGCGCCAATGCTATTGAAGTTTTGTCAAAATTAAAAAAAAATAAGAGAAGAGGTTGTATTGAGAAGCCGGTAGGAAATTTGCAGGACACGTGCGAGAAGCTTTGGTCATGATTTTGTATCCTACGCGAGAGATTGGTGAATTATATGGATTTCATTACTGGTGAAAATGTCGTGCTCTTGGGTCCATGTAAGAGGTATTAAACTTATGTGTACATATTATGTACATGCTGCAACAACCCATAAAAACGTGACAAAATAAAAGAAGCCGTATGAAATAAAACAGTCAATGACCGCTTTCCCGCGGTTATTAAAAACGAGAACAGAATTTTGGCGAAGATTTAGTGCGAATTTTACGGTATCAAATTTCCACTTGGTTTTTATTTTGTTTGGAAATGATGAGTTTATTGACATTCACCCAAAAACATCGTACCTTTTGATTTATGTACGTAATTGTTATTTGTGTTATAAAGAAAACCTTTTAATTATCAAGAATTTGACTCGCTCGCTCAACATAGAAGATGATTACGCGAGTTGCGATAAAATAACAGTTTTTCATTGTTGATGAAAGCCCTTGTTTTGTATTGACGTTTGTAATATGGTTTCCGAGTGTCGTCACACGTAATTTCTCGCGCCAAAAACCGGCATTCATAAGATGGTTTCCGTGTTCAAATAATTTCTTGTGCCAAAAACCAACACTCTTTTTTGAAAGTCTAACGATATGTACAGAGGTGGGCAAAGTTACTTTCAAAAGTAGCTGAGTTACAGTTACAGTTACTTGGCCAAAATAGTAACTGAGTTACCGTATACCGCTAGTATGTAAACAAACGGATTAAAGATGGTAGCGTAACTTCGAAATCGTCTATTAACAACTTTTTCTCACTCGCAGATACAAGGACGTATAATGAGTGCGAAGTGACTCACATGACACCTAGGTTATATAAAGACACTTTCAAGAAATATTTCAGCCTTAAAAGTGATTAAAAAGAAAAAAAATCAGATAGATAGTTCTCGAGAAAGATAGTCTCGCTGTCTTTGACACATGTGTACGCTTTTGGATACCCCCGTCCCCTCCTACATGCGTACGTACTTTATGGATGCCCCTTTACTGTTTTTAAGATTTTTAAATTATCTAGCTATGAAAATTATTTACTACCAAGGCAAGGTGATTATATACGAATACCAATCATCACACAACTCCCGTATCCATCTACCAAAATTTCCTGAATCTATCTAACTTTGTGTCTTTTAAGGTTGTAACCCCCCCCCCAAAAAAAAAAAAAAAAAAAAATAAAAAAAAGTAGTTGCACCCCGAAAGGAGGAAACCAAATCAATCTCCTCATCCTTGTCTCGATACTTCGAGAACATCTAGATTCTATATATCGCACCCTTAGTTTTAAAGAGGGCTAAGTCCACATACCCACCAATTTTAAAGAGGCCTAAGTCCAGATACCCCACAATTTTAAAGAGGCCTAAGTCCAATTTCTTTAAAATTGAGATTTTTGTGTTTTTTTAATCTTTAGATAAAGGCCTTTCATATTATGTGTATAATAATTAATTTTAATACTGAAGAAGTCCCTAAAAATAGCCTTAAACTTGCCCTAAAACTCATGTTTAATTTTAAAAAGGCCTAAGTCCAATCTTGGACAATGTGTTTTGGGCCTAAGTCCAACTATAAAAAAATAATTAATATTAAAAGGGCCCAAGTCCTTCAAAAGGGCCTAAGTTCTTTTCAAGCTAAATTGGTAAGGACCTAAGTCCACCTCATTTAGCCATTATGTTTATGACACAAAAGATAGGAGGCTGTTATATATACATTATGTTTTGACATCGAAGTACGACGCTATCTTATAAGTGGATTATGTACTATTATTGTTATCATTTTATTATTATACATTTCAATAGCTGCAGTTGCAGTAACATACAAGAGTATAAAGCATATTTTCTTTTTTTAGTGAACATCAATTATGATATGTTAGCTGGTATACGGACAAAGACCCTCTAGGACAAAACCCTCTAGGACAAAAACCCTTTAGGACAAAACCCCCCATAATCTCTTCAACATTACAAACAACTCAGATAATGAAGTTTAAAATGTTGCATTTGCTTTAAAAATTGGTAGGTTTACTAATTAGAGAATCAAATACCAGAATTTTGATATTTTCACCCATAATACCTTATTTGGGCAAATTTGGGCCCAAAGTTTAAAATATTCTATTTGCTTTAAAAATTGGTAGGTTTACTAATTAGAGAATCAAATACCAGAATTTTGATATTTTCACCCATAATACCTTATTTGGGCAAATTTGGGCCCAAAGTTTAAAATATTCTATTTGCTTTAAAAATTGGTAGGTTTACTAATTAAATGATGCTGATGCAAATTAATTTTCACATCATTGTCAGATATCGCACACGCATGCGCAGTACCATTTCGCGTATATTTCGTTAAGACAATATGATATCAGCAAACCTTTTGTGACAAATGATACTTATATGATGGCTTTAGCTTATAGTATAATTATATTCAAAAAAGTTGTGAATTCAGGGAATTAAGCGCATGCGTATTTAATTTTTTAATCTTCTTTCGGTTGCCATAACTTTTTCCAAATTTCTTTTATCCATTCAGTTAGCCCCATCATTGGGCTATTCACATGCAAAGTCTCGTTTGATATAACCTTCGGTAAGGCTCTATATATTGAATTTACCTTTACGCATGCGCACACCACTATACCACCAAAGAAAACAACAAAGTATCTATACTGGAAAAGAAATTATGATAAAATATGTAAGGATCTTGATACATTAACATATTCCTCATCTGCCACCTCTCAGCAATTATGGGACTCTTTCTATGCAAAGCTGATGTTTAGCATCAATCAAAATATTCCTTCAATTTCTCAAGCTAAGAGAAAGAATTCAAAATGGATCAATTCTTCTATCATCGAAAGCTTAAAGCAAAAACGGTTAAAATATGGAAAATATCTTTCAAACAAAACCGATGCAACATGCCAAGATTATTGCAAAGCTCGTAACAACGCCAAATCATTATGCAGAATTGCAATACGAAATTTCAAAAAAAAATCTCGCAAAAGATATTAAAACCAATCCTAAAGCATTCTTTTCATTTGTGAAATCGAAATCACAGACAAATCATTCATTTCCTAACATTAACTTCAATAACTCTACTGCTCCAACGGATTATGAAAAAGAAAGCCACTACTTTTAACAATTACTTCACCAGTGTATTTACCGAAGAAAACATATCATCAATTCCATCCTTCTCTCAGTACTAAACCTCCTCAAATTTCAGACAACGTTGATCTATCACCAGTATTAAAAAGTACATATCAGTAATAAATCCAAACAAATCCCCCGGCCCTGACGGCATACATCCACGGGTAATAAAAGATACACAAGAACAAACGTCAAAAAATTACTCAGCAATTTTTTTAAAAGTCATGAAAACTGGAATTATGCCACAAATCTGGAAAGACGCTAACATCACTCCTATATTTAAGAAAGGCGACAAATCTGAAGCAAGCAACTACAGACCGATTAGCATAACATGCGTGACAGTAAAGATTTTTGAAGTACTCAAAGACCATGTTTTAAATCGCCTTCTATTTAATAATCTGCTCAGTCCTTACCAACATACACAGTTTCCGTCCTGGGCATTCATGCATGACGAATCTGTTAACTGTCATGAATTCATGGACACGCGCCTTAGATGACAACATTCCAGTTGATATCATCTATCTAGATTTTGCAAAAGTGTTTGACAAAGTGCCCTACAAAAGGCTTATTATCAAACTTAGAGCTTATGGCATAAATGGACTAATCATATCCTGGCTGAAAACTTTCTTTCGAGGCGGAGACAACGGGTAAACGTAAATAGAACCTTTTCTGACTGGAAATCTGTGAAAAGTGATGTACCCCAAGGTTCTGTTTTCGCAGCACTATTATTCATAATTTATGTCAACGATATCCCCGATATCATCACCTCGATTGCCACTCTGTTCGCTGACGACACAAAAATCTACCGTCTTAGAAATAATGTAATTTCGCATTACCATCTGCAAAATGACATCGATATTTTGGTAAACTGGTCCAAAAAATGGGGAATGGCTTTCAACATCGACAAGTGTGCAGTTATGTACCTAGGATATAAAAACAAATTCCATACATACACAATGTACGACCCCCATAAAGGTAAAAAAGTTTATATAACCTTGACCAACTGTGAAAAAGATTTGGGATTGCGACTTAAAGTTCTCTCTGCATACAACCTCTCAAGTCGACAAGGTAAACCGCTTAGCTGGGTTAATTTGCAGAACGTTTACCTATATGGACACATTCATCTTTAAAAAGCTGTTTACCTCGTTAGTGCGCCTTCTTCTGGAATACTGCGGAACAGTATGCAGCCCACAACTTTTACATGACAAACGTCAAATGATTAAAAGGTCTAAGAAACGCTTCGTACGAACAAAGACTGGCGAGTCTAAATATGCCGAGTACGAGTATAAGATACAGAAGAATGCGGGGAGATCTGATCGAAGTCTTCAAAAGTTTAACTCGCACTACAAATGTGAAAACAACTTATTCAATGTTGAAACCAGATGATTTACGCGTGGTCACAACTACAAACTTCGGACGGAATCCAGTCGACTCGATGTACGAAAATACTTTTTCTCGAACAGAATTATCGAAAAATGGAACAGTTTACCGGACGAATTAGCATGCGCTTCATCGCTCAGCACATTTAAAGCACTACTCGACAAATATTTGTGGGAGGAAAAATTTATTATCGATTGATTTTAATTTCTATTAAATTCTTACCCTTTACATACCCAACACTACTCTAGCCAACTTCCAGCGAGTTTTTATTAAATCTCTCATCTTTGTGTGTATTTCATATTTACGTGAACTATATTTGTTGTCATTTCTGTGAGAAAAACTATTTATATATTTATTTGAATTTCATCTCATAGGTTGACAGGCAACTATATGCCTATGCATTTACTGTAAACTTTGACCTTAATAATAATAATATTGAAATTTTAAAGATAATTGTCATATATTTCAGATTAATACTATTATTTTCAATCTCCGTTAAAAATTTCAACTCAATATCTTATTTATTACCATTTTTTAAATTATTCTATGATTTTCATGTTGTTGTTTTGGGGGGTTGTCTATTTTCGATAACATTTTCTTTATTTTATAATGATAATAATATTAACAACAATAGTAATATATTAGTTTAAAATACTTTTTCCTTGTTCCATGTTGTTTACCGTTTAGTAAAATTTCATTGAAATAAATTTTGTTTTATATAGATTGCAAACAATTAAAAAGCAGTTTTATTACCAAAGATTTTTTGTTATTTTGGTGCTTATGTTACGAGGATTTCTTTTTAATAGTAATGTTAATTTATTGGCAATGTGAAAAGGTGGCCTTTTGCCACATTATATTGATTTGGACTTAGGCCCAATAATAATAGTCCTTTGTCCATTTATTAAATTTTTCTTTATTTTTAAAAAGGCCTAAGTCCATCTTGTCTATATTTTTTATCATAAGTTAAAAGGAGTTGAGGTTTAAAATATCAAAAGAGGCGAAAAAAAATTATATTATCCTAGAGTAACAAGAAAACATAACTTCAGCTTTGTAAATTAAAGAATGTAGATAGAATAAATCAAAAAAGTTTTTGGGCTTTTTCTCAAAATGAAAAAAATGGACTTAGGGCCTTTTAAAATTTAATCCCTTTGGACTTAAGCCTTTTTAAAATTAAAGCCCTCTGGACTTAGGCCTCTTTAAAACTAAGGGTGCGATATATATATCCGGTTGAGAAAATTCTTTTGGAAAATTGAAATCATTAGCGCGATAGCTTGAATCCAATCAAATGAAAAAACTATTTAAATTTTATTTAAATACAATATTTCGTTTAAAATTTTCACATTTTCACGTAACATGATAGTAATAACAATATAACCTTCTTCAGCTTTGCGTTTTTCTCACGTAAATTGAACTAAATTTTCTGAAAATAGCCGACTTTGTGAACTACGAAATATAACTACGTCTTAAAAACAGCTTGTTAACAGTAGCATTTCAAAAGGTCCACTAATAATAGCGAAATAAAATAAGTTTATATAAAATAAATACATTTTCTGAATATACCAATAAAACGCTATTATTCGTGCGACGAACCTGCGAGTGATTCTGCACAACATATGCGTTCTACGGAATGATCCAGCCTTCCAGGTAATTTATTAGCGTTTTTGAATGGAGTTCTATCATACCCAAGCATTTCATAGAGGCCAACGTTAGAACTATTTCGAAAATCATCATCTATCAAACAATAAAGTCATGGCAATATTGTCCCACACGGTCCTTAACGTACTCAGGTAATCTATCGATTAATGCTGTATTAAAAGGGTACAATTATTTGAAAACATAGTTGGCTCACTGGCTCCTTTTCCTCGCTTCGCTTTCAATATTACGCAACTCGATTCCCTGCCACGTGTTGCAACTATATTCCATTCGCTGCAATGGAGCGCTTGATATTGGTGGAAACGTGTTGATTTGATTGCAAACTTCTTCAACAACATGATCAGAGGAAGGACTGATAAGATTTTCTTTCAAACTTGTGTTTCGGGAATAAAACAATGAATCAGAAAGTTTCCCAATGCCTACCTATAAGCAACAATACTCTATAGTATAGCACATTTATGTAAAACAAAAGCAGATTCATACAGTTCATCCATACCTTTACAGGACCAGGGCGAATGCGATTCAACAGTAATGGGTCATACTCGTCTACATCATACACATCAAGACAAACATGACCCTAAACATGAAAAAAACCCATTCATTAAACCATAGTGCACCACACATTCAACACTCTTTAAGACACACGTGTTATGCAATTATACATTATGTGCAATTGCTGGAGAAGCTGTGTGAGTATATTACAAAATATTTAAATTTTTTTTCTCATAATGCTTGTGCCACATCCATTCTGGATTTTTTGTGTCTAATTAGTATAGTATAGTTTTGTGTAAATATGAAGTGAAAACTGTTCCATGGACTTAAAGCAAAAAGAAATGCAAAAGTTATTAGAAAGTTTTTGTAGTAATAGTGTAAAAGAAACAATCTGGCTTGATTACCATCACAACCAGATTTCCACGTCAACAAATGAACCCATGAATAACATATATTAATTCTAAACATGTCTCTCGGTTTCATACAAAAGATGATAGGATGAATATATACTAAAGTTTACTGGCTCCCACCACTATATTTCATTGTATAGAGTTTAGATTCAATATGGTGTAGGAAGCCTCGTGTTTATTCTTCGTTATGACTTGTTGTCAGAAGTGGGATAAATAGGGATCATTATTTACTTTGTAATCAACAAAGCCTCCACATAAACGAGCGAAATTGAAATTAACTGGAAAAATGTATCTGAAAATTTTAAAAACTTTGAAATGAGATTCAACGATTACTGTATCCAGTCAGACTACATAGGTTTAGATGAAGATCCTGGCACAGACTGGACAACCTGCTACAAGAAACCTCCTGTCATGCCCGATGAAGCCTTTCAGGTTATCAGATAGACCATTGACCCACTCATTGCTTCAGCAGATAAGAAATGTGGATTTGGACGGAAAAACTGTGCACACCTAATCTAATGACTGATCACTTTAAATTTTGACATGCTTCCCAAAACCCAAATGAGACAGTCCAGGATTGGGAAGTCAGGATCAGACAAGCCGGAATTGTTATTGCTGAAAGCCAAAACAATAGAGTCTGCTCAAAAGAAAAGCACATCCAGAGAAATAGAAGAACTTGTACATTGGACAAACATAATGTTGAAAGTCAAGATGAGACATAGTAATACGTAACTCACCCCACACTTGTACTATCAGCAGCATACACCATAACTGGAAAATCAGACTCAGTTTCGGGCAAGGACAGTGTGAATAGTGGTGACATAACCATCCAAGCCATCTTCTCCCTGCAACCACACTCTCTCCCAAACAAACAATCACTCACTGAGGATGACAAAATGCTTCTCCCTAGTAGACATAAAAGACAGTTTCCGACACATCCTGTTGGATGAGAAATCGTCACTCGTGACAAGGATATACACCACTTATGGAAGATATCATTGGAAACAACTCCCTTCATTATCTATATTGCCCCGGAGGAGTTTCAAATGAACAGCATCAAAGTAGATCCAAGTAAGTCAACAGCATTCTCAAAATGCATGCACATTAGGACAGACAGAGCCTACTCAGGTTTATTGCTATGGCAAACTGCCTGTTATTCTACTGCCCTAATCTCAACAACACCATCCGACCACTAACATAGTCGACTAAAAAGGATATGGCGTTTAACTAGCCATCGGTTAAAAAAGCAACATTTGAGAAAGCAAAACAACTGATCGCTTCAGCTCCAACTATGCAATACGTCAATCCAGGGAAATTTGTGACGCTACAAGTTGACACAAGCGAGAAAGGATTTGGAGGTGCACTGCTCTAAACAAACGACCACAATCAACTACAAACAGTAGCATTAACACCATGTACATTGAGGCGGAGAGAAGGATAAAAAATAATGCCTGTATGCACCAGCCAGACTTCAAAGGATGCTCTCCAGACTACAGAAATACCAGTTCAAGCTGATATTTCCAGTGAGTGTCTGACAAATTTTTAAAACTATTTAAAGAAGCGTTGACAATCTTGCTAGGAAGGCTAACACTGAAAAAATGCGAGTGACAACAAGTGATTCATTGATGGCATAGCTTTAGAGGGGTGTGTTTTAATTTATACAGAATACAACCATTTATAAACCTCAATCATGTCTCCTCTTCAGAAACAGTAGTGCATACTTGGGAGGTTTACTTCCAGTAATCGTGATTCATAGAGTAAATCTTCTAAACCAAGGTCAAGTTTGGTAGTTCTCCTCGAACATTTTCGATACCGCACTTATCTTTTAACAACCTCGCATTAAAGGTGTGGATGTACTCTAAGTGTAGAAAACAGAGTTCAGAAATTTTTTTTATCAAGACCGATGAAGTTATCAAGATGCATAACCACACATCATGGCCCAGGAAGCAAGAAAATCTGTATCATTCTGCAGATCAACAGACAGAGATACACACGTCCAAATTTTATACAATTTTGTGCAAACATCAAGATAATAGCTAGTATCACACTTGCCACACAGTTGGTAACGGGATTTAACCCCTCCCTTTCTAATCCACCCCCCCCCCCCTTTCAAAGAAACTGCCAACCCCCCCCCTACATACATGAAATTTTCTCACAAACGTATTTACGTAATATGTGTGAATGAGCCCATATTTATTTTTAATTATTTATTTATTAACAAATTTTTATACAGGATAACCAAATCAAAATAGTGTAAAATAATTCTGTTCTAACTTTGGGTCCTGTGTAAAATACCCCAAAAAATAAAATTATGCAAAAAACAAAGTATATAAAAAGAGAAATAAAAGGAGGACAAACTTAAAGAGGGATAAAATATCGCAAAAAAACTAATTGTGAAAACAAAAATAAAAAAACAGTAAATATATAACTATATAAATACAACCTCCCCCCCCCTTTTCTAGATCAACCCCCCCCCCACTTTGTTGTTTATCCCCCCTTTCTAGAGAAAAAATACATCTCCCCCCTAGAGTGTCAATTTTGAAAAACTCTAGAAAATTCGAGATTGTGTTTTTGCAGATGAGAAAGGATATATGATGTTTTATAATATTTCAAAAATTTTTACAACACATGTAAAACTAATAGAACATTAGTTCTTTGCTGGAGTCCGATCACATTTTTTGAATAACAGTATTATTATATTAGCGTCTTTCCACATTTGTGGAAGAACACCATCTTTGAATACTTTCCAGAATATCAATGATATTAGTACAACAATAGTTGCTTGTCATCCAGAAGAATACAGAGAAATTTTTCTTTTGTTTTTGTTCTATCTCGTATTTAGGCATAGAAGACTTTTGGGTTGTTTTTTATGTCATTTGCTAATCCTGTTTTAGAAAGACTATACTGAATTCCTACACGCAGCTTAGTTTCCTACACCTTTAAAGTATTCCGTCTCAAGATCGAAGATGAATTCCCCAAACATTACCAAATTAAAAGCAACAAAGAATCAAACATACTCAAAGCAACAAAAGCCGAGCCTACTTTCATACAGCCTATTCAACAATGCAAAAAATGGGAAAATAAAATCTCCGGACAACAATTTAAGACCATATTGGAACTTGAGATAAACTAACAATCAACAATAACTTTATATATAAAAGCCAGTGACAGAAAACACCATAAGAACTGAGGTCTTGTAGAAGATATATACATTTGAACCATATGGGTGCATTGTCAAACACCAAAGAAGTGTTGTTTTGACTGGGCATGTGAAAAGACAATGCTGATATGTTTACTTCATGGAGGGAATAAGCGAAGTACCAAAGAACAGCACCGAAAGAATTTTAAATTAAATCTAATAAATAAATATATATATAATATACAAACCTTACAGTTCCCCTGTTTCAAATACTTTTCATATTGATGACGCTTCTTCGCATTGAATATCTTGAATTTTTCAATAGCCATCTCATCTTTAATCTTTTCCTGAAACAAACCAATCAGGTGTTTTAGCTTTAATAGACACACAAGACAACAACTACTTACACATAAGGGATTGTAAACATTCTTATGCCACCTATTCAAAAGAAGGCATGATTTACGCTCTTTGACAACCAAACTTTGGTTTAATAACTCATCTAAATGCTGAAATACATATATATACATCACTTAAATTCCATTTAAATACTTTTTTAAATAACTGATTTGATTTTATTCATATACCTCTTTTAGTTTCCTTTCCTCGTGAAATAACTTGTTGCAAATATCTGTTACCTCAGCATATTCACATTTATTCTAAATAAATCTTGTCCTTTCGCTTTCAACATAAAAGGTTTCATACACTTACATCATCATCAATAGACCCATTTATATGTTCTTTTAACTTCAATTCTGTTCTTCTTTTTGATAATTTTGAAGGAATCTATTATAGTAATATAGTATAGGCAAATCAAATTAAATATGAAGACTAGAAAAGCATTATGAAGGTTTTGTAAAATGTATATTTATACTTCATTATAGCTAGAAAACAAACCGTTATCTCTGAATGATGTACTGATGCATCAGTCATTCTTCGATCATTTCATTAATTCTCTATTGTATAAACTTGTCTTGCTTGACTTCAGTGATATTAATATGTAAAACAAAATAATTTCTAATTTTCACATATTTGTGTTTCGTTTTATTCGCGAAGCAAGATTAAATGAGAAATCAGGACATTCGATTATTTACGTTGTAATTGTAAACAAATATGGCAGTAAATTGCTTATAAAATGAATAACCAATTACAAACACTTTTGCAAAGCACTTTATCAAACACTGGTCATATTGAAGAATGTGCTATTTTTCGTCGAAAAGATGTGCTCCTTCGCGCATCATCTTCTACTAACTTCTCAGTATGGTATTCTATCACTTTTTTATTAATTTAATCGACGTTTTTTTTTTACTGTAGCTGTCTTCGGAAGAAATGGAATATTTAAGAGATCTATTCCAAAAAACCTCTCTCACACGTACCAGTGGTATTGATTTCAAGGGGTTACATTACAAAACCGTACGAGCTGATAAATATTCGATATATGCTAAAAAAGTAGGAAATAAAATCCAATTTTATTTAAAAAAATTTAATTACGCTAGTTTCTTTATAAGCATGCTGCTGTTCATTCATGGTACCTAGAGCTTAGTTTGTGTCTCGAAGGGCATAAAAATATGCTTTTTATTCATTATATGCTTGTAATTCATTACGAGTAAAGGTATCAATTATATCTTTTTCCAGAATATTTTCCTGTTTTAATCAACAGCATTCAAAGAACACTCTCACTGCGTTGCAAATAATTAATAACATTATTCATGTTTCTTAGGGTAATGGCTACTTATGTTCATTTTTTCTGAGATTTTACCTGTTATGCTTGTTATTTATAAAATAACTGTATGAGCAAAATATCTTTTAAAGTACCAAATCAAAGTAAAAACAAAGACAAAATTTGTGAAAATATCCTTAGAAATGATGTTACACCATTTCAGGATTTTCGTGGAATTGTCATGACAAAAACTGTTTTGTTCATTGTGTTGGCAACATATAAAGCAACAATGTTCCCCGGTGTATGTGTTGAGGCTGTTGAAAATTTTGGTAAATTTAATTCAGAAAATTATGTTTTTTAGATATTTCACACACTTTTCCAGAGAGTAAAAATATTGCATTTATATATTATTTATTCTGATTTTCTTTTCTTTAGGTGACTATCTTCGTGAAAAGAGCAAATGACAGACATTACAGTAAAAGACCATACACATTTAAATGCTTTCCATACTAAAAGTCAAAGATGTGTTTTTCAAAAAATATATTTCAGCGTTTTACAGTGCATTATTACAATGTTTTTATAAATGAAACCACTACTTCAACTGGCCATAATTTGGTCTTCGTTTACAATATCGCTTTGCAACCAAAATTATTGCAACCAATACCCCCATTACAATCATTCCACCAATGAACGAACCTGTGTCAAATCTCCTCACAAATGGGCGATGAGTTTGAGGTGATTGTGTCGTAGGTGATTGTGTGGTAGGTGAAGGTGATTGTGATGTGGTAGGTGAAGGTGATTCTGATATAGTAGGTGATTGTGATGCGGTAGATGATTGTGATGGAATAGGAGAAACAGACGTTTTTCTTGGTACACTACTTGATACTGAAGATTTTGAGGATGAAAGCAATATTGATTGGACAGAGCTAACTTCAGTAGATGAGTGAGAAGTTGTTACTGCCAACGAGCTCTTTTCAATTGGCGATGTCGCTAAGGAACCATGTTTTATTGTTGTTGCTGAAAAAAACATCTTTAAAAACAAAGGATATGGTAATAGTCAGGAGATATAAACATAATCAATCAATTAAATATAGTTCATGTTTAACTGGCTGAAAAAAGATATAAATACAGCGCCACATAGCTAGTTTACAATCCATTTCAAAATATATATGTAAGAGTGATCATAAACAAACCAAATATATAATGTTCTTAAAAATAGCTCTATCAGCATAGGGACATTTAGGGACAAATATTAATGTATATAACTAAAAGGCAAAGTAACGAATTAACGGCACAACAAAATAAGAATTTAAAAACTTACAAGATGGTTGAAGTGATTCTGTGGAGTTATCAATAAGTTGGACGGAACCTAAAATATTAGATTAAAGCTACTAAACTGACTGAATACATAATAAATCCTGAAAAAAATTGTAGAGGTGTATAGCTATATATATTTGAATATTTTAATCGAGTACATTTATTGTTTAGATAAATAAACAAAACAGTTATTCAAACACTTACAAACGAAGGAAAGTAGCAAAACAACCAACACGTACTTCATTTTGATCTAAATTAAACTGCTTATTATTGTCACACCCTCATGTGATAGCCGCTATTGCCACATGTCGTAAAATGAACTTTGTCGTAGAGGAGATTGTCACTTCTGAAAGAAAAATCCTTTATTTCAGTTTCTATCACAGGTGGAGTGACTGGAGTGGTTAATTTTCGTGAGATAGACGTAACTCAGAACTTTCCTATTAATTAAATTCGTCTTAGTCACATTTTCATTTTTAAATAAATCAGTTTATGATATATTAAGCATAACTTCGTTTACTTTAAAAATCATGATGAAAATATATACGATTATATTTAGTTTCTTATTTGAAATTTCATTCAAATCCGGGGGATGGAGAATATAAAATTTTAATCGATACGAAGGTAACAGGCCAACTCGGCCAAATGCCAACTCGGCCTAGATTTCCGATATACGAACAAAATGAGGACTCGACTGTTTGGTTTTAATTGGTTTTAATAAGTTTTTATCAAATTTTTGGAGCTTTCTAGATCGACGGAATTAATAAAGAATAAGAAAAAGTCCCGATTGGTCAGATATATCGGAATTTTATTTAAGGAAAAAAAATTGGCCTTGTTTACATTGATTAGATAAATATGAAATAAAGAAACCCAGTTTATTTTGTTCGTTCATTGTGCCATTGCCCTAGCTGGCACACCGCAAACATGATTGGCAACCGCGTTCAGAAGTCTCTCGGAAGTGCGTGTTCCCGCATTAAATTGGTCCCACAGCTCGAGCAAGTGTGCGTTATGTTTGGTGTACTTCTTTTGTTGCGCATGAAGAATCTTCCCACACGACAACAGTGACGATTGCACATTGACGAATGAGGCATTGGTGTGCAGGAATTTAATCAATAAATAAAAGTTCAGGTTGCCTTTCCTGGCCTTCGAATTTAAGCAATGATGCCAACCTTCCACGTCGTTATTCGTTCGGATATTACAGTAGATGGCTGGTGTTGGACAGGCTCGCTATTGGCATCGGGCAATGGCGATGGCGAACTTGGAGTATCGAGACAGGATTGCAGCTTAGGTTGAGAAGGCAGGAATGACGTGACCGACGCTCGATGGTGAGGTTTGGCTGGCTGGCATTTTCTCTTCTGTGATCTTGGTGCGGCGGGCTTGACTCAGGCGAAATCGTGATGGTAACGTGATGGGTTTGGGTTAATTAAACTTTCAAGCATTGTCAGAGAAGCGCAACATCATAGAGTTTTCTATATGTATAAATCTGGGGACAGCTCTTTTCTAGGCAACTACCGACCTACCTATCTCAATATTACCTTTTTTCAAAGATAATTAGTACAATGTATAATATATAATCGTTATGTATATGTACAATCGTTTACACACCCACATATGTAAAAATAATATTTTTTTCCTTGAGCAGCTTGGTTTTAAAAAGAACACTGCAACTGAACATGGTATTTTGTAATTTACAAACGAAATTACACAATCTTTCCGTCGAGCAAACAGACGAGTCCTCATTTTGTACGTAACCGACACAGCCAAATCAATAAGGCTGCCAGCGTTTGGAAATATCGGTAATATACCAACAAAAAGTCTTCTAAAGATATCATTAGTGGACCAAATGTATTGATGGTCGCATGATAGATTGAACAATAATATATAAACATATTGAGGCAAAAATAAATGAAGAGTATAGTAAAGGAAACGTCAAATTCATAGTTAGGCCGAGTTGGTATCGGCTTAGGCCGAGTTGGTAGGCCGAGTTGGCATTTGGCTGAGTTGGCCCTACACCGATACGAACATTCAATGAGCGTTGACTGGAGTTTCTGTGAGAACAGCGAACAAATATTTTGCAAAACAATAATAAAGTCTGTACAAGACTATTTTAAACGACATTCTTATGAAAACCAATGTTGTTCTGTATTAATCTTCAATAGCTGTACTCCAAGAGGAAGGTTTTTAATTCATAAAGTTGTAGAACTAGTGACACGTGATGAAGAACTAAAAACATCATCGTTTGGAAAAGGTATCGATCGGAGAGTGATTGTGTATTTCCAAAAAAATGAGCAATTGCAGTCAAATTGTTTTGAACTAAAAAGAAAATGCTTAGATGTTGAAATGTCATCAAATCACAGGTTTCTTTTTTTGTATGTATTTTTCCTAACCCTTATTAGGTAATATTAGATACCTAGCGGATATAAAAAGTCATTGTCATTCAAAGTGGCCATTAAAGCTTGAAATTTATTACCAATTTTATTCTTTGCTAGGGAAGGGAAGAATCCTGATTTTTGAAATTTGCAAAATTAAATTTTCACAAAAAGAATTTCTTTTTTTTTTAACTCAACTAAATTTTGCTTTTTGCCTGAAAATGTTGGTGTGTGACCTTTTTTGAGCTAGAGGTAGGGGGAAATTAGAATATTTGTTGGAATACAGCAACAGATTAGTTAAAAATGAAGCTTGTGTTATATATATTGAATATTGTCAAAATTAGTGGCACACTTGAGCTATTTTTGCGCACCTGCACTTGAAAATTTTTGGTTGGTACACTCAAGATCTCGACGAAAGCTGCCACGATCTGCAGACTGGATCTGTACCCAGGAAATATTTTAGTGTCAGTTAAACAATATCACCAAAACTTCCTGCACTGAGTATCGTGACACAGTAGCTCCTTTCGCGGGTAGATCACATTGTTTTAATTATATATTCGTGAGAAACTACTTAGGATATCGTAAAAAATTAACAGAGCTGCAAGTTCATAAATGTAATGGAGTAATGATGCCACAATATGTTCATTTGAAAAAGTTGTTTGCAATAAAATTAATTACGGCCTTTAATTACGGAAGTAACAGAGTGACAAAAGTCCTACTTTATTTTTTGTTGGTTAATGTGGCTTTTGAGAATTAAGAAAAGAGTTAATTTTTCTTTAACTATTGATGTACTATCAAAAAAGCACTATTGCACTTGTACTGTAGTTTAAAAATTTAGAAAAATTGTCAGCACTATTAAAATTAAGGGGTTATGTAACATCATATTTTTTACTTAGAAGCTTCGAGCGTCGACCTGATAGGCAAGTGTATATACCTCGATACCGTAGAAATCTTGCATCAAATGAAAGTTTAACAAACAAATATCCAAAGACACAATGTCAAAAACCTTTTGATAATGGCAAAAATCACAAAAAGTCATCAAAGAAAACTGATTCCAAGAAACAATCTGTTGTGGAAGATTCACCTGCTACTAGTCAGTCTGAGCCCTTCACTCAGGATTACACTCAAAAACCATTGAACAAATCATTAGATCACATAGAAGAACAATTGTGTGAATCTAATAAAACGCCAGGCAGTGCTATGTCTTCAGAGGAAAATGTGCGTGAGTGTGATGATGACACATATAATGATATCTTCATTGGAACTTTACTTGAAGAACTTGTTGCACTTGTGGTAAGCAGTGTAACAAATAGTACGATGTTAAGTGAAGAAAACCTTGTAGATTGTGGTGTTGAAGGAACTGAGGTTGATGGTTATGCAGAAACATTGGCAGATCCTAATTTGTCACGAACAAAATTGTGTATGGATGTAGATGATTGTGATAAAAGTAACGAAGATGTAAAAGACGATTGGGATGCAAACTGGACAGAAGATGGGGAATGTCAAGATGAAGAAATGCGAAAAGAGGTGGATAGGATGATTTACTTTGTATACCACATCTATATGTTTCCAAATATATCTTGCAAAGAACTGTGATATAATTGTTCTAGCTTGCTGCTCTGACGGGAATAACCAATCCTACAGTTGAGCATGCTACAGGTATCGATTACCTCCACTTCGACACAAAAGATATCCATCTTGACACGGGAGGTATAACATGATTGATCTTATTTAAAGATATGCCCTGTGTTGTTGCTATTACTCCAATTAATTAGGATTCAATATTTGGAAGGTCTTGAACAGGTTTTTGTACAAAATCTCATATTTTATATCTTGTTGCCTACCCTGGATTCCGTCACAATTGTAGCACGATAAATACAAAAACCGGATAATGAAAATGAATGAATGATACATGTTCTGGTTGTTTTTATTTCTTTCAGAGTACGGGCATATCGTGGAGTTGTTTGATTTCTCACCTGTGTTAAAGACACCCGATCTGTTTAATGCATTGACTGCTGTCAGGTAGATATCCATGCCGTTAATTATACATATTTAGGTTTTAGGTTGCTTTTTCTATTTTAGTATTAAGGATTACAATTTAACTTGGGTTGATGATACGCACGCATTGGCTGTGTTTGCCAATCAAAGTGCAGGTTTGATTTCCAAATCTTTATAAAAACTTATTATTAACGCATGCGTCGTTCTTTCATCAGCCCATGAAG
The DNA here is from genome assembly GCA_963930725.1 of Candelabrum cocksii. NCBI lineage: Eukaryota > Metazoa > Cnidaria > Hydrozoa > Anthoathecata > Candelabridae > Candelabrum > Candelabrum cocksii. Next base: position 4,212,558 of record OZ005665.1, read on the forward strand.
CGATAAAGTCATACACGCCTATGCTTCAAATGAGACAGGTGATCGATGGTACTAGGCAATCAAAACTCAAAGCACGTACACTTAAAGGTGACGTGACATTTTGTTTTTATTAGTAGGCACCATGTCTGACATTTGTGTGGCAAAATAGCCTTATTCACTCAAAAACAACAATAAAACACACCTCTTTCTTGTAGAAGTGCTTCTACCGTACAAAAAGCGACCAGCTACTACTGGTTTGGTGGCGCATAACCTTATTTCCGGAGCTTTGGGCATGAAAACTAATTTGAGTGCCGATCAAAGACGCAGGGAGAAAATTCTGCTGAAAGAAGCTCGTGGTTAGATTACAAAATGTTTCTTTGACGCTATTTCGATCTGTTTTATTATTTGTCTCTCTTTACAAGTGTAATTTAAAACATATCCAGATATTTTTCTAGAACATAAGAAGCAAACAGCGAAAGAGAAAAAGGATATATGGGATGGTCCTGATCAGTAACAAATTGTTTTAATTTAATGGTTAACGTTAGCGAGTTTATATGAGAGCGTATACAAGTTTTAAGAATTTCTAACATGTATTGCATGTAAATGTTTAATAAAATCTTCGTTTATGAAAGATAATATAATAAATGTGTTTGTTGTGTTTATAGTAAAGAAATTGTAAATTAATGTTGTTATTTTTTTTTTTAATGCGATGACAAACAAACGAATGTTATCTATTTTTAAGCAGACACAATTTTTTTTATAAGCAACTTGTTTATAAGTAACTTCAGTACTGAGTAGATATGTCATAAAATAAGCGTGATTTTAAAACTACCGTGTTTGTTTTTGTTTTGATTGGTACAATGAGTCAAAACACCAAATCATCCTATAAATGAAAACAGATGCAAAATATCTTGATGGTTTTGAAACCAATGTCACCATGTAAACGAAAACAAAAACATTTCACAGCTGCGTCTGAAGTTGTATTTAAAAAGTATTTTTATTGTATTGTAATTATTACAGTATCGTGGAAAGATATTTAAAGTTTCAAACATTTTCCAAGGATATAACAAAGAAGTTCCAGAGGAAAATTGTTGAACCTTCCAAATGCTACAGAATACAAAGTAAATCTTTGTTTATTTTCAAGTAGAACTTGGTTCTTAATAGTTCAATAATTTGAATGAAATTGTTTTAGATGGCGAACTTTATAGAATTGAAAGAAATGAATTTTCAAAAAGTTGTTTCGAGCGAAAATTTAAGAAAATATCGAAGACCCTATTGAAGAAATATCGTCCCTTTGGTGGGCATTCTGGAGAAACTAAAACCATTGACAAAGTAATGGTGAAATCTTTCTGGGATGGAATTGCACAAGATTTGCGAAAATGGGTATGACTCTGTTACTACGTTGTTTTGTTTGATAGGACTTTGTTTCGAGATAAAATAATACTTTCTTTATATGCGTTTTCTATTAATTTAGGCAAACTTAGTCTTAAAAAGCGTGAACTTAACTTTCACAGGCTTCTCAGTGCCCCCTGAACCCAATTATAGGTCTTAGAGTACCCCATGTCCAATAGTTTGTTTTTGCGGCGCGCCCTTATTCATGTACTTATTATTTTGCTAGGTAAGAGAATGCGACCAATGTCAGCGAAACTCTACAAAAAACGTTCCGGCTCCAGAGCTGATGCCAATTCAGGTAAATGCGTGCATAGTAGTTACACCAAGAGTAAATTATACTGTTGTTTTATATGCGCTACAAACAGTACAACGTTTTTAGACGTCATGGCTTTGGGATGTAATTGGCATTAACATTACTAGTATGTCTTCTCTCTGTAATCCAAGGGTAACATCCATGTTTTAACATGCACAGACCTGTTTTCGAAGTACCCAGTTGCATTATGCAATACCAAACAAAGAAGCTGCAACGATTGCTAAACACATGATCAATTTTATCACTACATTCGGTTTTCCAAAAGCTATTATTTCAGATAATGGAACAGAGTTTAACAACAAGGTAAAATAGTCTAGTTAGAGTCGTTATGTCCGTGAAGAAGTGGAGGCGGCGTTTTTTAAGATTTATTTACTATTTTTCGCTGATTTTTAAGTTTTACGTTAAGTTATGGTAAAGAAAATATATATTCACCTAAGCGACGAAATGTATAAACTACTTGGAATAGAGAGGAGAACGGCGGTTTATTACCCCCAGTCAAATGGCCAAGACGAAAACACAAAGAAAAATATAAAAAGGTACCTATTTGAATGAAACGATATGCACAATGATTTAAAACATTCATTTTGATGTTTGTTTATTTGCATTTTTACAAGGGATGTACCACTTTTTTTTATACAAGGAAATTACGCAAACTTGTTGAAGAAAACGCAAGAAATTGGGACGAATATCTTGACCTCGTCATGTATTCTTTGCGAGTTGAAAGACATACAACAACGAAGGTTTCTCCATTTGAAGCTATATTTGCAGAACCTTCAGTGAATCTTTACTTGGCGAAGTACAAAGTGTTATTCCATATGATCGACCTATGACACAAAATTGCATTATTATATATGTATAATTATTATATATTATTACTCCTATTTATTTATTTATGTAAATTGATTGATATTGATATATACCTAACAGCATTGTTAAACATGTTAGAATGATTGCCAACGCCAAACTTCTGCAGAAAAATACGAAAATATATTTAAAAAAAAAACAAAGAAGAACTTAAAAGAATTTCTATTAACGTTAAAGAGGTAAATTACTTATAAATCAAATATGAAATGAATGATAAAAAATTGTTACATTATTAAAGCAAAATTTATGAATTCATATTTTAGAACACCGTCACAGTTCATGAAAAGTACAAATATTATTATGATAAAAAAATAGTGATAATCAAGGAGCTCATCAAAGTATCGAGAAAGGTGACAAAGTATTAGATGTTCAAGGGAGAAGAAAAAAAGGTAAAAAAATAAAGATTTTTCAAAAAGTGTTTTTTTAACTTGAATATTTGAAAGGTCTATAAAATGATTTGAATTTAAATTTAAAAAAACTTTTTAACGCATTTATTTCTTTTACAAATGTTTTATTTAGGAGATGCTTTGAGATGTTTAACTGTATAGACTCTAAATTTTCCAAAATCTTTTAACATTTGTATTAGAAAGTTGTAATACACTTTCAGCAACTGATGAAACCGCAATGTCAAGCTGGACTACTTTGGACGTTGCAACTCTTTCAGACGAAACTTTGACTGCACCAGAATATGACTTCAATATTATCAACAATATGTAATAATAAGTTTAAATATTTATATACAAATTGGAATGAATAGAATGAAAATAATACAAGTAAAAATTTTGAAAAATAAATATATGTGTTTACATTTACTTTTTTTATAGAACATTAAAATTGCAAAGACGTTATTGCTGATGGGATATTATCAGCTTCCAAGTGTCCAAGTATGACTTAAATGGTGTGATCATACAAAATTAAGGAACATTCCATAAAAGAAAAGCAATGAGAGCATCTAATATATAGCAGCTATACCTTTTCTTTTTCTACTACTAGACCTTTCGCGAGGAATGGAGGCGACTTTGTCATGTGAGGTCGCAGTCTGCTCATAGTGGCGGAAGAGACACGTGTATTTTTCTGATGTGATTTTTATGTCCTGTATAAATATTTGTTGAATAAAATAATAAATAAATAAATAAAATTGTAAAAAAAGAAGTTTCGTAGTGTTTTCGTAGTGAGCGAACTCTTTTTATTTCGTTATTGTCTGTTTTGTGCTTGCAATTACCTATCAAATTACAGACCGGAATATAGTTGTAGTAAAACAAATTCAAATCAATCAAATAGTAAGAGGATATACAAAGACAGAATGGTTATGCGAAAGCGAAACAAATTTCCGCAAACATATTAATGTAGAATTACAGGAGGTTTAGGTGTGGGTGATGATAGTAGAGGCGGTTTACGTTTAGAGCCTTCTACTTTGATTGAAGGTGCCCTTAAATTAAAGTTATCGAATTAACCCTAATGTTGGTAACGGGCGTAAACGAGGGTGTCTATCCCCTTTTCGTTAGCTCAAGACGTTGGGCGTAACTGTTGAGGCGGGCGCCACTCCAACCATCAACACCCGTACTTTACCGCATCGAAATGCTACATTTGCTGAGTCGGCGAGGCCGAGAGAATTTGAACTCGCAACCTCAGAAATCCGAAATTGCAAGTGGTCTACCAACTGAGGTGCCCTTAAGTGACGAAAATGATTAAAGATTTTTTTAACAAAAATTAGGAACGTTTTTTAGAATTCATCAGGAAGGACAATTAAAGGTTATATGAAGCCTCGTGTCGGTTATTGGAATCTCGTGTCGGTTATTGAAACCTCGTGTTGGTTATTGGAATTTCGTGTCGGTTATTGAAGCCTCGTGTCGGTTACTGGAATCTCGTGTCGGTTATTGGAATCTCGTTTCGGTTATTAAAATCTCGTGTCGGTTATTGAAACCTCGTTTCGATTTTTGAAACCATGCGTCAGTGGTGATATTGGAAATGTCTTCACTGACAAAAAATAACTATATTTTTCGAGGTTCATTTTGAATAAAAAAGTGACGAGATAAGATAACAAAAATCTCTTTTCTTTTAAAAACATTAAAATATGTTGAAGTATACGCTTAAATGTAAACAAATCTGTTCATGATAAAAGTTAGTAGTAAGGGGTGGTGGATGATGTTGGATATGTGGTTGGAACAGCAAGTCCAGGGAAAATGCAACTTTTGTAGCTGTCTGAACCATCACTATTGGTCATGTTAATTTCACACCAACATCTTTTACCGGTTTCCACATCGACAGAAGCTCCATTGATATCGCTATTCTGTTCTCTCTTTTTCATGCATTTTTCCGCACACTCTGCTTCGTTTTCAAAGTCACCGATGTTGTCTTCACCACCGTCACCACCATCCCCGGATACGTAGACACACCCGTGACATCTCGTCTCAGAACAGAGAAGGGATTCTACGTCCACTTCTCCCAATACCTTACACGTTGTCCCCGTTCCGTACGGCTCGGGCGTCTCGCAGGTCCGACTTCTCGTCGATTTTTCCATTCCATCACATTTAGTGCACGGTGAAAATTCACTCCATTCTGAGTATCCGTCATATTCTAGCAGAAATATACACATGCTTCTAACAATTCTTGCAAAATATTTCATCCTAATACACAATAGAAATTCTACCTACTTTTTATCATTTTGAGTTCTGTGTATGCCCTCAGTTCAGACGGTCCCCCAGTAACTTCACACATGTAAAATCCAAGTTCTGTTGCTTCGCTTAGTATTTTCAATGACGATGAAGTTTTAACCTCTGTCGAAGTCATGGCGGATACCTCGTCACTAAGTTTCATCCATTTCACAGAAAGCACAGATGTGTCACCGAAAACTTCGCATTTTAATTCCGCGGGGAATTCTTTTACAAGGTAAGTAGAGGGTGGTATTTGCCCAAAGCCAAGTTTCACCGTTTTCAAGAAAACCGTCACTGTATGTTTACCTAAAAGGTTGTATTTTCAAACAATTTGTTCATCATGCTTTTGAAAAAAGTATATATTTTTGTTTTTTAGAAGAGGTGATTCCTCTCTCATCGTCTTTAAACTTTCGAGCAATTTTAGATATGCGAAATTCTTTGTCTGGAGTTTATTTGTAAATAATATACTTTCTTTAAATGATAAATACAACATCAATTTACCTATCATGTTTGTGGCATTAAAAAACCAAATTCCTTCGTCTTCCGGTTTTACGTTCACTATCGTAAGAACCCCATCCTTTTGTATAAAACGTTCTGGAGACTGAGTGCCATCCTTTCTTGACCACGTGATACGAGGTGCTGGATTCCCATTCACTTTCATTATTGGGAACGTGGTGTTCAGACCCAAACCAGCAGTGTGAATGGTGATCGAGTCTTCCACAGTAGGCGGCGCTATAATTCGTATTTTATTTAGTCTATAACCGAAAATGACATAAAAACGCCCTACTATATATGGTTAAGGTGCCATTAGTTTCGGCTTTTCCTGCGATATTAGTAGCCGTGCATTTGATTGGACCTTGATCGGAAATTCTTGACACATATGCCGTGAGAAATGATCGAATTTCATTGTTTCCTAGGACGTAATAATCTTGCGTGAAGTTAAATATGTTTGTCGTCCATTTCACCGTTGGTATTGGGATACCAGAAAATCGACAACTAAACGTCACTTCATCGATCATCATGGTTGTTTTATCAAGGTTGTAATCAACAACAGTGGGTTTCGAAATTGACGGTGCCTTGTCTCCTTTTGGTCCCGGAGGTCCCTGTGGACCGGTTGGTCCTGGAAGACCAGGGATACCTGGAAGTCCAATTAATCCTTTCATGTCTGTAGAAGCCTGGAAAATGTGGTGTAGTTTAGTTTAGTTTAGAAATGAATTTATTTATTTAAGATGCTGGAGATGAAACTTACATTTCTCGCGTTGATTTTACCTGAAAAACAAAAATAACATTTCAAGATAAATGTTTTTCAATGCATAGTTAACGCACGCACTGAAATGTTCCTTCAATATTTGTGGCAGCAGTTCATCCAATCTCGTTTCTATCATCGTGGTAATTTTACTTTCTAGTCCAACAAGAATATTGTCGAAAGCAGTGGCATTAACAGTAGATAAGCCAGCGTCATCTTCGCTCTCTGCAATGCTTTTACGTTGGCGAGCTAGAGAATTAGGGAACTGTAATGAGAGAGATTCAAGTCATCTAAAAGTACTAACCTTTGTTAATCTTCCATGCGACATTCTGATCTACTGTTGCAGTTATGCAAAGCAGAGCTAAAACTACGTGAACCGTGTTCGCCGTCATCTTCTCTTAACTGAGTGAACTCCGCACTTACTCGATCTTGTTTATATGCGAAAATCCACTGAGTAAACAACCCGATCCAAACGAAAGTGTTTGAAGTTTGAAAAAAGGTGTTTTTCAAAGATGTTTTTCTAGTTGTTCTAGGTGTTTTTTGAGAAATTAATTTTTCAGCAAAAAAGAGCAACTCTAAGCAAAATCCGCTCTTTGTTTGTACTTTTCAAAGCAGGGTTTGTTGACTTTAGCTTTTAATATCTGGCGTACTTTTCTTCAACATGTATGCACAAAGCCTTGAACCATCACTTCACAGCCACTTAAGGTGTTACTTGTTTTAAGTGAAAACGATTTGTAAGCACTTTAGAAAGTTTTGATAGGATGTTGATGGTAATGACGTCAACAACTGTTAACAGACAACCGCAATGATATTATATTTGCTAAACAAGGGAGTGACATTTGTATGGAGCAAACACTTGTAAAGAGAGTGTGGAGGAATTAAATTGCAGGCATTTAATATCGCCAAACATTTTGAAATATGTTAATCCAGATGCATTTTGCAAGAGGTTTTTTGGTTGAAAATTCTAAAAATTCAATTCCATCATTGGATAACTAGTTCATTATTAAAAAAACGTAATAGTTTTTATATAATTTACATTGATGTTGTCCTGATTATTTTGTCATTTATAACATAGCTCGAAGAGAGATTACCGTGCTAGTCAGTGTAGCTCCCAAGAAACGGTCCTTTGTAAATAACATCCAACCCCTAATAGCGATAACCTCCCAAAAACGTTTAGAGAGGCCATCTCGTCCCAAATAGAAAAATAAACGAATTTTCTCTTCAAAAGCTTGAAACTATTTTTGACAAATTGACAAAAGCGCACGCTAAACAAAAATATAGCGTAGGTAACAAAATGTTTGCAATAAAAGAATAACTATAAATATTCCAAAATAACCCATATACAAAACTATCAAAAAACTTACAATATTTACAGAGTTGAATACTTTAAAATACTGTGAATTTAAATAGAAAAACAATAATGCTTTCACTTTAAAATATGCAACAAAAACAAAAATATTCTTAACGTCACAAATATATCGGCGATGACGTCAAAAATATATCGGTAATGACGTCACAGATATATCACAAAAATCGCTGAGACGTCACAGATATATCGGTGATGACGTCACAGATATATTGGTAATGACGTCACAGATATATTGGTAATGACGTCACAGATATATCGGTGATGACGGATATAGTGTTTATCCTTCGAGGTTTAGCATGCTTCGGCATGAATCGCCTGAAGTCTTACTTTCTTATTACATGTTCACACCGCTATCTTTATCGTAAACGAAGTAATCGTGGTACTCATCCAGATCGCTGTTCTCCATCATGTACAGCGGATTCATGTAATCCTCTTCTATATCATCCTCCAAACCCATTGCGGCAATGACGTCATAATACGGATTCTCAAACGAGTACACGTGACCGACGTTGTTAGCGAGACATGGTTTCAACTCGATGTCTTTCGGCTTTTTTTTAATCTTCTTCAATTGTGAAGGAATGGAGCGTTGGTGTCGTTTGAACAAGAAGCCAGACAGGCATAAGAGCAAGAAAACACCTGGAAAACAAAAATATTAAGACGTTTCAACAAACTATAAGCCGATATTTTCTTCTCGGGTTATGATCGTTGATTTGTAAATACAAAAGAATTCCCAAATTGCAGTGACCTCTCACGGTCAAAAGTTTTGTATTAAAGTACGACACAAGTAACAAATCAGCGATGTTATAACCCCTAACAACACTATGCATTTGTTCATATATATATAGGTCTCCTATAAGATCATGTGACATACCTACAACGCCTAATATTAGATGAAGCATGTATCTTTTATACCACACTTCATCACCTGTGATTGGATAAGTTTCACCTGCGTAATATTCGTAACCAATAATCTTTGAAATGTTTCGCGCGCCAATAAAAGCGAATGTTTCGAGTATGCGCTTTGCGGGCAGTTGTTCGGACGAATTTGACAACGAGAAAGAGATTTCGGACACCTCTCCGTTCTTTGTGAGCAAAGGCAGTATCTTATAAACGCGGGCTGTGTATGTATTGTCAACGAACAATTCCTCGAAAATCATTTCCAAGTCCTTCCTCAAGTTTGTCACGGCGCGAGGTTCGCGAAAGAAACTCGCGGAAACACGTAGTTTGAACCGCGCGAGGTAGCGCGATACGAGGTGACATTCCCCGTTCATGTTGTTACAAAACTCATCATCGGAGCACGCACACACTTTTGAGCAATGATGTCCGAAATTTGTCCAATCGCAGTCGTTTTCGCAGTGTACTCCCGTGAAACCGTTCGCGCATGAGCAGTTACCCTCCCTCTTGTCACATGTTTGTGAGGTCACGTGACGACACGGCTGGCATCTTTGTAGGCATCGTTCACCGTAAAATCCGTCAGTACAGCTCTACAAAACAAACACGTTTGTTTGTTATTTTAAAAAGCATTTGAAGTTAGAAGTTTGCAAGTGTAGATACATACAGGTTTATATAAGAAACACACTTTTTGGCTTCAACCTGAAGTTTCTTAAATTCGGGGCAATTTGAGCCTCAAATGTTTCTTTATAGAGACGCTTTCTAGAGATGCTTAGACAAAGAAAAAACGCAGTTTAGTAGTTTGGTTTATTCAAAAGATAAATTGCGAGGACATTGCAGTATTCGTACTTCCTAATTCGAACAAGAAAATTCGAAAATCGGGTCCCTGAGAACATGATAAAATTAATTGGGCCTGGCCATGTTTCTTATTTGTTGCTTAATTTTTGTCATAACACAGCCTCATGTTTCTTATAAAAGAAAAACGTGTATACATTTATATGCAAACACACCAAGGCGGGTTGACACGATTATTTTTTATTTAAGAAATGATAAGTGTAATTTGCACGGGTTTCACATTACATTATTGCCTTACGAATGCACAGCGGTTGCCATGGTAGCCATGCTTGCACGAACAAAAGCCGTTCACGTTGGAACATTTTAACGTATGCATGGTCACACAAGAACAGCGTTCGTTGCAATTATTGCCATAGGTTCCCTGTGGACATGCCAACTGGCAGAAGGTTCCTGTGAAGCCACTACCGCAATTACAACTTCCGTTCACACTAATAGTGAAATGAAAGAAGTTATACTGGCGGAAGTTATACTGGCGAAACATCATGATGGAGAGACTTTTGATGCAAGATACAATTCGCCGCCTTAATTTTGAAAAACCTTAAGTCCAACTTTATAGTTTTAAGATATTGCGTTAGTTTTCAAATCTTCCAAATAACTCTCCCATTCACATTTGTTTCTCTATGGCTTTGCAGTTTCCAGTTATTATTTAAAGTTTGGGTTTCAATTTTCAGCTATTTTATGTGATATAATCTTTTCATAAAAATAACTGTTTTGACATCTCTGGACTTCAGGTTATTCAATAAACATATTGCAATTATTAATAATTTAACATCAAAGTTTTTGACGTTGTGATGGACATAAGGTCCTCAATGAAATCTTGCAATAATGGACATAAGGTCGTCAATGAAATCTTGAAATGATGGACATAAGGCCTTTTTCAAACAAGTGCAAAAAATCATTTTTAACAAAAATGGACTTTTAAAATTAAGGCAACGCATTGTATACTTTGCTCACATTATTCAACAAAATTTAATGCATTAAGGTTATCAGTATCGGAGTTCGAGACTCAAGCTCTCCTGAGCGCAACACCATTGGAATGTGTCTGAAAGCCACGAGTTAACCAAAGACTAACGGTCGAATAGGTACACTTGTATCCCTCAGTAACGATTCGCTGAGTAATCAGCTACATGGTGAATGAATAAAGTTCATCATGTCACTACAGTAAAAAACGCTGCGGATGAATGAAAAAATAACTCTACATACTGGTGACAATGGGCGTGGTTCTTACACGAACATTCCTTCAAGCAACTCTCGCCATAAAAACCGCTGTCACACTTGGCACGACAGTGCACACCTTGGTAACCAGGGGGACAATAACAAAACCCGTTTTTATGGTCACACGTGGCGTTGTTTAAACAATGACATATCTCCAGGCAGTTTATACCCCAGCGTCCGTTCGTGCAGGTGTCGGTACAAAGTTTACCTTGATAACCTAACAGAAACAGAAAACATCTTCTTGTTTATTACGTCATTAACGCGCGTTACTTAGTCTTGATTTGTACAATCTACTTGAGGAAGACCGTGTGCAACGCACGCACACTGACGCGTGGACAGTCACATAGACATCAATGCTTCATATTTACACAACATATCTTAATATTTAATCCAGTAAACGTTTTAGATATAGAGAAATTAAAACGAACGAACCTATAAAATCAAATAGTTCCGAGTATCTAATTAACTATAACTTTATCAATACAAGATTAAACAAACTAAATTACATGTCTATATACTTCCACAGGCACTTATAGATGGAAGAAGAGCTGGAACATGAACTGAAGATGCATACACGCTTAAAAATGCCCGGGTCATGATGCTCCTGATGATATGATACCAGCATAGGAACGCAAGAATTACACTAATGAAGATGATGGTACCTGGAAAACAGTTACAGTAGCCAGTGGAATGGTCGCACGTGCCTGTTGTATTTATTGTGCAGTTGCACGCACGTGTACAGTTGTCTCCGTAGCGACCAGCCTCGCATTCGTTGTCGCAGTTGGCGCCAGTGTAGCCAGACAGACACGTGCAGTTGCCCGTGACGGGAGCGCATGTTGCGCCGTTCTTGCATTTGCAAGTGTGAGAGCATTTCTCGCCCCAAGTCTCCTTTGGACAATGCATACTGCAACTACAGACAAAATTGCGATTAAAAACAGGGCCAACAAAGAGAAAACAATAAAAAAAAGAGTTTGAACAGTAGAGTAAATAGATGCCCTGATCTTTCGAAGAGACCCAATGAAATACTTACGTGGAACCGGTGTATCCGTTCTTGCAATGGCATACACCTGAACGCGGATGGCAGGCAGTGGTGTGTGTGACATTGCATCCACACACATTCTCACAGTTTCTACCATACCTCCCTTCCACGCACGGCACATTGCAGAAAGGACCGCTCAAGCCCTCAACGCAAGTGTAAATACCGGTAATTGGATCGCAGGTCGAGTTGACAGGATGGTGGCAATACTCCTTGCAGTAGTCGCCATAGTAATCTGGTTCACAGGGGTGTCGACATTTCCGCCCGTAAAACCCCGGCTTACATTCGCACCTACCGTCAGTAGCATTGCAACGCGCGCCATTGAAACAGTCACATCTGCGAGAAAAAATAATCTTAAATAATAATAATAATAATCACCACGTAAATTTAACTTAAATTTTTCATTTACAATTTGCATATTATTAAAGCATTTTTTAAAAATAAAACCTCATTTGCATAAGTTTACCGTGAGAATTTTAAATGTTATACTTTCGGCGTGATTGTGACAAGAAACATTACGTTTGATTGCAGCTCCTTCCAAACGTGTTGTCGGCGCATGAAGTAGAACATCTGACACCAGAAAAGCCCTCCTTGCAATAACACTCCCCCGTCACTCTATCGCACGTCTCGTACTCGCTACAGTTGCATGCAAACGCGCAGTCCTGACCAAACGCAGATTTGTTGCATGCCTGGCTACAGTTGTCTCCATGGACACCAGGTAAACACAAGCACTCGCCAGACACTGCATTGCAGTACTCTCTTCCAGGACATTCACATTTCTCCCTGCAATTGTTACCATAGCGACCTAGAAAAAACCGATGAGTTAGGTGATCACGATCGAGGTATGCGAAAGCACATTACGAAGTTTGTTTGGCAATATCTCTCTCTATATAATAACATGTGTGAACATTTCACCAACCTTTCGGGCATGGACTTTCGCATACCCGGCCAAAATAACCAGGCTCACACACGCAAGAAACATTCACACCAATCATCACACAGCTGCCATGGAGACAAGGGTTAGGAGTGCAAGCAAACTGACACTCGTGACCATGACGACCATTGTTACATAGACACTCTGATCTGTTAGCGGCTGAGAAATTTAAAATTAATGAATTAAAACAATCGTTAAACATTATAGTTTGAAAGTGAAAGAAAAAGTAATATAATAATAATAATAAGTAATAATAACAGTAAGAAGATAAATAAAATTAAAAGAAATTAATTTTAAAATCACTTGTATTACATGGGACGTTCGACTAAAGAAAGACTAACCAACCTTCATTGAATTGGCATAGCTGGGTTGGTAAGGGGCAGACCTTATCCCCAGTGCAACGTCGCTCCCTTGTTTTGCGTTTAAATTCGGGGCACATCCCCTTAGTAATGTAATGGCCATAAAGTTCAACACGTAAACACATCAAGTCATCGAATTCCGTTGGGTAGATGCGCAGTGCACGTCCAACCAAAGCGAACGCGAAGAAATGTTCCACTACTGCATCTCTCTCTGAAAGGATGTTTAATGATAGGTTAACAACAACTTCCTGTAATGTATGCGATTTTATATTGTGTATAGTACAATGGGCTGTACGCATATATGTTAATGCAGTGAAAAAAATGTTCAATTCTCATTTATACTGTGTGTGTAAAAAGAATCTTTCTATCTCGCCTTCATTGAAATTTGGTGCTTGTATCGTTCGCTACAACCTGTTGTAATGTATTAAAGGTGTATGCTTACCTTTAGTATTTCCCTCAAACTCAAATTCCTTTTTGTTTGAAATCCGATAGTAAACAAAGTTCTTTCCGTCCAAAGAAAACTTGATTTTGTATCTGAAGGTAAAGAAGATAGTATATATATATATATTATTCTAAGAGGTTTTAGCTCTAAAAGATTTCCCTATAGAAGGTCGAGTTAATAAGAAAAAATACATCTGGACGTTGTAAGCAGAGGGTACAGGAATAAGCAAAAGGTATTTCCTGCCAGAGAACAAACAAAAAAGGTTAAAGAGACTTTCTTGTTTGGCCACACTTTCTATATATTTACTTAGACTTCAATACAATAATAGCGGATTTTAGCGTAGTGTGTATATAACGGCTTTGTTTTAAGAAACATATACTGAATGTATGACCAATAAAATCAAGAAAAAGCATAGAAGAAGAAAACCATGTTAATAAACACTGAAATCTTCATTCATTTGCTCCAAAACAATTTTTTTATTGAAGATTGAGTTTCAAATATTCAAGCCTTAACGGACCTAAAAAAGTGCTTGGAATGATCCATGATCCCATCATCATCATCATCATCATCATCATCATCATCATCATCATCATCATCATCATCATCATCATCATCATCATCATCATCATCATCATCATCATCATCATCATCATCATCATCATCATCATCATCATCATCATCATCATCATCATCATCATCATCATCATCATCATCATCATCATCATCATCATCATCATCATCATCATCATCATCATCATCATCATCATCATCATCATCATCATCATCATCATCATCATCATCATCATCATCATCATCATCATCATCATCATCATCATCATCATCATCATCATCATCATCATCATCATCATCATCATCATCATCATCATCATCATCATCATCATCATCATCATCATCATCATCATCATCATCATCATCATCATCATCATCATCATCATCATCATCATCATCATCATCATCATCATCATCATCATCATCATCATCATCATCATCATCATCATCATCATCATCATCATCATCATCATCATCATCATCATCATCATCATCATCATCATCATCATCATCATCATCATCATCATCATCATCATCATCATCATCATCATCATCATCATCATCATCATCATCATCATCATCATCATCATCATCATCATCATCATCATCATCATCATCATCATCATCATCATCATCATCATCATCATCATCATTTACATTTTTCACATCTATTTTCCATGCTAGCATGGGTTAGACGGGGTTTCAACAGATGACATTCAATTTTGTAGGTTTAATCATTTGATGATTCATTGGAGCAGATGTTTTTTACAGCTGGATGCCCTTCCTAACGCCAACCTCAGGAAGAGGAAAAACAGTGATGAGTTAACCCACGCAAGATACCAACTTTGCATTTTAAACTTCGTGGCAGCAGTGCATAAAGGGCACGGGTGCTTATTTCCATGAGGTCAAATATGTTACATGACCCGCATATCCACTACAGCTATTACAGACTACCACTTCAACCTGGATGTACACAGACCATACAAAGTGGTTACAGGGGCAAAGATCGGCAAACTTTAACAAGAACTCAAAATTAAGTAAAACACATCAATCTTAATCAAAGTAAGTTGGTTAGATGCATTAAGTAAAATGCATGGCTCACTTTTTACAATTGCAATACTTTTGGCCAGTCCACATCCCTCCTTGTGTTGCAATCTTGTTGATCAATGCTATGTCTGGCAGACGGATCTCCAAATAGAAGCGACCTTTGCTTTTGTCTGTCGGTGCCCAGCCAGCTGCAAGGAAACAAAAGTGTACTTAGTTTATACAACGGATGGAAAACAACAAAAGAATTTTTTAGCAATAAATATTAATGCTCGTTAAGAACCAGTTTTCTTTGCGGCAATGAAATCATTCAACCAGAAAACCAACCAAATTTGAGATTTTTTTAAACTAAGATCTGTTAAAATGTAAAGAGAAGATGTTAAGGTCTTGAGCATAATTCTCGCAGAGTTCACTAGAAGCAGATGTAACAATTGAGGTGTGGAAAAATGGCCCTAGTCCAACTTTTCAAACAACAATAGATATTGATGCTTCATCGAAACCCAATGAAACAATATACCATTGAAGCAGCTACCAGAATCAATAAAACCAAAAAAACTAACCAAATGCGAGATTTTTTAAACTAAGATCTAAGCTGTTAAAATGTAAAGAAAAGATGTTAAGGTCTTGAGGATGATTCTTGGTTTGCATTCTCCATAACTTCTAGACAGACTTATAGTTCTTTTCACTAACATTGTAGCTTGTTACAAGAGGGTTCTTAAAAAGAAACATTATCATCATCAACATTTACATTTTTCACGTCTATTTTCTATAGGTCAAAGATGTTACATGACTCGCATACACAAACTAAATTTAAAAACCTACATAAAAGAAAACAACAGGGTTCTATAAATCAGAATGAATTGCCACTTCTTGTAAGACTGATCAGGTAGTTTTTTTTTTTACGTTTCCAGCATTGTAAAGTTAAAAAACATACCCTTTGCGTTTAACCTTGAATGTCCAAGAGTCTTATCTGGGGAACTCAACGATCGAAAGTTACTGTCAGGTATATGATGTGTCTGCATTCCAAGATCACCCCAGACGCTAATATGTTTTGGGGCTAGCATCAAATTGCGATACTGAAAGTTCTGTTCACGATGAATTAGACTCACGTAGTGAGTGCCAGCCTGGAGGTTGAATTCCTAAAAGGGAAAGATTTTTATTGTTCAAAGAAACCGTGTTCTGTCGAGTCGTTTTATTACATTTTTCATAAACCTCTCTCTCCTTCTTTTCAACTACAGTTGAACAGTAGTCTCAGTAACACAATCATGAATTATGAAAATGAATCCTTAGAAAGATTATTTTACTATACTTACATGTATAATTTACTGTTATGATTATTTTTATGCTATGGATTCTAACACTTCTTTCCCTCAGTCATTGTTATTAGACAATAGAAAACTTAAATTTTAAATCAGTACTCACTGTTAGAAATCTTTGTCAAGATCACGAGCAAATATTGCAGAACAATGTTTTATTTTTCAAAAAAAGAAACTTAATATTGATAACAAGAAAAAACTTAATTACGATACATAAACATGATGATGTAGCATAATGGTGGTAAAAACTCATTTATGAAACCACAAACATTATTTACCTTGTTAATAGGGAACCACAATCCATTGCGACTGTTATAGACAGGATCAGCGTCATAGTGTTCTCCACTCACTTCCACTGTTACTCCATTGCTTTTATTGTCCATTGCAAATCCATCGATCCAAACGAGATATATTCCGCTTTGCATGACATGAAACCTGTATTTTGCAATAAGATCTTTGACGTTTCCGTCGGCAGTCACATATGTCCCCGCTGGCTCATCCTGGTCATTTTTTGGCTTTGTTTCTGACCAAGCCGGACCTATATCAAGGTAGTGTGCATTGCATTGAAATAATTTAAAACTTAAAAAGTAAACGTAGAAGTAAACTAAGGTCAATTATTAAAAATTGCTACCAAACTCTGGTAACTACAAAAATAACTGAAAACATTTAACTATTAACTGTTGAAATTAACTGAAAACTTTACCTTTTGAGTAAGGATTAAAAACGTCAACAACACATGATGGCAAGATCTCTTGTTTCCCTTTGCACTCCTCTGCACTCATTGCATATTCGTCTAAACTCTCACACTGCAATAAAATATCTGTTAGCGCCACAATTTTTGTGTTGCTATTTCGGCTGGGTTCATGCTTGAATCTGAACTGCTGGATCTCATACACCGTGTCGCCGATATTTAAGTAGCCATTTAGCCAAATGGAAACCCCCAAAGATTCACTTTCTTCCATAACCCATGCTGGTCATTTAAAACAAAACATATACAAATATCTTCGACTAGATCATAACATTAAATGGTGCTGATTACAAAGCATTTTGTCCTAATAGGTTTTCAGATACTTTGAAGTTTGATTACAGCTAGAACATAACTGAGACATCTTAATCAAAATTCTAGAGAAGAAAAGTAGATTTTGTACTCTTGAAAAAAATTGTTGAAAATCACCTTCAAGCCATACTCCACGAGATGTCTTCAATTCAACTGACAGTGAACCAAAATAATAACCAGAAGCATACTTGAACATGAGAACGCAGCCTTTGGCGTTGCGCAGTTCTGGGCCAGATAAATACCCTAAAAACAGGGAAGCATTTAAATATATGTCCAACAAAAGTCAAGAGATGTCGGTAGTATTCGCAGTATGTAACCAACCCAAAAGAAAAATTCGACTACAATTTAACCTTCACTCACTCACAATAAAATAATAACAAATAAATGATATACAATAACAATAAAAAAAAAAAAAATGAAATTCAAACATCACCTATACAAAGTACTGACCTTCTTTGCCATTCATAGCGATGTCCACATTCAGATTCGAGTAGACAAAATAACCATTTTCATTCGGTCCATGCACAGGAACCTGGGTGTTTGTGGTGAATTGCCCCTTCAACGCACCACTAGTTCTTGTCCATGAGTTAGAAGCAAAACCACAAAAATCCTCTGTAAACGAGCACTGGAATATACTTCGCATTCCCTTTCCTTCGCAAGCTAGTAAAAGAGTTAACAATCCTGACAATGTTAAATTCCAGAACTTCTTGACTTAACAGTTTTGAGTGTGCCACGTTTTTGGTACAATTAAGTACTTGATTTTGAAAGATTTTGGGGATACAAATACAAGATGACCGTTCATTTCGTCGCAGATCATTTCGTTAGGGTTATGAAATGGGTTAGGTTAGATTAGGGTTATGAAATGGGTTAGGTTAGGTTAGGGTTATGAAATGGGTTAGGTTAGGTTAGGGTTATGAAATGGGTTAGGTTAGGTTGGGGTTATGAAATGGGTTAGGTTAGAGTTAGGAAATGAACTGCAACAAAATGATTTACGACGAAATGAACAGGAACCAAATACAATAGACCTGATTTACATGATAATTGTTTCAACTGGCTACTAACAGAAAAATTATATCCACAAACATCCAAAAATTCACGACAGCTAAATGATTTCACCTTTAAATGCGAGTAAGACCAGACATTATTATAGGGACAAGTTGATATCTTATTACGTAGAATATTTATATATAATGTGTGAAAACACATTGAAATTCACACAAAACATGCGATTTTCTTCACTTTTACTTATTCATATACTTTAATTGTGGGCATGAAGTTTAATTATACCTTTGATACTCCTTGTTTTGATTCCGTCTCCACATGTAGATGAACATTTGTCCCATCTTCCCATTTGTTGAGCGAGTGAGACATGGCTGACATCACGACAAAAGTTCTGTGCATCTACAATTTTATCGGATCCAGAACACCTGTCGAGAAAAACCTGGACGCGAACTAAAGCAGAGTTTGCAGAGATACTCTCAAACTTATTACCCCAGCCATCTCCAACAAATATTACAAAAGATTTAGTTGCATCGCCACTACTTGGTAACCACAGACGAACACTATTTTTATCGTAGGCAAACACTATTCCGCCATAACGTGAACCACTAATCATAGTTGATTGCACTGAACCTGTGCCTTCAAACACTAAACCATCTGGAGAATTCACGAACCGATATTGTACCTTTACATATGTTGGCAGCATCCTTAGATCATGTTTTATTTCAATAAAAGAGTCTGCATGCATGTTTGAGAAATACGTCTGCCAGTTAGATTGAAACACCGGTAGGGGAAATGAATTCAACCAAAGTCTGATGTGAATTTTACAAGCTTTCGAACTGACTTCTGCCGCAAATTTACCTTTGCCCCATCTTTTGCCAACAAGAGTGCAACCAGTCTTAACTTTATTTCTTGGCGTAGACAAAACTTTATTTGGTGTCCACAATACAATTTTCTTCTCATTGTATGCAAACAGTACACCCCCATACTCTCTAGGATTCGAGGACATTTGCACAGAACTTGTAGCGTGAAAGAAATAAGCATCTTCAGTATTACTGGAGACGCGTACACTCACAAGTTCTGGTAGCTGCTTCAATTTATGGTATATCGTCTCATTGGGTTTTGATGAAGCATCAACATCTATTGTGGTTTGAAAAGTTGGACTAGGGCCATTTTTCCACGCCTCTATTGTGACATCCGCTTCTAGTGAACTCTGCGAAAATTTATTTCCTCCCCAACCTTGCCCAACAAATATCACAGCTCCCATTTTATATGTCGACGTGTGTGTGGGAGCCCAGACTCGTATCGTTTTACTGTTATAAGCGAACAGAACACCACCATAACGCTCAGTTTGCAAGCCATCATTTTGACAAACACCTGTGCCTTCAAACTTAAAACCAACATTATCTCCGTCATTCGAAGACGCATAAACTCTCACATGAAACGGTGTTTTTTGTAAACCGTGAATAACTTCAACAAATGAATTGTCATCTTGTGTAGAAAGTGTTACCGTAGTTTGAAAATCGGGGGTTGGAAAATCTCCCAACCTTGCACCACTAATGAAAGCATTGCCTTTGGGGATAGTGTTCACAACAATAACAATCAATAATTCCAAATGCATAGCGACAGTTCAATTTGCAGCATTCTAGATATCCTCAGATGGTAAATTTTAAAAAGGAACGATATGTTCCTCATATAACATGAAATCTAATCAATCTAAAAAATACAAAATTAATATAAAGATAGGTATTGTTATAGATACAACGGCAAGGAACAGAAAGGAACATTTATTAATCTTATTTCATTGTTTCTTATCAACAGCTATTTCCAATCTCACAATATATATATAAATATAATACATATACAAAAAATATTAAAGTAAAATATTAAACTATACAATTAGAGGTTATTTACTCCAACAAATATCATCACTGATCAAATCCGTTGTTAATAGCCAAGGCTAACATTCTCATTGCCCTAGGTGGCACAAGGAGTTAGGTAAATCATGTATATAACATTTTGGTATCCATAGCAGAACATTGAATACAAAAAAACTAATACAAACAAATAAACTATAACATGATAACTCTATTCTCCACCATGGTTTTTTTTCTCAAACATTGACGATACTGATTTTTAGTGAAACATGTAGCACAATGATTCATTTCATTCATTATTAGTTACATTAGTTAACAATGTAGCAATCTAAATGTGAACAAAAGAAGTATATATAATAAACACAATAAAATATAATCATGATTTAGTCTTACAATTATATGCTTGTGTTCCTTTGGGGTCCATAAATGTTGAACTTCACTATGAATAAACTTCTGATTGATTTTAATTTCTACTCAATTCTTACCCTTTCTGAACCCAACTCTAAAAGCTGTGTAACTGTTGGCTGTTCTAGCCACAATATGATGACAGATAAAAAGCTAATGATGATGGGTACAGGCATGCAAAAGAGTGAATACAGATGGCAGTAAATGGGAGTCAAAAGACAAATATGTTTACCTCTGTTCAGAACACTTTCATTCAAGTCCACATTACACACAACTCCATACTACTGCTATTTCAGGCTTGTTTGATAATATTGTAATATAATAATATTGCATAGTATACACTGTATGCAATATAGTAACACTGTAAATTAATTATTTGAGCTTGATATTATTTTTTTTAGAAAAGCCAAGTAATGATCAAGTTCATCTTGATTATGTGCCTTCATTGTTCCCAACAAAAAAAGAGAGCACAATGATAGCTGACAAAAAGTTGAGTCGCAATGAAGCAAAAAGAGGGGAATATACAAGCGAAATTATTTGGAGCCTCCAAAATCTTGATGTCATCTCAACCATAACTATCAAATCAGAGCCAGTATTTATTGGTCCTGAAAAAACTATAAGACCAGATCCATTTGACTTCCGTGTATGTTGTGATATTCCTGATGACAAGGAGCAACAATCATTAACCAGCAATACCTCCAATATTTTAGAAGATTCTCCACCAAACATACCAGCAGAGGATAACAAGGAAGAAACTACTTCAGAAAATGCCAAGAAGTCCCTAACAATGGAAATGGATTTTCTCAGAACTGAAAAAGACTTAAGTCTCTGGAAGAATAGGCATGTATGTGTACTAAATACACATCTACTATCTACATCTTCCATACAAAACTTAGGTGATTTATTTGAAAAGTTTGGTTAAATTGTGAAAAAATTTCTTCCTTGACAGTAGCAGACTTGCAAAAATTGAGAATGTACTGTGCATAGAACATTTCACAAGATTTTGAACTTGATGTACCAGAAACTAAAGTTTTTGATAAAGATACAAGACTGTGATTACATTTCAATGACATTACCACCTGTATTCAAGCAGTATTTTCGAAAACTCACTCATACTGTTGATTGCTTCGAAATTTTTATTGAAGGACCAAAATGGTCAAAACCAAGAGCCCAAGGTGTTTTCTAATTACAAAAAGCATTGAAGGACTTTATATCAAGTAATTACCTTGGAGCTGTAACATTCTTATCATCAGGGTATGGGGAAAGAGTTATAGATGTACAGATAGTTAGGAAATCTGGATTTATAAGTTCTAGATAAATATTACTATCCAGATGACCAAATACTGGCTGACCGAGGATTTACATTAGTGGATGACTTTGCTGCTGAATGTAGTGCAGAACTTTTGATCCCATCATTCACAAAAGGACAGAAACAGTTGACCACCAAATAAGCAGAAACAACTCGAAAAATTGCACATTGAACGAGTAATAGGAGAAATTAAAAACCACTATGGCATTCTTGATGGACCCCTGCCTGTTACTTTCATAAAATCATTGAAAGATGAAACTGGAAATGGAGTACCAACAAATTAGTTACTGTGTGTGCAGCCCTTATGAATCTATCTACCGGGATTGTTTATAAAAAAAATTGATTATAACTTTTTCAGAGGATAATCACCCTTATGCTTATAAAAAATGAGTGTACAGACAGAAACTTGTTTATAAACAGATATATATATAGAAAATTTATACAACTTTTTAGAAAATGTATTAGGAACATAAAATAATTAAAATACTGTTACTTTTTGCAATATTTTAAATATCAAGTTTTTCCCTTATGTGGCCTTTTGATTTTGATACATTTAAAATGTATCCATTTGTATTTGCAACTTACATTATCACAACCAACCATGTCCTCCTTTGGGCCATAAAGTTTTTGACAATAACAATACAGTGGAATGTCTTCTCTACCTTTGCACTGACTGCAAAATTTAGAAGTCCATACAACAAAATGACATATTTTTAAGACAAAAATTAACATCTGTATATCTAGACTTGATAATCGTATTTATGGTATTTCTTTAATTTGTCCTTGCTTTCTGTTTCCAGACAAAATGCCTTATCAAGCAAAATGCACTCATCAATTGATGATTTATCTTTGTGCTTAAATGGACATTTAATTTCAATTAAGAACTTGCCATGGCATGAGCAATTTCCTATCGCATCTGCATGCATATATGCCTATACATTTAATTTATTGTAAACCTTAACCTTAATAAATAATAATAAAATCTGAGAAGACTAGAGAGGACTTTCAGCAGTTTCTGTAAAACAGCTTGAACAAAACAATAATGATTGAACTGATTGTCCATGTGATCGAAAATAATTATGCAACGGTTTTACAAATACTGCAAGCTGATGATAAGCTCTTTCTGTCATCCGAAAACATCGTCCGCTGTATCACTCTCTCAATACAAGAAGATGGAGAGGTTATTCGGAGTAATCAAGAAGAAGCCGACACAAGATTAATATTACACACACATCATGCTTTGGTAAACTATGGTTAGCAATCTGTCACGATTAGATCTCCATCTGGCGACACCCATGTTATAACTTCACAGTTGTTCATCTCTTTGGGTTAAAAGAGAAATTATTTTTAGATAACGGCAGAACCGATTCTCAACGTCTAATACCTTTAGATGCAGTTGATCTTCCTGAATACCTAAGAGAAACAACACTGGGATTTCATGCTTTCACCGGAGATGTGTCATCGTTTTTAAGAAAGGAAAGAATACATGTTGGAACAAGTTAAAAAAGAAAACAAAGTTTGCTGAATGCTTTAACTGGGAAACTCTGCTATCTTACAAGAAGATGTATTTTCGACAATGGTAAAATACCGAACACGGAATAAATAAAACATTGTCCACCATTGTTGGAGGACGTAGTCTAACCTCTGATCTCAAAATAAAGACTTTAAGTTTCATGTATTCACAACATTCGTCAGGTTACAAGTGAACCAACAAACTGTAGAACATGCGGTTGAAAACATACACAGGGAATAATACTACAATACCTATAAAACAATATATACCACAGGGAATACTTTAGCATGACTTATTTAACATTTCCAATTAAGAATTTGTTTCTAAGGCGACATTTGGATAACAATTCGGTACACTTATTTAGGAGTCCCTTGGGTTCAGCACGAGCGATTAACGCTTTTTCAGAGAGACACCAATCACATCGTCTGGTACCACATTTATACGGGAAAGCTCTTGTTGCTATGCTCCATGATATTTGGAACATTTTTACTTCATCTTTTAATTTACATATCATCTTGGAGAGTTCTGTTTCGTTTGCGTATTTTTTGTGTTTGAACGACTTCACGTAGTTGTTGAAACGCGTTTTAAACTCGGTTTCTCCGTTCTTTCTCCTTGTTAAGTGTTAGTGAATTGTGTTGAGTTAAATGTTCTTCATACGGTTAGCTATTTGTTCCATCCCTCAAAATGCGTAAAATAAAATCCTGCGGAGGAGTATTGTAACTTATAATATATTATCATAATCACCAACGCAGTGCTTTATTTTGTTTTCCATGTTCTTAAAGCCCTGCATAAACAATACATACACTAATTTTGTTTTATAAGCAAGACAGCTATAAGCATCGTACGAACAAAAATTCCCAATTATTTAAAAATGCCTTGTTTTAGAGGGTAAAATCGGCTTAGTGAGACAATATTAAATGATCAGAAGATAAGAGTAAATTTAAAACAAAGCTAAAAATTATACAAGATAAAGATTTTTATATACTGTATATAATTTACATTTCAAGGGAAATTGCCGGCATAAGCATATAAGCATAGTTTCTACCCCTGCTTTCCATATACATATATGCTATAAGCATATTTTTACGGCATATAGCTACCGTGAGGTCATTTCACAGTCTTGATGCTTATAAATAAAATTAGTGTATTATAGGTATAGAAACTTTCGCGCGAAAAGAAACGCTTACTTAATAAGCAATGTATAAATGTAGTGTAAACCTACCACCAAAAAAAATTCAAAACAAAAAAGTTTATTTTTGAAAATTCTTTTTACACATAATTATTACGTTTGTTGTAACATAAATTAACATGTTTTAACTTAAAAATGTTTTCGCATTTTGAGGGATAGAAAAAATAGCTAACCTCTTCATACTTGTTATTCTCCGCTTTATTGTATTGGCATTAAAATTCTTGTGCAGTTATTCTTGTACGCCAAGTATGAAAAACATAATAACATTCAGATGCCTCTATGACAGGCTGGATGTTGCAACGGAATACCTACCCAGGGTTTCCTATGACAGGCTGGTTGCTGGATGTTGCAACGGAATACCTACCCAGGGTTTTTAGTCAAGTGAGGAGTAGACACTACATAAAAATCTTTTTTTGCTAGCGGCCAAGCTAGCAATTCTTTATTTTATAAAATGGAGATATGGAATAACAATACATCTCCAGATAGACAATATGGCAGATTTTGTATCTCTTAGATGGGAGGTACAACCAATTCAAATCTTCTTCCCAAATCTTCTCTGAAACTTGGATTCCCTTGGATTTGGGTAGTTGTGATTCTTTTTGCGGCGGGTGTGAAATTTGGCTGGGTGCAGGTAGGTGCGCAAAATAGCAATACCCAAGAGAAAAATGATTTGAGTTTGAAAACGTAGCAAAAAAGAAAAATCATTTAAAATAATGACTGACGAAAACAAAGAAGAGAAAGTAACACGAGATAAGCAAAAGAAGACAGTCCTGAAAAAGGCGGGTGGAAATGAATAAGGGTTGGAAATTGTGGAATAAACGCATGCGCGGTAAAAACTCGTTATTGTTTCGATCGTTATTAATCTTCAAACATACATAAATTATCTTTTATGCAAAATAACATATAAATTCTTGTAAAGCAAACAGTATCAAAAGACGTTTCAACGAGCCCTAGACAGCCACAGTGATAAAAACAAAGGCGTTCTGATCCATTACAAACTATAGTGCCTTAACGAAAGATACATGTTGAATACAATTGAATCTCGTGAGCCTCAGGTATATTTGATAAATAATATTTTCATTTGAAATATACATTCTTGTCCTTAGAATATATCTTCGTCGTCATCGTACATATCAAGGTCCAGTTCACCGTCATACTCCATCGATTGAAAGTCGACTTTGTAACGAAGCAATCCTGAATTTATCGCAATACAAAGACAATTTTAGTTCATTTTGTCCGTTGGAATTTGTAGTCGTTTATATGACTTTAGCGAGCCATACGAGTTAAATATGTATTATTGACGGTTGATTGAAATGAACTACAGTTTAGAAAAATCAATGAGGCTGTTTTTCCATTAAAAATTACGTTATAATTTGTGCTAATGATACCATATTGTATCTGTATTATATAAATGAATCTTAAAAATATTCTCGTTTGAACAACTAAGACAAGAGCGTTCTCGTTTGAACAACTAAGACAAGAGCGTACCTCCAATTCCACCGAATCCCCTACAAAATTGAGATCCCTCTGTAGAACGGTCAGTTACAATCTCCAAATGTGCACCTAGAAAACACAAACCCACGCATTACACGCGCGTCTTACAATCTATTTAGATCCTTCAAAACCAGGGATGTGTCATCTCCCCCACTTTGCAAACGTCAAGCAAGATTGATTGTACGAAAAGAAAATAAATTACCGAACGTTTTGTAGTTATTGGCCAACCATTCGATGAGCGACATTTTATCGAGAACCTCCATTTCAACGTTGGTCTAGGAACAAGAAAAGGAACGGTAAGATCTGCTACTATGATGCTCGCAGGGTACATACCTCCTTATCCAAAAAGTTTGTGCGATCCTTCTCCTGCTCCGTGTTTAGTAGAAGAATTTTGTCCTCTAAAAGTCATTTGAATGGTCTATTACAATTTCCAAAGAAATACAATCTTTCGTGCAGCGTATAACAAAAAGTCAACAATGCAGTTGCCCTAATGTTTCAGCTACAATATATGGAAACGCTACCTTGTGCATTTACATCGTGATTTTTCAGTAGGATTCTTTGAATATCAAGATTCTCCCAAATGATAAGCGTTTCGACGGCACCCATTTCTAATGCCTAAAAAAATTTCTCATTTGTTAACACTACAGTAGTCGGTATGTGAATACATTTATTCCCATATTTATTCAATAATGAACTTCGAACCTTGATCGTATCTTCAACTCCAAAACAGAATTTCCCAGTATCTTGAGATATCTCGTCAAAATATCGGCCGATAAGTTTCTTTTCTTGAATAAACTTTACATTAGAGAGCACTTCGGCGGAGAGTTCGATCGCCTGATTGAAACCATTCTCTCCACCGTACGATACATCCACGATTTTTAGTATCTTGTTTTGTAAACGCTACGAAAAACAGGAATGACACAGGTCAATTCTGAGTCAAGACACACAACTAACAGTGATACACAGCATATTCTCTCCTTCGAACACCCAAGAGAAAATAATGTGAGAGAGTTAATTTAAATAGTTTCTTTTAGGTTAAGGGACATTGAAAAAGTGTTTGAACTGTACAGTGATAGAATCATAGGAAGTGAAATTACATCTTTAACCTGCAGTAAAAGTGCCATATATGTTTCACTTAACCTTATTTTGGTTTATCGTCACATATTCGCTGTGCCCACACCTTAAATTTAGAACTAATGTATGCACTTCTTATTATATGACATAAATAAAAAATGGTGTCTTTTTGTTGTCCACACCAATGAAACGGTTTAGAATGTTAGTGTCGTGTAACAACTTACTTGATCGAACATGTCAGAGTTGCTTAACTCTGATTTGAAATCTGCCGAACCAGCTATAACAAGTCCTGTTACGTTCACCTAAAATAAACGCAATGTGATCAGATATAAGAACGGGACAAAAAAATTATAAATTGCGTAAACAACAACTTCATGTTTCCACATTCACGAAATCATATCTAGATATATTTCACGTGTAAACAGAAGTATGATTTTACTTTATCGTTGGTGATGAACATCTGAACTGCGGTTTCCGCGACCTTTCGTACGTAGTTGTGACGTTTCTCCATTCTTAATCGTGCAAACCTCAACGCAGATTGACCACCACGACCTGAAAACCAAATATTATTTTTAGAAGTGTTCACGGTTTGGTGTAGAAATGTCATGGTCCTGGTTTTATACATTTTGCGCGCACTGGAAAGGGAAGATAAAACATGAAGAAATGATATCAAACATCAAGAGCATTTGTACAGAGAACACAATAGGAGAGAGATAAAAAAAATCAATTAATCCAGGATGATGGTTGTGTTGATGTGGTCGTTTTTCGTTTAATAGTTACAATACATTTCTTTCTAAGACAAAACGGTGCCATAGAATGATAAGACACTTGATAAAAGAAACTTAGAAGAGAAAGGTTAGTGTATCTTGTGACGAAAATTGGAGTTTAGTATGAGAGAGGATCTTGGAGATGACAATATTGAGTGTCTCCGAATCAAAATTTAAAAATCTTCTGAAATGTTGGAACGGTTATTATAAGAAAGGTAGCATCATTATCTAAATGCAATGTTACTCTCTGTAATAGTCTACCTTTAATAATTCATAATGTCAGCTGTTTTTAGGGGTAAAGTACTGAGATAAACAGAAACAATGATGACAAGATAGTGAAACCGATTTAGTAGCAATAAAGTTTTTCATATGAATTCACCATGTTTTTTAGGTAGGTCAACAGTAAACTTGTGTAGGACGTCTCTTGTATTCCCACATAGCGTCCCAAACAAAGCCCCGTTGCCATCCATGATGATGAAGCCAAACTTGTTATCATCCTCAAGAAGGGCAGTAAGAGCCTAGATGGAAAATCTATATTAAATATATGTTCATTAACATTTTTCTTCCTTCATTGAAAAAAGGTGTGAATGAAGTATTAAAAAAGACAAATATTGAAAAACAGTAATCAGAAACTTCATTTAAATAGCTTACATTACCTCGGTGTGAAATTTGTTATCGCACAAGTACAGAGAAGTGTTGATTGGTTTAAACGGTTCAAAGTCAATGTTGACCTTCTTCTCCTTTCCTTCTGTTGTGACGATTGTTCCGCAGTATACTACCAAACCATTTGGTGGAACTGAAAGTCGAAAAATTAGACAAGTATTTATAAGTACCACCCAGCAGCAATACATTTATTTGAACAATCATTTCAGATTTTTGGAATAAACATAATATAATAATAAAACCATAAAATAATAATAATAAATTTCACTTTCTAAATAAACTTTCAAAACTTACTAATAAGTACAGTAAAAACGTAAGCAAGGCCCGTATATTTTTGTAGTTTATAGCTTTGACACCATACATTTTGAAGAAAGATTTGTACCATAAAATAATTGCTGTATTATATATTACCTTTATTGTATAATTTCAATCTGTTTTGTACGGAAGTAATGGCGCCCAAAACAGATAGCCTAAATCATTATAATATTATTTCAGTCAACAGAAAATATTATACATACATTGTCTTCAATATTCCCAAAATATATATATATATATACGCTATATGTTGTTTACCATTCGACCAAAACAGTAACATTGTGCGAAACTTTTTGAAATTTTTTGAAATATTTGATATTTTCAATACTGTAAATCCACAAATTGGCCCCTGGGAGCTAATTAATTTATGATTTTTTTAAGTGGGGGTTTATTTGAGGCCTATTCGAGGGGGGCTAATAAAAAAATGTGGTATGACTAACCCAGAAAAAAGATATATGCAGGGTGTTAGCCAGCCTTATGGCATCGCGATAAACGCGGTATTCCCAATTGCCTACGAACTCAAAATTCCCAATTCCAAGCAAATAAAAGCGACAAACAAAATCATAAAAATTAAAAAAATGTAAAAAGTTTTATGTTTTCCGTTTTCTTTCAAAATTGGTAGGTTTACTAATTAAAGGATGCTGATTTCAAATCAAGTACCAAAATTGGGATATTTCCACCCCTAATACCTTATTTGGGCAAATTTAGGCCCAAAAGTTTAAATTATTCTGTTTGCTTTGAAAATTGGTAGGTTTACTAATTAAAAAGATGCTGATTTCAAATCAAGTACCAGAATTGGGATATTTTCACACCTAATACCTTATTTGGGCAAATTTGGGCCCAAAGGTTTGAAATATTCCGTTTGCTTTGAAAATTGGTAGGTTTACTAATTAAAGGATGCTGATTTCAAATCAAGTACCAGAATTGGGATATTTTCACTCCTAATACTGCATTTGGGAAAATTTGGGCCTAAAGTTTGAAGTATTCTGGTGATGAAACGGTACTGCGCATGTGTGTGCGATATCTGACAATGATGTGAAAATTAATTTGGACTTTTCGTCAATGAAATATTATGTTGATATTATATGTAAAATATTAAGTGATTCCGACCAGTGGTTTACTAGATTACTCATTTTGGCTTGGATCCGTGATAATTCCATAGAGAAAAAAATTTAGTAGCAAAGGCAAATAACTTCGTAAATTTTTACCTAAAAGAAGAAGCCATCCTCAGAATAAGAAGTCCGAATTCTAAATAGTATTAATTACGGTGTTATTGTCCCATACTAATGTATGGCCATTTTTTACCTATAACTGTCACAACCGCCAACCCCGTACCCTAAATCCGAAAACTAATAGCACTTTTGAGGTCTTCTATATGTAGCTAAAAGCTATATAAAAAATTGACTTGATATCGTTAAAAATGTTAGAATTTTTTTACTTATGCTGTCCTAACCCCAAAAATAAAAATTATTTTTAAAATGTCTTTACAGTCCCACACCACTACAGTTTTTCTTTCTGAGGAAAACATAACCAGTAATAATAAAATACGCTACAAAAATGACTTTATTTTTATTTTAAGGTAAGAGTTGTATCAATTATTCTGAATTCGTCTGTTATAGCTAGAACACTTTTAAGTCAAAAGATGGGGGCTTGGGAAGGCCAAGGTTATAGAGGAAATTCCCAATGTGGAGAAAACGCTGTAAGAAATTCAGACCTGGCTAACACCCTGATATGCATATGTTGATCAATCATCATCATCATCTTGCGGCCTCAGTCGAGATAGAATTCACTACACCTGTCCAGTATACCCTATCATTCATAGCTGTCAGAAGGTCTTCCTTGGCGATGGCGGTGTCTCTGCACATGATGTCTGGAAAGGTGAGCTTCTGAGACCGCTTAAGTGATGACGGGTGCCTCCATAAGAGGAACGTTGACACAAGTTCATCTGAGGCACGTGCACAATGTCCAGCAAACTGGACGTGTCTCCTTTGGACTAACGTTGATATCCTAGGTAGATCACCATATATCATTTTAAGAGTTGGATGTTTTTTCCACGAAAGATTTGATATTCTTCTGAGAAGACAGGTATAGCATCCATCTAGGTGGCGGTGTTGTTTGGCGGAAAGAGTCCATGTTTCAGATCTGTAGAGTAAAATGGGTTCGATTATTACCCGAAAAATTCTAGTCTTAATCTTACGTTCGAGCTTGGATTTCCAGATCTTATCCATTTTGTTGCATGCAGTCCATGCCATGCCCTTCCTGATATTAAAATCTTTTTCAGAGTTTATTATGTGTGATCCTAGATACTTGTAGTCATCAACACATTTGAGAATCTTATTTGAAAGAGTTCTAATTTCAATGTTGTTGCGAATGTTAATTGGCATACACCCTGTTTTGGTTTCATTCAGATGGAGCCCTGTACAGTCTGCTGCTGATTCAAGGGCAGATAGTAGTGCCTGGGCGTTAACGAGGCTGTCTGACAAAAGGGCAATGTCGTCGGCAAAATCAGCATCAGTGATATGAAGAGAAGGATAACATGAGCTTCTTCTGGGCTGATACATGAGTCCATTTTGTTTCATAGTATCGACGGAAACTCGCATGATGTAATCGATTACAATGATGAAGAGAAATGATGCAAGTGTATCACCTTGAAGAATACCAGCAAAAATATCAAAAGGCTCTGTTTCGCCGTCCGGTGTCAGGACAGTGGAGCGTGTGTTTGTATACAGGACTCTAATAGCTTTGATAAATTTTGTTGGAATGCCATAAAACCCTAAGATTTCAAACATTTTCTCGCGGTTAACAGAGTCAAAAGCCTTGCTGAAGTCAACAAAGATGAGAGCTGCAGTTTTGTCGCAAAATGTGATTTCTTCAATTATCCTACGCAGTATGAGAATTTGTCCAAGAGTAGAACGACCCGGGCGGAAACCATTCTGGTTCTTGCGTAGAATCGGATCTATTTTTGGGTGAAGACGATTCAGGAGTAGTTTGTTATGTATTTTTGCAGCTATAGGAAGCAATGAAATACCACGATAATTTGTTGGTAATGTCAAATCACCCTTTTTGGGAATGGGTATGATTGTGAATGCAACCAGATGCTTGGGGAAACATGATTGGCAGATGCAAAATTACATAAATTGAGAAGCAATTGGTGAAAAATAGGGTCTTTCCACAAAATAGCTGTGATTTTGTCCGGACCAAGAGCTTTGTTTTTTGTACTTTTCAGAACAGAAATTAGTTCTGCAATGGTATACTCGCCTGTTGAAATCTTCAAGGAATTACAAATTTGAACTTTTGGGAGCCATTTATTTTCAGGTAGAGTTGCAGGATGTCCAAGAAGATTTTTAAAATGGGAAAGCCAGTTTTCCAGTCGTTTTTCTCGGCTAGCTCCTTTGGTTGTTGCTGGTGGTTTTGAACCTTTCCCAGAAAGTTCATTTATAGTTTTCCAGGCTGCTGAATGCTGTTGATTGATATGAAGATAGGCAATATAATCTATTTTCCCATTTATGAATGCTTCTTCCGCCTCAAGATATGCATTATCGAGGGGTTTTTTGGCAGCTGTTAACTTGTCTTTATTAGTTCGAGATGGATGAGAATGGTGAATAGCTGAGATTTTCTTGAGATTTTCTCTAGCTTCTGTGACATTGGCATCTGAACTTAGTGGATTTTTACGTGATTTGGGGATTCTGGAAAGTGTGGATAAAGCAACTTCCTCGTTAGCTTTAATCAAATTTTCATAGATCGGGTCAATGTTATTGGAATCAATATGTGAGTTATCTGCATCAAGATGCGAAAGCACTTGGAATCGATTGAACACGCTCACAGCATACTGAGAAGATAGATTTTTATTGCGAGAGACTTCTTTCCAATCAATGGCTTTCATAGGATTAGCAGGCGACTTTTTCGAGACTCTCAAGCTTAGCTTCACTTTAGCAGAGACGATGCAATGAGCGGATCCAACAGAGGAGAAAGATGAATATGCTCGACAATCGTTGATGCTGTTCTGCCATTTCTTACGGACCAAAATGAAATCTAGGTGAGCTCTGTTGCCATTAGGATATTCAAACGTCCACAGCCGGTGTTTGGATTTCATAAACTTGGTGTTTGCTGGACAAAGATTGAACTCCTCCATGAGGTCAACAAGGTGTCCACCGTTACGATTGGTGTTGGTATGAAAGGTGAACTTAGCATCGTCAGATCCAAGCTTGGCATTGAAGTCACCGGGGATTAAAAGAAAATTGTGAGCTGGAATATTTTCAAGAATAGATCGCAGAGTGTTATAAAACTGATCAATATCTGCATCGCTGCTATCGTTGTGTGGACTATAGCACAATATTATCGTTGTTTTGCGATTACCCTCAAAATCAGCAGTGATGACCCTTGGTGATATCATTTCTATGCTTGATAAATTTTCCATGGCTTTTGGTGAAAGTAGGAGACCTACACCCCCTACGGAAGAGTTAGAAAAATTCTTCAAACAAGAGGCAGTAACAAGATGATAGCTTTCAATTTTGTGGTACACAATATTAGTATCAGGATGAAAAAAGCGATGCTATTGAATAGCAATAATATCAATTTTCTTATCCTTAGCACTTTTGATAAGTTCATTTAGACGAGATGGTGGGTTTAGTGTTCTAGTGTTGAATGTACTGATAAAAATGTGGTTTCTACATGAAACCAGTTTTGATCTCATTCCTTGATCATCATCAGGTACAGCCCACCCAGGAGGGTTTATAGCTGTACCTTCATTGGTTCCAATGGATGAAACAGATTCAGGAAGTTGACCGTGAATAGCAGGGGCTGGACCAATATCTACAGGTGAACCAGAATAATTGGTTACCTGAGTATTTGGAACCCTGGTGCAGTTAGTAGTGTAATTCATAATCTTGTCAATAGCTGAATACTTGATGCGTCGCTAGGGCTATCAAGGGTGTCTTTATCATGTCACCATCACTAGATGGGTTGCCTACCATGACTTAGAGAGGCCCATACACCCTCATCAAGAAGGCTATTCCATGCCAGTTTCTCAACCTGGTATTTTTGCAACCTCGCGGCAATACATATATACGTGTTCATCAATACTTCATACGTGTTCAGTTCAAAATATCAATGTCCTCGGCATCATTGATTGCTTCATCGAGGATCAAGTAAGGAGGGCAAGCCTCTTGTATATCTGTCTCATCAGGAACGAACGGATTTTCCTCTGTGCCGTCGAGCAATTGTAACTGGGCCTTTAGCATTTCCTGTCCCAAGCTGCATGGCATACCTGGTTTAAAACACGTTATTTCGTCATCCTGACTGCCGTCAGTAGCAACTGAGACTCCACATGTGATGAACAACTTTATAATCATGGGTGCTGAAAGTTGTTCCCAGCTCTCTAGGATCCATCTCACGATTTCTTGTCGAGGTGGTGCTTTTAAGTTGCCATATTCGGTCTCTTGGTTAATACCGTCCGCTGCTAGCCACCTGTCGTATTCTTCAGTGCAATAGGCTTTAAAAGGTTTATTCTAACAAACGTCTGGTGCTTGGATATACTTAGTACAACCACCAGGAATTACAGCGATGTCAATCTTTTTTGCATGAACAACCGTTGGATGAAGAAGCAATGATGCACTTACTTCGGAATTCCTTCGCCATTGTATCAACTTCTTGTTCAGCCCCTTTGAATACTATGAGAGGCTTCAACTTCGTACCATCAGCCTTAGCAGACAAGCAAACTGTGACACAGCATTTTTCATGTCCAGTGGTTTTCATAGAAACGGTTTTTGTCCCAGTAATTTCAAGTGTGGTGTTAGAAACCATGTTTATAATGAACCATAAATTCATGATATATGTTCCCGATTAAGCCCCCATGAGGGTTTAAGTAAACATGAAATTTGAGCTGGGGGGGGGGCTAATAAAAAATTATAGATTCAATGATGGGGGCTTATTCGAGAGGGGGGGGGGGGGGGGGGGTCAATTCGAGGATTTACGGTAGTTTACAAAGTAAATTGTATAGGCAAAATAACATTCCTGTGGAACCACATACATCAGATTTCATATAAAATGCTCCTCCATAAGTTTCAGAAACACAGTTAAAGACTGAGAATTAACAATGTTCTCTGGAAGACCATTCCAAGCATTCGTAACCCAATTTATGAATAAAGATTTTCTGTATTCAAGTCGACATTGACGTTTTATCAACTTCAAGGAATGGCTACGAGTTAGAGAATTACTGTGGATTTCAGATAAATTAGCGCACGGGATATGGTAAGAATTCTTTAACTTGAACATTTCAAATCATCATCTCATGATTGAACTCAGCGATTCCAACAATGACATCGAAAACAACGGACAAAACGGAATATGAAGAATTTGAATACGAAGACAAAGAGTTGGTTTCATTTTGAAGGAGAATGGTCAAAATTTCTATCCTGTCATAAACAAGAAGTACTTGGTACTGACTTTTCGCTGCTGCCAAACAGGACCTTTCAGGATGTTTTCTCTATTATAAGCTTTTATGCTCTATGTAGTTGTCTGATGATTTTACGAATCAGGATCGAGGCAGCTATTGCTTCCTAAGGGTAGTATTGTGACACAAAAACAAACATCCCAACAATAAAACATTGGAAGTCAAATTGAACTTTTACCTAAAAGATTCAATGACAGGAAGCAACTCTGCATGCCTGAGTTCTTTTACAAAATTAGTGAGCAGTTAAAAGCTCATTTTCAAATGGAGAATACTGACACTAATGAACATTTGAAAGTGTTATAAACTCTAATAACTAAGTTAGAAATAAAGTATTTGAAAGATCATTATTCATTTGAAGTAATGTTTATTGGGAAGTCCATTGCGATTGTAAACCTCTTATGTCTACCTGTTCACTCTGCTTTTGATATTGGATGCTGTTCCTAATTCATCCGCCAGCATTTTCGCAACTCTTGACACTTGATCTTTCGGAGGTATTATAAGTGAAATCATGCTGGTGCCATTTCTAAGAGTTTATTAAGCAAAAACATTGTAAAAATGAAATATAAAAATAATTTAAAATACTACAAAATGTTTCTAAATGAAAGCTTTTATTTGTTAGTTTAAAAATAATCAATTCAGATTATGTATATTTACCCCCTAGCAGCTTGAAGGCTTTTTATCAGTTTTTTGATTTTCCATATTTCAACGTTTCGATCGGATTCAGCATCAGGATTTTGCAATGACATATTTGGTAGTATTTTATCTCTTCTCTAAAATTATTATTTCTCATGTATCTTAAAAAGTGTTTTTCAATAAGCGATAGTCAAAGAAATCTGAGCACAAATAACATTAAGAAATCTATTTTATTTTCCTTTCATAGTGCAAGTAATACGTATCATTCTATACCAATCTATGTGTTACGGAAATACATGTTAAGAATATATAATCAAAACAAATACCATTCATATTGTTACCTGATACAAGAAGGTAAAGGATTTTACTATACTTATGATGTTTGTAAAGTAATGGAGACATTGATAAAGTAAAATGAAAATGTTTTATCTTCATCAACCCTAATGTCTATTTCCATGCTAGCATTTATGCTCTTTATGCAGACATATTGAAAACCGTTTTAAAGAAAACAGCTAGAAAAAAGGTTGTCTCCATTAATCTTAAAAGCAGATCAGAAAAGCATCACCTTCAAAACCTTACGCAAGCCAAATAAACACTAATCAAGCAGAGCATGGCCGTTTGTGGTAAAGATGTGTTCATTTTACTATATTTTTTACCTAGAATTTCTTTAAACCTGTCCAGAAACTTCAATAATGAAGATTTTTCATTTCTGTAAAATGTTTTGTAATTTCAGAAGATGAAAAATAAACAGTTCAAATGATGGGTTCCGAAAATTTGGTCCTAAGTTAAAAATTTTCGTGACAATTCAACAGAATAAAGTATTTTAACGGATTATTATTTTTAAATGCTATTACGATTTGTTGGATATAACATGGCTGTAAGAACAAATTTTAAAAAATAAACAAATAGGGCTTTTCAGGCCTGAAATGTGATGTCAAATATTGTTTGAAGAATTCGGCGATTAAGCGAAAAACAAAGCTTGTATAACATTGCAAGAAGTTAGTTTATGTTTGTTTTCATGTAATATTGACTAATATAAATATAATATAAACAAATGCAGTTTCCTGAACTTATTTCACGAGAAGATATAAACAAGGAATTTCAGGAGAGTGTCTTGAGGTCGAACCACCTATATTAGCACAGATTGCGTGGATGCAAATCTGTACAAAATAATAATTGTTGGAAGAACGAAATGAAATATTTTTATCTATAAATCTGCTACATTTTTATCTTTCTCCATATTTGATCATGCTGTAAAGGTGTCGGACAAACAAATATTAAAGAATCCAGTTTTATTACTCGTAGCAAAACAATGATGACATCAGCTTGATCAAAATTTCTAATCGGTACATTCAAGAAAACCTAAAATAAATTCAATATAAACAGACATACAAAAATTTTAAAATTTATATAGTTACAAAAGGTCCAGACGTCATGTTTGATTGAATCGAAACAGGAACGACAGGTATTTCATTCTTCGCTGATAGTTATAATAAACATTCTTTTAAATCTATCATCTGAGCAATCATCACACTTTCAAATAGGATCTATAGGAATGAACTTGCAGTTATATTTGACACACACAAGACAGAACTAAACTGTTCTACTTCTTCTTCTGTTCAAATCAGGTCTCCTGACATTCCCAAATAAAAGATACAGATGGTGTCTCAGGAAGTGTCCAAGTTGAAGAAAGCCAGAAAAGGCTTAAATTTTGTGGAGTGTATTGGACAGAGGATTGCTTCCTAGATTAATAAGGTTATAAACCCATTTGTTTTGGCATTTCTGAATAATTGAAATACCCTGCAAAATTTTTATAGCGGCAACAATTTTAGTAAAAGCGCCAATACTCGTAAAAAGACAAATAAATAAATAATATTTTTTAACTTGTTATACCTCTGAACTGAAATTCCACAGATGCCCATCAATAAGAACAAAACCAAAACATCAGTTAATCCATTACAGTTATTTGATTCTAGTTTGATGAGCAAACTACTTTAATGTCAGAAAATTTCGCGGGAAGAAAATTTGCGCGAATTGGCCCTTCATTCGCGCAAATTAAATTCCCGCGAAAAAAGTTTTTTCCCTTCATTCGCGAAATTCAATTCTCACGAAAAAAACCTTTTCTTCGTTCGCGAAATTAAATTCTAGCACTTTCTTTTCAATTTTTCCGATTATTTTCAATTTTTCCCTATTATGATAACCAAAGATATTGCGCTCGTTGTAAGTTTTCAAGCATACTAGAATGGCAATGTCACGCACAAGAACAACATCAACACGGCGGAAATCAATGAGGAAGAAAAAGAGGCTTTTGCTAACTATGCATTTCATTTTTATGAGAGCGATAGCGACAATGATGAAGATATTTATGCACCGGAAGATGATCATCGTAACGTTTTCGATATTTTTGAAGACATTGAACATAAGATATCATGAAAAATAATAGTTAGTATTTCTTTAGAGTTGTGTTAGTATTATATACAAATCTGGTTAATAATGAAAAATATAGTTAGTATTTCTTTACAGTTATGTTAGTATTATATACTTTAAAGGAAGAAATTGTTGCGGGAAGAAAAAGTTGCAAAAGTTGTGATTTTATTTTCGCAACTTTAAAAGAAAAAGTTGCGTGTACATTAAATGTTGCGAGACAGGACATTCATAAAAAGTTGCGTACATAAAATGTTGCAAGTGAAGTTGAACTTACGATAATTTTTCTTGCTGTTCCAAGCAACTTAGCATATGGACAATCAATTTAATCCAAAATTAATACAGCCTCCTACAGATTATTTGAAAAATTGGAGACGAATATTCTCATAAGCCGTTTCTACGGACCAGACTTTAATATTTTTATAACTCAATGTACACAGAAAGGTGTAAACTTCATATAACTTTACTTATACAAAAAAGGTCCAAAAACAAAGTTCAAAACGTATGGTGAAGAGAAGCAAGCTGCCATGCGGAAGTGGTTTATGAAGTCCTCTGATAAAGGCAAAAAAGACCAAGACAAAATAAAAAAGAAACAATAATTATTGATTAGAATCTACGTTGAAATCTGATCGATTTTGTAAAAAATATTTATAGACAAATATTCTTGCACATTGCGTTTGTCGTTGTTCCAAGGAGATAACTTTTTAAAACAATATCAGACAACATTTTCATCATTAGAATTTGGCCACTTTTGTCCGACATTGCTTTTTCTGATAAATCTTTGCAAACAACAATAGCGCGCGGATACGTTCACGTCATGATTATTCGCATAATTAGGTTGCAAAGCATTGTGGGATTGAGTTGTGGACAAACTATAAACAGTTTTTGCTTACTCTGACAGTAATCATATTAGAAAATAACAGACACAACAGTAACGACATGGACACAACAAAGCTTCAGACCCAAATTGTTGATAGCACAAGACTCTTTTGGGAAAATTTTTCATCCCAGAATATTTCCTGATGCCAGTTCCCAGAGAATTGCTACCATTGGTGTTGTGATCAAGCTGAATCAAGTGCAATGTTGGATATCATGAACAGTCTTTTTTAAGACCACAAATTTGATAAAAAAAACATTATGCTTTAAAATATTACCCCAAAACCTTTCTCTAGCTAAGTTTGAAATTTATTTGAAATAGATCTAAAAACCCACATAAAATCCTTGACATTGTTTTTCAAAAATCAGTAACTATTTACATAACAATTCTTGAATGTTTACAAGACAGCATCCCACATACACCAACTGTGAGGATATTGGTAAACAAGGAAGGAATTATTTTATAAAGTAATCTGAATCTTTTCACTCTTTCATTGAACCATTCAACAAAAATACGTGCTTTCGCAATTTGTCTTGTTCTTGTAACCTATTCCTTTGTGAACCTTTTACGTTTGCCTAAAAATGGTGAGATGAATATTGATGCTTGTTGAAAAATATCAACATCTGAAATGCTTCCTTCAAATAGATCTGAAATGAAACATGAAATTGAAACATCGGATTCACTTCTATGTGGCATTTCATCGTAAAATAGCTCTGGTACGTTTGTCGCTATGTTCTCTAACTCGTCACATTTTTCTGATTTTTTTCTCTTAATACATGGTCTTGGAGTCAACTCTTGTATTGTTGGTGCTTTCCTTTTCGAGCTCTTCCTAACTAGCTCTTTGTCAGGCAATGTAGCTAATATTGGATCAGGGTTTTCTGCTGGTTGGGCCATTTTGGCCAATAAAATGAAGTGATCATATATAGATGTGTCCCTTTTTACTGTATCAATAGTGAAATCTGGACGACCACAAGCATAAACCCTTTCTTACATTTCTCAGTTTTTTCTCTTTGTTGGTTTTTCTTTCAGTCTGTCATAGAGTCCTTTATATTTCCTGGCTTTGGGAATCTTATAAAAAATGTTCCTGGTGTTCCTCAAAATTTCCTTTGAGTTCCATGTTTACGTCTGATACACTGCTTCCCGTGGCCATTTTGATAAATCTGTGTTTAGATCAATGATATAGAGAAAAAACGTGTTTTTTGTTAAAATCTGGTTAATAAACAAACTAAAATGTTGAATTTTGATTGTCTTTTCCAAAAAAGGAACAGAAAAAGATATCGATTTTGGCCATTCGCAAAATCTTCTTCCCGCAAAATTTTCTGACAATAAAGTAAGCAGAGATTACAACAAAAGTGAACCACAGAATTTCTCATTTTCTCAAAAGCAACGCTCAAAATTTTGACCAACGCTAAGAAATTGATTTGAAAAGAAGTTGTGTGAAGTGTAAACATTTGTTGAAAAGCTAATTTATGTATTTTTCTTAAATTATTAAAAAGAGCTACTTTTCACAAAATTCCTGAAATCGGGTGTTGAAAACAGAGCATATTTCCCATTATTGCGGGTTTCAAACGACTATGAAAGCTTGTTTTAGGCTCATTGAACATCTTGTTTTCTGATAAAATTATGCTATGCTTTATTATCTCATAAAATCTTTTGAAGATATAAGTATCTGGCTATTGTTTATTCTCCCATATAGCCAAACCAACACATTTCATGAGCCTTTAAAAAATTTTTTTAAAAGCACTCTAAAATCAAATTTGTAATGATGGTAACCAGCTATATATGAATGAATAGGAAGTGGTTTGTACTGTGCACTTATAACGCCGTGGTTAGAGTTCCGACAGCGGAGCTTATATTTCTATAAGTAAGGGTAAGGTTAGGGACAGCGTTAGGGATTGGGTTAGGTATAGGTTTGGGATTAAGTTAGGTTAGATTTATTAGTAAGAAAGTAAATAACAGATTTACAATGAAATGTCGGGTCTATATCCGCAGAAATCCAATTTTATTTAAAACCTTGATTTCATTTGAAAAACATTTTTATACATAAACAGGTAATATCTCTCATTAAATTAATTTTAAAATTTTGGTGCAATTTTCTAGAATTGATTTAAGAAAGAATATCCCTGCCTATATAGTAAATGTTTGGAGCTAGTAGAGACACATCAAATGGACATGGAGAAAACAATGCCAACATTTTCTAGTAAACAACGAAGATTTAACCACAGATTAAACATTCGCAAACAATTTATACCGTATCATAAAAGAACCTTGATTATGTCCTCTCTCAATAACTTGATGTTTATCATGTCCACAATTTTGAGAGCGCTAAGAATTTTTTTCTTTTTATAAGTTACGTTTACATGTGGTAATCATTGAATTATTATGTTGCAATCTATTTCAGGTAATTTCAAGACCAGATTGGTCTGTAAAATTCTAAAATTTATGAAAAATGAGCACTTTTTATTTACTTTTTGGTGCTCTTACTACATCAGATATATGATAATATATGTGTGCCTGCTTTTAATAATCACTGTTAAATTACTTGATGAAAAATACTATCAATACGCAGGAAGCCCCACTGAAGCACCCCCCCCCCCCCCCGGTAAATTTTCCTAAAATAATTTTTTGTGTGGCTGTTTTTCATATTTCTTCAGTATATAGAAAGGAGAAGCAATAAACGGGCTGGTTATAAAAATCAATTACTCTTTTATTCATTCTATTAGTTAACAATAAATGTGTCTCAATTGCTGTGTATTCAATACCAAAAGAAATCCATTACTTTAATGTATTTTTGTACGAGAGAAACTTTCACAAACAAAAAAATTTGCGAAATTTTCTCGATAAACTTTTGCGAATGAAGGAATCAAAATTTCTTTGCGAGATTAAAGAAAAAATCATATAAATTATAAAAAAAACACAACAATCAACTGATTTTCAAGCCATAATCATCATCTTTTCTACCATATTATACCGAGTCCAAAATCACAAGAATTATTCTTGTGATTTTATTTTTGTGATATATATACACAAGATGGAGAGCATATTTATTACAATGTTGCAATTCGTTGGAGCAGAATCATCCACACGATCATACTCTCTCGTTTCTGAATAGTTTTTAAAACAAGCTTAGGTGATGAACAACGCGCTTAGTGATGTTCGTCCATACAACGTTGCAATAAAAACCACATAGTACTAGCGGATGTCTTTATTATAGGGCGTTTAATCAAAGGTTTTGATTAAATAATTTTCAATGAAAAATTCAAAACAATTTGCTACTTCAATTATATTAAAAAAAAAAGTTAAAGGCAAACGTCACACACAAAGAAAATCCAAATTAAAAAGAAATTATACAGTGGTGGGATTGGTAGAATTTACCAAGCCAATGCTAGCTATCTAGGCATTTACCGATTGTGCTCGGCAACTTTTTAGCAACTTTTGGCTTTGGGAGCAACCTTTTCCATTTGTAGCAACCTCGAGCAATATTTGTCTCTCAGGGCAACTTTTTAGCGAATTTTAACAAAAATGGACAATTAGATAAGTCATAATTATAATTTTTGATAATAAAAACAATGTTTGATGTTTATAGTTCTTGATTATTTTTTGCATGAACCCATCATGTTGTCTCAGTGACCAGTGTCATGTATTACATGTATGCACTACAGCACTATACTGATATGTTCAGTGCAACACTCGAATGTCGTGTTGCTTTCTAGGGTGCATGCCTGTGTTAACAATAAAAAGAAAATGGCGTCCGGTAATTTGCTGCTAATTTGATGCCATGGACGAATCACTTCACCTGTCCGAGCAAGACGACTTATCAGAAACAGAAAACGAAGATGTGGAGATTTCAGAGAACAAAGATAAAACGTGCCGAAAAGAAGTCAATTTTGATAACAAGAAATTCTGGTAAAAGTCTAAGTGCCCCAGCAATAGCTGATGTTGCACGTAAGCGAAAACCTCCTGTCAATAAAGGAAAATACAAGCAAAGGGAGAGTAAGCTACTGCCAGTACGTCTTATTGGGATCGGTTGAAGGAATTTCCTAACCACTAGGGCATTTGCTTAGTTTCTTATAAAAACATTACGTGTATACAATCTATAGAATTAGTTCTGTTGTATTGTACTAATCTGGAAACAGTATGCCAGCAAGATAAACTCAAATGAACAACCAGAACTCCAGAAGTTTTGTTTCAAACTTTTCATTTTATTGGTTTCTAATAAACGTTTTGTAAATATGCGCTATAATGCGAAAGATTTATTAAAATATTTTTATACATTTCAAGAAATTTATCTTTATAGGTATCATTTTGCAATATTATTTTAAAATATAGAAACTTTTAATTAAGTATGCGTGAAAATATCGGGGAATTTGGGCGAGAATTAGGTGCAACACTTGAGGTTTACGTAGAAAACTTCATACTTTTGGTATATTTTGCAACTTTTCGCATTTTACACAGCAACTTTTCAGAAATTTACGAGCACAATCGGTCAATGCCTATTGCTATCCATAAAACAAAGGGAAACACGCAACAGATCCTTCCTAGTATAGGTCTTTTCTGTGCTTGTTCAAGCGTGCTCGTAATCATATGCAAATTAACCTGTCTTATTTCGGGGTATCTAATAGGGTTAAATTAGACTAGAATAACACTTTTTCCATACACCCTGCAGATGTTTTTT
Organism: Candelabrum cocksii; assembly: GCA_963930725.1. Taxonomy (NCBI): domain Eukaryota; kingdom Metazoa; phylum Cnidaria; class Hydrozoa; order Anthoathecata; family Candelabridae; genus Candelabrum; species Candelabrum cocksii. The sequence continues at coordinate 4,256,759 of OZ005665.1, forward strand.
TTGTGGATATTTTCTTGGTTTTCAAGTTGTATTATTTTCATAATCACTTTTAATGTTTTCAATTTGGATAGAACCGAAAGAGATTTCAACAAAACCTACCAGATATAGAAGATCTTTCAAAAGACGTAAATAACAATTTAAAATGCATTGATTATATACAAGAAAAAATAAATGACATTTAAAGAAAGAGAAAACACCAACAAATGTGAAGCCCCGTCATAGAAATTCTCCATGATCGTCAACGTTCCTCTTCACCCTGCTCAAGATATTCTCAAGTGTCGTTCCCAACTCCTTCAAGTAACTTTTAAAGTCGGCGTCCTCTTCTCTCTGTATGTCGTCAACTAAACCTTTCAGAGCATGCGTAAACAAACTCACGGCGTCCGATTCTACCCAGAAATGGGCACAAGCATCAGCGGAGATCTCTAACGCTTGCATGACCTTTTCTTTCGTATCATAGTCTGGTGACGTCACGAGTGGTGCAATAATCGAACACCATCTGTTATTTATTAGCGCCTCGAATAATGGCGATCTAAATGTACGAAAATCATTCCTAGTGAGCGATAAAATACAATGACTTAAGAAGAATAAACATAGGGGTAGAGAGTCACAAAGGTTATCTCTCCAGCCAATAATCTATACCATTCAAATCATCACATTCAAAACTATCACCTTTTATAGCTATTCTTGTATTTGATTATCATCGCTTCTTGCTGTTCAAAAATCAAGTCATAGAGCAACGAAACACACTTTATGCGCAGGGGGCCTGCGTCTTGGTCGTCTATTATCCTTAGCAATAAAGTCTGACCATTGAGTTCTATAAACATTTTCTGCGCGTCGCCGTTTCCACGAACTAACGCTGATAATGCGAACACCGCCTTCTTTTTTGTAGAAGGTGCGTGGTTGGATTCGATTAAACGCATGATGAGTTGAAGACCTCCGTGATGGAGAACAGCATTCTGGACGATGCCATTGCTAAAATTATTACGTTTTTAAGAAGTCTTTCGGGTTGGTAATTCGAAAATAAAGAATGAGGTGGTCCTGCAATACATAGCTTGAAACCAACAAGAAATCAAGATTGCAAACCTCTGAGAAGCTGCTCCAATCACATTTGCGGCCTTCTTTTTAATGGATTCATTCGAATCATTCAAAAGTTTCACAATCTTTTCCAACCCTCCTATCTTCTCCAAATCACGAGCATTATCGATCTGATGCACGTAAAACTCCAGATTGTCAAGCACGGCAATCTTCTCATCAACACTAGAAGATGAATTTTGCAGAACAAGGAGTGACTCCTTCATGACCTCGACATCTGGTTTAATCTTCCAACCCATGGAATCTTCAAGCTCGGAACGAATTTCATCCATGCTGCGGAAACGAGATTTAACTTCTAAACATAAACATAAACTAGCTGCATTGTCATTCAAGAAACTTCCACATGACATCATCAAAGCATTAAAGAATCTTCAACATTTCAAAAAAGAATATATTTGTAAGAATAATGTCTATGTTTTTGTTATTTTCGAGATGAAGAGCTGTAATTTTTTTATGGATATGCCTGAAATATATCTTTTAAAAATAATAATAATACCATTAACAACAATTAATAAGCGTTTTTATCACATTTCCTCTCCAATAATTTTTTAAAAGACAGTTATTAGACTTTAATACAAAAATGTAGGAATTGGTCAATTGACTCCAGACTGATCATAAAATATTGTTGTCCCATCAACAGTACCATAACATTTTTCAATAACAAAGTAAGTACTATTTAAAATATATATTTACTTTTCTCTTCTTCGTTCAATGCATTTGCAGCTTCTTCAGACCATGTGATGTCATCGACAACATTCTTATTGCCAACTTTATCACGGAAATTATTTAGTTTCTCTTTTAGCTGTGATTTTGTAAAGTATATCTTTTCATCGCTGGCAGGAACGCTATAGTTTTCATCTTCTGCGATTGTAATTTTTGGAGTTTTAGATTTTTTGTCGTATGGATTAGTAGATTCCTCGTTATCCATGAGTTTAGCTTCTTTGATGCCAGTTTCAAAATTCATACGTACATGAAGCCCTGCGGGAATGCTCTGGCCCGGTTTAATAACCTGCCATTCATTTGTAGGTACAAACGGTTCGGTGTTGACTTCTTCCTCAGCTGATATAGTTGTATCTGTTGTTTCATCCCTTTGAATATCACTTACAATAACATCAGTTGTTGTGCAGAAAATTTCTGAAAATAAAAAGTCTTGATTTTTTTCAATGGTATATCTACAATGAAACCTACAAATGACTAAATATATATATACACAAGCAGAAAAGATAAAAAAAGATTTCCAAAACATCTTTAAGAATAACAGCCTCGAAATTGTCATCCAATGCAACATGAAAACAGTCAACTATCTTGACCTGACGCTCAACCTTTCAAATGGAACCTACCAACCCTACCACAAACCTGACAACATTATTAACTACGTCCATAAACAGTCCAATCATCCACCAAACATTATCAAACAAATCCCCATCTCAATCGAAACTAGGCTGTCCAACACGTCATGCAATGAAGAGGTTTTCCAAGAATCAGCGGCATTCTACGAGGAAGCCCTCAAAAGATCTGGGTATAACCACCAATTAAAGTTTCAACCACACCAACAACAACGAGTCACACAAAACAGAAACAGGAAACGTAAGATCATCTGGTTCAACCCGCCTTACAACAAAAACCTGGCCACCAACATCGGTAAATTCTTCTTCCACCTCATACAGAAACACTTCCCTAAAAAGCATAAATTCCACAAAATATTCAATAAAAACAACATCAAGTTGAGCTACAGCTGCATGCCGAATATGAACACCATCATCAACTCTCACAACAACAAAATTATCAACCCTCCAACACCTCCCACAACTCTACGAACTTGCAACTGTATGAGGAAAGACCAATGCCCGATGAACCAAAACTGCCTCGCTTCTAATGTTGTGTATGTAGCAACGATTATATCAGATCTACCCGACTATGGCAAGAAAAAGTATATTGGGCTCTGTGATACTACATTCAAGAAACACTATGCGACTCACAAGACTTCATTTGTACATCAAAAGTACAAAGGCAGCACAACCTTGTCAATGGAGTCTTGGCGAGTCAAGGAGCAGAATGGTAACCCTGTAATTAGCTGGAAGATTCTTAATACAGCTAGATCGTTCACACCAGAAAGTGTTTCATGCCAGCTCTGCCAGGAGGAAAAATACCAGATTGCCATCTACCCTGACAACAATCTTCTCAATAAGAGAACTGAAATTGTAACTAAATGCAGGCACATGAACAAATTTTATCTTGCTACGTTCGACTCGCGCAACTGATGTCATTTCTTACATCATTTTACGTCAATTTTGATACCATTGTAATGTAATTTTTAACGGTTTTGTTTATTACTACTGAAGATTGTCGTCCGTGTGGCGGCATGAAACTATTAGTTTAGTAAATAAACTATTGTTTTCTTTTCTTCTATATATACATATATATTTTATATGTCTACACGGTTACAGGCCAACTCGGCCAAATGCCAGCTCGTCCTACCGACTCGTCCAAGATTTCCGATTCCCGTCAAGTCACGATTGGTCAGATATATATATCAGAATTTTATTTCAGGAAAAAATGTGGCCTTGACCACATTAATTAGACAAAATATTAACTAGTTATATACTTATTATATTTACATGATGATAGATTGAACAATAATATATAAACATATTGAGGCAAAAATAAATGAAGAATATAGTAAAGGAAACATTAAATTCATAGTTAGGCTGAGTTTGTAAGCCGAGCTGGCATTTGGCCGAGTTGGCCATACACCGTCTACACACTATTATTATTATTATAAAATAAGGTTTACATCAAAAATTCAATGTATAGGCATAAAAATGTACCTGTCAACCTAGACATAGAATAAAATTAATGCAGAACAAGTTACCTTTTCCATTGCATAGAAGCAACACAAGAATGGTTATTTTGCAGAACATTTTCAATTAATAGTCGAAAAATCTTTGTCTTGTAACAAATTCTTGTAAAAAATCCTGTTGAAAAAAGAAATTAATGGATAATAAAATAGGATAGCTTCAAGAAAGTTCACTATACCTAATAATAACTACAAATGTATAACTTTCTCCAAACTAAAGCATGTTCACTAGAATTTCATGTTTTATGTATATCAACAACTAGTAGCCATTTTGAATTTTGTGAGGTAAACACACTGGTAGCATTTCCAATGGTTCTTTTTGCGCGACGTCATCAAAAGGAAAAGTCTGATGTAATAACAACACTTTTGGTGATCTCCTAATCTCCTACCTTAAGGGCGATAATTTTGGCAAAAATTATTTTTAGCGGAATTTATTTTTGCTTTTGAGGCCTCCAAAATTGATATTTGCAATGCTATGATGATAACAAACGAAAATGCGAGAAGGCCGCCACCACCTCCACGAAACGAAGTAATTATAAACGCCGGTCAGACGAAGCAGAACAACAATTTGTTTGGGGAAACTCTCCAGGAAATGAAACTGTTCAAAACCTGAAAGCAACAGGAATTTTTAACGTTCGAGTTAGAAAGAATCACTGGTGACTTTATTGGTCACGTAATTTTAAAATTTTTAGACAAAAAAGGGATAGATGTTAGACAATACCGTGATGGGGTACCAAATATGCAATCGCAGAAGACAGGGGTAGCGGCAGTTATCTAAGCACGATCTCCACATGCCGTCGTTGCGCACTGCTGCTCACATAACTTAAATTTGTCAATAGCAAAGTCTACTAAAATACCAGTTGTAAACAACGTTTTGGAGCAGTTGTGACGCCAGAGTTTTTCGGACGAGGGGGCTTACAGCGCCGACGGGGGGAGGCTAATTGCTTGACTCTAAGGTTAACACAAAGCTCATTCATGATCAAATCTATTGCAGATTTGGCACCTCTAAATTTAAACATATAACCTGCCATGAAACTTGATATCATGATAATTGTATTAATCACAAAAAAGACCTAACGTTAAAAAATGTCAGTATTTTCTTAATATTCCTTTACTTCCGACGGGGGGCTCCCTAGACCCCACTAGCGCCACCCCTGGGAGCAGTATAAGTTTATCCAAATCATTTTCAATTCATCATCGAAACGAGAAAAGCTGTTATATTGTTGAAAAACGCTGCTGTACTGATGTCAGTGGAAGAACGGCTCTCATAGGAATGTGTAAGACAAGATGGTCAGAACGTGATGTTTCCTTTGAACATTTCTACTTAGCTATTCCCCGCATGGTCGAGGCATTAGAAGTTATTTGTGGTACGCATCCTGATATTGAAACATATTTCACTTTTTACTATCTGTTATTTGCGTTTGCAAAAATAAAAACATGTTCTGGTCATCGCATTTTTGGTTTTGTATGAAAAAGAAGAAGACGCTCAAAAGATAAAAAATCCTTTCTTGGGAAAAGATTGGCAACCCTGATTTACAAATTGCTGAAAAAGAGGGGTCTCCTTATTTCATAATTAATCGTAGTTAGGGCCATTCGTTGACAATTTTATTGGAACACATGATTTTTGACATCCACATCGCCGCTGTTTACTACTTTGTGAAAATAGTACGAAATGAACGAAAATTCCTTCGTGAAATAACGCTTGTTGAATACCGTAAATGATCGAATTAGCGCCCGGGCGCCTATTTAAAATTTCGATTTTCAAGGGGGCGCTTATTCGAGAGCGGCGCTTATTTAACAAATGAATTTGATCGTTTTATATTTTTTTGCAACATAAACAGTTTAAGAATAAATGTAACAGAAGATATAAATGTCTCGAGAATTCTTTTCAAATGTCTTCCACATTGATAAATTTATCTTCACATTCATTATCATCCAAAATAAGCATTTCGTTTCCAGCCTCTTTAATATCTGAATCAGTTACATTACTTAAATTAAACGGGTTTTCTTCACTTTCTAAATCTGTTAACACTTCCATCTGTGACTTCAGTAATTGTCTACCTGTAGCACAAGGTTGTGAACAACAAATGGATAACATCGTCTTCACTACCATCAACCTTGATGCTTCGTGCCCAAGACTTGAATGATTTTTAATCATTTCTGCGGATAGAGATTCCCATGATTCCAGAATTCACTCGACGATTCATTTTCGAGGCGGTGCTTTCAGGTTACCTGCTTCAGTTTCAACATGTATCCCTTCTTCTTCGAGCCATATATCATATTTCTCTGTACATATTGCTTAAAAAGGCTTGTTCCATGCAACGTCGGGTGCTTAGATGAATTTTGTGCACCTTCCCGGAATTATAGCCTGGTCGATTTTAATGAGGAAGCGACATTGCTATCCAGCTATCCATGTGGCATTCGTATGAGTCCCACGCTAAAAATCATCTACCAAAGGAGAAAGTGCTCAAAACTTTCTTAGTATACTCCACTGTCAAGTCATTATTCATCCAACGACGAATTCGACGAATTAACAATCACACATCGCCTTTTGTATAGTTCATCGAGGGCCTTTGTTTCCCGCTTTGAGTTAGATGCCATATCTGCTCATACATCCGTTTCATCCATTGCTATCACATTCTCTGGTGTATAATTGTTTTTGGCGGCAAGAAGACGTCGAACATTGAGGATATAAGAAACAGGTTTGTCGATCAACCTTGGAATTTTGCAGCCACAGACGTTTTTCGCCTCAAAGATATTCCATTCCTTCGCATAAACCTATTTAACCACCCTGTACTTGCTAGAAAGTGTTACTATCTACACAATCATTCTCTTTTGCCTTCTCGTTGTAGATGTAAAGAGATTTTTTCATTATAATTTTCCAAGAAACTCGCAGTCCTTTTTCCCTTCGATCGTAAATCCATTCAACAAGTTTTTCTTCCATTTGCTGATCAAGAGGTTTACGTCCGCTACCATTTAATCTTCTTCTTTTACTGCCTTTATCTTTACTTCTCAGAGACAACAGTTTATTTTTATTTTTTCGCCACTCTCTAATGCGCCTTTTATCGACATTGAATTTCTTGCTTGCAGAATTATTACACTTACTCTCAGCGTAAACTATCGCGTCCAATTTATACTGGACACTGTAGCTAGAAATCTTTTTTCAGCCTCATTGTTTGTTTCACTTTCATAATCTGACATTTTTATGTGTACATTAACACCCAAAAATTTCGGCGGAAAAAATTTTGACGGAAAAACTTCGGCGGAAATAATTTCAGACACTTTTCCGAATTTCGGCGGAAAAAATTTTCGGACAGATTTTATAACGTACTGGGGTCATACTTTTATGACGAATTCCCCCTCATAAAATCATATCGTTTTTTATAAGCATAATGAGATTCATATTTGAATATGATTTTCATTCAATCTTAAAAATTAAAGGACTTGAAGTGAGTGAATCTGAATGTTGATAGCATATTAGTTGTATAAAAAATTAAATAAATTTCCTCAAAAGGAGCTTAAGCCAATATTTCAAAAGTATTGCAAATCTAAGCTCTCTTATCAGGATGGGTTTTTTGCTTTCTTTTTCGCAACTCTCGCCTCAAGCTCGCTTATAAGTATTTGGTATCCAAACGTATCGTTTTTGTTGTCTTTGTTCCAAAATAGTGCTTTCAAACTATTTGAACTCGTGTTGACTAATTTTACTAATTCAAGAATTTTGTTATATTTTTCGTTTTCCATCGTTTTTTCTCTTGTAATCAATCATTCATAAACTGAAAAGCTACACATGTTAAAATAGTGACTAAATCAAGACTGAAAAACTAATAATTACGTAAGAAAAATGTAGTGCTTTAAACAAAGGAAAAGTGTTACAAAACCATCATAAACAAACAAAGTGACATCGATAAAGAATAGCGTGCAGCTGGCAGCAGATGACAGCTTTAAATATCCATCAATTCTTTGTTTTTGTGCTAAAATGTGTAACACTTGAAAGATACAAAAATGTGAGTTCGATTTCCGATATTGTTTTTCCATAGAAATTACAGCAAAAAAAGGTACTGTTTTCGAAAAATTTCGGCAGGAAATAATTTCGGACAACTCAGAATTTCGGGTGGATTAATTTTCGGACAGATTTTCGGACAGATTTTCCACCTACGCACGTTGCTAGGTCCAGACATAGAAGGTGCTCGTATAGAGAAAATATTAATTTGACTGAAAACCACTTCGGAAAACGCCGTGAATTGCATTTCAGTTTAAATCTGTATAATTCTCCGATATAGACGATCTGGCCGAGTTGTTGATGTCACGCCAGTCACCAAGGTTTTTAGAATCTACAACAAATGTTTACCAATCAAGATGGAATCCCGAACTTAACATGAAACTTAAGAGACAAGAGAGCTGAAGCTGCAGAGTATGGTGAAAATGCCATCGGCGTTTACTTGTGGACTAAAGAAGGACAAGATGGGGGACTTGTTGGACATCTTCCAATCGAATTATCAAAATCATTAAATTTTTCGATGCGGATAAAAAGAACATTGTGTTTGCAACAGTTATATGATGGTATCTTTGTTTCGAAAACAAATGCGAGTTGGCTAATGTTTCGCACACATCACCAAATGCTGGACTCGGCGAATGCATGTGGCGCCACTTCAATCTGAACTTGTGAATGTTCCGCAAACTTTCGGCTTTTCAATTGTTTTCTTTACTTGCTTCGTTTTGTGCTGAATATCGTTGTCAATAGTAACATTTATGTTTTTCTTAAGAAAACTACCAAAGTTAATCTAATACCTCACGAAAATCAGTCAACTATAGGTAGCTTCAGATGAACAAGAAGAATGAACAAGATCCTTTTGTCATCAAATACGGGAAGCAAGTGGGTGATAAACTTATTTGATAAGGTTTGATGCACGAACTATCGCAGATTGACTTCGAAATAGAGCACGTGATCAGAGAATGAAAACAGCGTACAATACCAGCGGTATGAAGATCGATATTGGACACACCGTAAGCGATTGTGCGTGCAAAGTTCACCGTACTAAATTTAGCAGGATGCCGGGAATATTTGCGGCCTCCTCCACTTTACAATGAATTTCATTGGCAAATGCTGTACATCCAGCAAAAAGGGTGGAAATAATCCACGTTTATATGTGCGTTGATTGAATCCGTTTTTACTTTTTTAGCGATTGCTTCGCCAATGGCAACAATCCCACTCCACCAACAACTGCTCCCGTCATGTCATCATCAGAAACAATTCCACCAAAGCCCATCAGCGATATAATTCCTCCTATTATCCAAAAGATGTTAATTTTATAACTTATTACCACTGGCCGTAAGATCATATAGTAGCAGACGCTTAACTCGAATACGGGATAACTCAAACTTTTTCGAATTAACCAAGGGTTTGGCTTCTCAAACTCCTCATAATTACACCGGATAACTCGAATACCGTTTAACTCAAACTGTTTTTAACTCGAATCATATTTCGTGTCCCTTGAGCGTTTTTACACCGGATAACTCGAGCACTACAAAAAATAAGGCAAAAGAAATGGAACAAAATAGTAAAATTCATAGATTCATCCCATTTCTCAATTGGTTATAACTCTTTTTCTGTACATTTTCATGGTTTTTGGCTATAGAAAAATTTTGAAAAACTTAAAATTTTCATATTTAAGGGATTGTGATGTCATTCGGAAAATGGGCCCAAATTGGGTTTCCCATTATCAGATTGATGGTGATTTTTTGTTGATTCATCTACATGGCATAGAAAAGCTCTGAACAAAATTTCAGCTTAATAAAAAATTTTTCTGACAAAAAATCTCAGACGACTGCACTAGATGCAATAAACACACTTTTGATACCCTATATGTTTGCCGAGGATCATGGCAGTGGCGTAGGAGGCGCGGGGGAGGGAGTGGGGGCACGCCCCCCCCCCCATTTGTACAAATGTGTTGAATATTCGGGCAACTAAAAGTTTTATCGGGCAACTATAGCCTAGAGTCTTTGACCAATGACCAACATTTAAGGCAACGCTTATAGTTACAACAAATCATAACTTTAATTATTTAATTATTTACAGTACAATTCTGATAACTAGAACCTCCGTTAAGTCCAACTCGCGTTAACTCGAACTGTTTTTCCATTCTCCTTTCTTAATAGTTTCCCATAAAAACTCGCGATAACTCGAACATTCGTTATCTCAAACTATTTTACTCGGTCCCTGGGGTTTGAGTTATCGAAATTATACTGTAGTTTGTTAGCTGTTATTTAACAAGTTTGTTAGCTGTTAATTAACTAGTTCCTAGTAGTTTTAGAATGAGCCACAAAAGAGCATACAGAAGTAAAATGAGATGTACTGCATACAATACAGTTATATATTCTGATTATGAGTCAGAACATCTTAAGTCAGTGATTTTTTTAGAATGTCCTAAATTGTAAATTTGAGATTTTTGAAAAACACATTTTTTGAATAACTTTCTTAAGATTGGACATTCGGACATGAAACTTTCGGACATATTGTTATTTTGCCTACGGAATACGTGGCGAAAATATTAGGAGCACGAAAGGAATATTTATTCCAAAAATACGAATTTTGTGTTTTTAACCATAGAAGTGCTCAAAAAGCTCTTATTTGTTTACTTTTTGGCTTAATTCTATTCTTAGGTACCTAAATTTATAAAATTCGTTTTCAGGAGCACTTTCGGAAGAAAAATTCCGTCTCTAAATAAGGTCAAAGTCTAAAAAAGTAAAGCATATTTTCTTATTCCCTTCAATGAAAAAGCTTTTTTAACTCGTATTGAAGCTGCATAATGATCCCTAGGTTGATTAAAATGAATAATAATGGTATTTTGGAGCATGCTAAGAAGAATTATTCCAAAAATAGTTTTACAGAATATCAACGATAGGTAAAAACTAAGGAACATAACAAAAATACAAAGTAATAAAAACAAAAACTAAAGAATATTGCTATAAAAATATTAATGAAAAGACAAGTTGTAACCAAGAACATAACAGGAATAAAAAATGAAACTTGAAAGAACAAACAAATAAAACCAATTGGATAAGAATTTCGATTAAAAAAACAACTAAAATTCGATTTTTTTCCAAAGTTTTTTTCATGTTGATTGTATTGTTTATTTTTTTCTTGTATATCTTAGATATGTTGTGAAACTTTGAATTTGATTTTACATACATTAGGCCAGGAGCTTACTAGGAATAACCATTCCAAAGTAAACATAGTTAGATATAGTTTACTGGTAATAAACAGTCCTTTTATATATATTATATATACCTTATTATACAAAATTAACGCGAGAAAAAATTAACGCGGTCCAAAACTCATTTTGCTTTAAAACTGACAAATTTAACGCGGTTTCCTGAATTTTTACCTATCGCAGAAGAAAATTAACTCGGCCTTCTCCCCTTGTACAAGGTGGGCTAGAGATCATGATACATGTTAAAATTGAATGGAATAGAGATAAGAAATTGTCAATATTCAAATCAAAGATTGAATCCGTACAGTATCCTATACACGACGATTACATGGACAATTCCAAGGAAATCAAGGATGAATTACTCAAAGAGTTCAAAAACTTCGATAGCAGCGATGATGAAGATGTATCTGAAGAGGAAAGTGGGAATGATTGCATTGTTTTAACTGATTGACTGTAAATTTTCTACTTTCTTTTAGTGACTCTTTTGCAGGTAAATACATTTTATCCCTTAAACCGTTTTTTACATTTTAATCCCTTAAATGGCTTTTCTGGCGTTCAGGTATCACATTACTAAAAATTTTGGATTTCCGCAGAAAATTAACGTTGTTAAAATTAGTGAACACAAAAATTAAGGGATGACTAAATTAACAAATATCAAAATTAACGCGGGTATAAAATTAACGCGGATAAAAAAAACTTAATTAAAAAACTTAAACGCGTTAATTTCATTATTCGTTAATTTTGTATAATAAGGTATATCTAAATATAAGAGATGGCCTTTTGAATAAGAAGATTGTAAGACTGAATATCTAAATTAAGATCGATGTTAATGTCTATATATGTGTCAAATACTTCATCTGGAGCAAATACAATTTGTGTTGGTAAGATCTGGAATTTCTTTTTATTGATGTTCTTTGAGCGAAATTGCTTCAAGTAATGTCCCTTGAGGAACTTTTCACCATTTTCTATAAAGTGACCATATAGATCCGTGAGATTTTGTGTAGCGGTTCCTTTTTCTGTAACCTTGACAAAATACAGTGGCTCGGACGGACTGCCAGTGAAGAGAGAGACGAACGATGGAACTTCTATGAAATCTAACATTTGATCTCCCTTATCGATATCGTCATTTTCGTAGATATCTTTGCATGACAGATCTGAGAATTGAGGTACTTCATCATTCAAGCATTCTTTGAAGTTGAACTCTAAACATATGTCAAGCCTTGACTAAAGTTTTATGTTTAATACTCTACGTTCATGTTTAAAGAACGAGAAACAGCCCTCTGGAATTGACACTGTCCATCATTTTTTTTTCAATTTTTAGTTGAAAGCCGCTTAACTCGAACTTTTTTCAAATTCCCCTGGAGGTTCGAGTTAAATGGCGGCTACTGTATCATGTATATTCATTTGTTCAAATTATTCAATAAATTAATTCGTAAAACAGGGCACCGATGCATAAGATTCATTTTTAAGGAGTGAAGTTGCGCACAATAGAAGTTTTAACGAGTCTAGTAGTAAAAAGGATTTCTAAACAGTAAAAACAAAAATTGATACTTCACCAGCAATAACCATTTCACCCGTTACAGAACCTCCTACTTTCACACCAGCAGTGCTCATCTCCACACTTGATATTTCACAAGCGACGGACTGCAAGATGCTATGAAGTTTAGAACATTTACAGTCTTTTTTGCAATTACAGTATACCTTCGTTTTAATGAACTCAGAAGGGATCGAGAGATTTTGTTCTATATAACGAGGAATTCGTTAAAAATCAAGTTTGTTAGAACGAGGGTTTACTGCAATGTTTTGAAAACAAGCATCAATTGAAAGAGAGACAAACAAAAAGCATTGTTGGCATAGAGACTTTTAAATTAAGCCTATTAATTAATGTTGGATGAGTTTTTGCGTTTCGGTAGTAAAAAAAATTGTGTTTTGCGGTAAGAAACATTTTCAAACGTATTTTATGAAAATGAGCGGTTTTCAGGAGAAACGAGTCAGTCAAATTTTGACAATCACTATTTTTGAAAAATTTTGTTGTATTTATTTTTGCGAGTCACTATTTTTGAAAAATTTTGCGGGATTTGTTTTTGCGAATCATTATCTTTGAAAAATTTTGCGGGATTTATTTTTTCGATTTAAGGCCAAAATCGCAAAAATTAATCCAGCACGATTTATGTTATGTTATGTTTATTTCGCCAAATAAAAGACATTTACAAATCAGTGCGTGATATATAAACCACAGAACAAAAACAAAAAATGGCTAGGAATCCATAGAAGACCAAGCGGTCTTTTCATTGGACACCTGTATACACTCATTTATTTATTAAGAACAAGAGTTTAGACGTGAAAATTATAAAATTAAAAATACACAATCTCACAGAAAAAAAACCAATAATAACAAATATATAAAAAATAATAATAAAAAAAAGATAAAATAAAAATTAACTATCCGAATTCAAAAGTTCGTTTTTAATTCGGCGTTTGAAAATTTGTAACGATCCGCACTCAGTGTTATATGCATAATTGTTCCATAAGCGTGGACCTCGGTATCTTATTGAAAACTGGCCTTTTGTAGTTTTTCTGAAAGGGTACTTGTATTTTATATTAGAATTTCTAGTATTATATTTATTAGAACAAAGTTGAAATTGAGATTGGAAAACATTTGGAATTGACCATTATTTACTCTATACATAAAGATCAGAGTTTGAAAGATATTTATTTGGTAGATATTTAAAATCTTTAGATCTTTTAATATTTCATGGGATGAAATGTCACAGTTTTTGCCTTTTATAATTTTAGCCGCTCGTTTCTGCTTATTATGGAGATTTTTGAGATGAGATTTATGTGTGCTTGCCCATACTATGTTAGTGTATATAAGATAATTGTGGATGAATGAAAAGTAAATTTGCTTTAAAGATGATTTATTTAAGAATGATTTTGCTCTGTGCATTAAGCCTATATTTCGGAAGATTTTTTTCTCAAGGTATTTTATATGGAAATTCCATGTTAGATTCTCGTCAATATATACTCCTAAAAATTTATTGTATTTTTTTCTAGTGATTTTACAATTGTCGATACTTAACACTGGCAATTTTTTCGCGAGAAATTTTTCGGAGGATTTTGGATGAAAAAGAAGCGAATAAAATTGCGGAAGTGTTTTTAGAGACATTTGAAATATCGTTGATGTATAATAAAAATAGTAACGGTCCTAAAATAGAACCCTGAGGAACGCCGCATAATATTGTTAGTTTGTTTGTTTGTTTCTTATTGTAACTGACGAATTGTTTTCTTTCTTGAAGATAATTCCTAATTAGTTTTAAGATTGGTCCATGGATACCGTAGTATTTCAATTTACACAGAAGAATTTCGTGATCCACAGTATCGAAGGCCTTCGATAAATCTACAAACACACCCAAAGTGAATCGTTTTCTGTCAAAGTTTGATAAAATATCTTCCGATAACTGTAGAACTGCATGTTCAACACTTACACGCTTTTGAAACCCAAATTGATTTTTGTTTAGCAAATTGTTGGTAGATAGGTGTTCATACAGGCGGTTGTAAACTATTCTCTCGAGTATTTTAGAAAATACAGGAAGAATGGATATAGGTCTATAATTCTGTGGGGATGATATATTTTTAGATTTATGAATAGAGATAACCTTTGCAATTTTTAATTCGGTGGGAAATATTCCAGTTGCTAGACTCAGTTGAAAGGTATAGAAAAGGAGATCAAATATTTTGTAGAACACATTTTTAACAACTTTAGGTAAGACATCATCGTGACCTGCTGCCTTATTCACTTTTAAAGAATTGAATGCAGTCATAAACTCCTCTATATTTAACTTTTTTTTACAATCAATATATTTATTACATGTATCAAGAAAGTCTGTAACTACGGAATTTTTATTAGTAGATATTTCTGATGCAAGAGATGGACCAATATTTGTGAAGAAAGTGTTAGGGGAAGACGCTATTTCATCATCATCAAAGATCTCCTCGCCGTCAACAACCATACGGTTTGGAAACTTTGAAACAAGATCACGTTTTCCAATAACTTCCTTAATCACATTCCACGTTTTTTTGCTGTCGTGTTTGCTCAAATCAAGCAGCTTTGAATAATATTTTCTTTTTGTCATTTTCTTTAAGCTTTCAAATAATTTTTTATAATTCTTATATTTAATTTCGTTAGAAAAGGTTCGATGCTTTAAGAATTTGTTGTACAATCGTTGTTTTTTCTTTGATGACTTTATTAAGCCCTTGGTCATCCATGGGTTTAAAAGACTTTTTGTTTTTACGTGATATTCAGTGAGGGGGAACGACTTGTTATACTCTGTAAGAAAGAGGTCTATAAATATATCATACGACGTGCTTGGATTATTTGACGAATAAACATTTTCCCAGTTTACTGTTTTCAAAGATTCCTTAAACAAGACTATGTTGTCGTAACAGATGTTTCTTTTGAAAACTTTTGTTTTTCTGTCTTTTTGTTTTTTTCTTTATTATTTAAGTTGATTGCACAATAAACCGCAAAATGGTCAGAAACGTCACATTTAATTACACCAGAGTTTATTTTCGAAATAATATTAGTGTTGCAAAATATGTTGTCTATCAAAGTGGCAGATGCTCTTGTTACCCGCGTGGGACGATTAATAGTTGGCGACATTGCATTTTGAATGAAGGTGTTTAGGAATGTGGTAGTAATTGCGTCGTTACGTAGGATATTAAGGTTAAAGTCGCCAAGAAGGAAAATGTCGCTGGAGGCAATTTTTTGCGTGAAAATGTTATCGATGAATGAAAGAAAGGGTTTTAGAGATTGACTGGGTGGTCTGTAGACCGAACATATAAAAATGTTCTTACGAGCCGGGAAAATAACTTCTAAAGTGTAAAATTCGAAGAACACCTTGCTTTGTGATATATTGTACCGGATTTTATAAGATAATTTGTTAAGGATAAACACACATATACCTCCCCCAGATTTGTGTTCTCTTGGAAAAGAGAGAAGTGTATAATCCTTTAGATAAAATTTTGAGTCATTTGAAGTGTCAGTATTGCACCAAGCCTCGGTCAAACATATTACGCTAGACTTATGATGGCAATTTGATAACAATTCTTTGAAATTTTCAAAAATTTTATAGATGGATCTAATGTTTAAGTGTAAGATCGAGAATTGCGAGCTTAAATTTGGTATAGAATGCCTAAATGTTCATTCACTGAGTTGAGATCGTTACAGTTTATGAGGAAATTAAAAGATTTTTGCCGGTTAAATTTCAAGGTTTCAAAACTAGTGGTTTCCATTTTTAAAAAAGAAAATATACTTTTGCTGTAATTAAATAAGTCATGTCTATTTATTTGCTTGACTTACTTCTTTCTTGTTTACCCAATTTGGTGGAGGTTTCGTGATCAGCTTGTCGTAACGCACAACCGCAAAATGACCACCGTCGCGTAATCTTTTCTTGGTGATTTCTAGTTCGCTCCGCTTACGTGTTGTTTCTTCAGAAAAGTCTTGGTTTATAAAGATTTTAGTCTTCGATCCAAGTCGCTCTTCTCTCGCTTTCTTGATAATTTTCTCTCTCGTTTGGTAATTTAAAAATTTTGCTATTATTGTTCTAGGCCGCTCGTCACTCCGATTTTCCAGATTTCCCACTCGATGCGCTCGTTCAATGGCAAACTCGTCAAGCTTTATGTTAAGCTTATTTTGTAGAACATTCTTAACTTTCATTTCGCTCTCCTCCCAAGATTCATTTTTATTTTCAACAATTTCGTCAAACCTTAAATTGTTTTTTTCTGCTTCTGTCCTCTAAATACGTTATTTTTTGTTTAAGATCTTTCACTTGTGCTTGTACAATTCTGTGATCTTGTGTTCAACTTTGGCTTTCTTTTCTTTTAACTCATTATTACCTCTTGAACAAGTCTCTTCTATGAAGTTTATCGATTCTTTTAGCTCCCGTACGTCCTTGACTACTTCCTCTATCTTTTTGTCTTGTCTATCGACTATCATGTTGATAAAATCCATCATTGTACTTTAGTTAACTTTAATAATTTCCTTGATTTGCTCGATGTTGAATAAATTTTTCTTCGCCATTGCAACAAAACACGTCCGCTCTCGTTAACGTTCGAAACTTAATTTAATTCAGTATTAATTAATACGCTTAAGGTAGTTTTCAAATATTATTGGCTGAATATTCCTTGAACTTAGAAAAGATACTAAACGGATTTTGTATAAGACGTCGACTTTTTCAGTCATCTTCTGAAACTAAATTTTTGGACCACAAGTGATAAACACATGGAATATTCAAATCTTTTTACAGAAATGTAACATTCAACTTGATTTCCAAAATGGAAACTCAAATTTCAGGGTTTTCCAAGATGCAATTTCTAGGAGTTTCTATTTAAAAAAATTCAAGGACCTTTCCACGATTTTTTTGGATAACCTAAAACACTTTCTAGCTACGTCCCTAGGCTTTAACCTTAACAATTGTTTCAAATTCTGATATTATTATATTTTCGTGTTCCTTCTGTTTACTGTACTACCGCTTTGAGAATAACTAACAAAACAAATAGTTAAGAAATTTTGCTATTGCAATCAACAGTATACAGCGCTGCGTCAAAGACACTACACAATAATGGCGCACACGATCCCATAAAACACTGCGATAAATTACTAAAATTAAAATTGGTTAATACAAGTAGTATCACTGCAGAAAATCAATGAAACTAGAAAGACCACTGAATAAAGGAGAACTCATCCGCTAAGACCTTTGAATAGATAGAGATGTCGACTCGAATTCTCGGCTCACAAGTTTTTAAGAGGATTGTACGAGCATGTATACGTTGTTGGAATATATTGCGACTGCCTGGATAATGGGAAATTCGCATGAGCATAATAACACCACGTAAAATAACCGGAAAATAAAATACATGCCAGGTAATTAGAAAACGTGACTGAAAGAACAGAATCACCGTTTATTTGATTCGTTAAGTGTAGAAAAAAAATTGAGACGCTGTAACGGATTTCCCTTGAAACCTGACATGTAATTCCTAAAATGATCGGCGATACGTCACGCGAGCAGACTGCAACCAAACTTCGAACTTGAATCGTGGATGATGACCAGTAGTGACACACCAAAGTATTTTACCAAAGTTTATAGTAATAAAACACATTCATACAGAGTAAAGAAACTCCATAAGATGTGACAATACAATTCAAAGTGAGAAACTTACCCGCGCCCATCACTGGTTAATCAGTAAAAACAAAGCTATCAATTGATTTTTGAAAACAAGAGCATTATATAATTGAAAAAGACTTTTCTAAGAATTCAAGGAGAAACGTCACGTAAAACGAGTGAAGACGATGATGATTCAAAATAAATGCAAGGGAACTGAAATTAAATGGCTTACAAATTAGTACGGTTTGTAACGGTTCGCTCCAGTACTACTTTTCTGCGCTGAATAGTTTGTTCCATAACCACCATAGCCACCTCCATAGTAATCATATGCTCCGTGAGCAGGATGACCGCTATAACCGCCATAACCATAATCTCCGTAACCACCACCGTAACCATAGCCATCCCAATAATAACCAGCTTTAGCGTAACCGCCCCGCATTACTAAAAAGAAAACCATGATTTGCTGTCGAGTACAAGCCAATCAAAAGTTGCATTTACCGTCTGGCGTTCGAGGTTTTGCCTTACTTATCCGCATCGAATTTCCAGACAAAATGAACTTGGCTTCACCGATTGCAATTCTGTCGGCAAAATCTTCACTGGATACTGTCACAAAACCAAACCCGCGATTTCTATCCGTTAAGTTACCTTCTTCATCTTTCACTTTCAAAAAGTTTATGTCTTCAATTGCACCAAATTTGCTAGAATGCCTCGAACACAAATAGGACTTCAACTCTTCAATCGTGAAATCTGTAGGTATATTTGCTACATGCAGCTTTTTAACCCTATAGTGAACTGACATATCATGACTGCCACGAGGTATAGCACGCTTCACATCTAACTCTTTCTCCATGAATTTGTGTGGTCTATCCAAAAGGCATTCTTCTAAATCATCACATTTCTTAAATGTGACAAACCCAAATAAACGGTCACTTTTCTGGTTTTCTTTTCGAATAATTATGAAATCTTCAATTTCGCCATACTTAGAAAAAAGGTCCTTGAATTGTTCGTTAGTGGTGGATTTATCAAGGCCGCCACAAAACATTTTTCTCATATCGTCACGTTCATCAAACTCTGCTGGACACTCATAGACAACATCTTCGGTTGGGCCAATTTCCTCTGTTGTTTCTATGCTGGCAGCTACTGGTGTAACTTCAGCTGGTTTTCCATCATCTTTTGGTGCTTTCACACTTTCTACAGCAATAGATTCTACTGTCCCTTCTTCTTCATGTTGTTTGATTGCATCGGCTGCATCTTCCACTCCTATTTTTGTCATGACTTCCACTTCCACCTTTTCTGCTACTTCTTGTTCTACTTTCGTTTCAACTTCAGTTTGTGCTTCAGCTTTCGTTTCCTCCTCTTTAGCCGGTTCAACAGCCATTTGTTCTACTGTTGTATCTATGAAAGGGAAAATGAACAGTTTTAAGGGCACAACAGATCCAGCATCTTTCACATTATATAGTTATAAATTACAACTGGATTTTTCAGACCTGTGCATTCACATAGGTGAGGTTCACATAAAAATAATTTAACTGAATATATGTTTATATAACTATTTATATGTCTTAAATATTCATTTGTCTTTAGCACAAGTTAAGAAAATATATAATACGCAATAATTTCAGATTTGGAATATAAATGCTTTAAATGGAATAAAACCACTCAAATACCTTATTAAACATTTTGAATTTACCTTGGTCATGTAATACTCAAATAATATTAATTCTAATTTTTGATTAAAATATTATGACAATTTCTTTTATTTTCAAGAAAATGGAACAGTTAAAATGTTTAGATTTTCTCTTTTAGATGATCTTCAGCGTAGCTTGCTAATTATACAATATTGATCAATAGCAATATTGAATTTCAGGTTGCATATTCAACAAATACCATAATTACATATAATAAGTTTGTGTTGTGACAAATGCAGATCGTCTAGTGTTAAATTATTAAATTTATTTAGTTTATAGTTTATACCAATTATATAGAGTCTGGAGTGAAAGTTTGGATGAAGAAGCAAATTTGTATATTTAAAGTCCACTTTGCGCCAATGAAATTACTTCATACCACAATTTGAGCTAGGGTTGTATTACACAACGACTCTTAACAGCTCTCGTCCATATGGACACATCATTATGATTATATTAATAAAAGTTTGGTAACTATAGTGAAATTGATACCTTTTTGTTCATTACTTTCAGTCCCAGTGACTTCCATTGGGGATTCTTCTTCAATCTGAGGTGATGTTTCTTCTTCAACCTGCGGTGTTGCTTCTTCTACCGTGTGTGGTGGTTCTTCTTCTACCTTCTGCGGTGTTTCTTCTTCAATATTAGGTGGTGCTTCTTGAACAACTTCAGGATTAGAAACAGGTTCTGTTTCGTTAATTTGTTCAGATGGTTCTGTTCCTGCTATCTCATTGCTAGATTTTTCTTGAGGCTGCTCTGATTCAACATCATCAATACTAGTTTCTTCACTTACTTCAATATGAGCTAGAAGTCTTTGAACTAAATCGTCTTTTTTACCTTTTATATCAAGACCGCGAGCACTAAGTTCAGTCTTTAATTCAGCTACTTTAAGCTTTGATATAGTAGCAGGCGTCAAGTCACTCATTTTTATTTTTTGTAGGAGCTAGAATGAAATTAAACACAACCAAAAGTTAAATGAAATAAATCCGAGATTTTACTTTAGACTCAATAGAACTGAAACTGATAATTATCTTTCATTGTAATGAATTATCTATACTTTCGTGAGATTGTTGAATTAAACCTAGCATCTAATTATATTACTAAACAAATACGTACATGGAATGGAAAGAGGAAGATTCAAACGCTTTTGGAATCAGTACTCAAAAGGGAAAGCGCTCGTTAAAATATCACACACTTTGGTTATGACTCTCCATCGTTAATGTTTCAAATTGAAGTACAGGGAGCCAAAAGTCGTTTATAATTAATTGTAAAGGATGATTCCATTAAGTGGGCGGGCGGAATTTTCCGCGCAGAATTAGTTCTGAGCATGCGCATTTTAAATAATGAGTCATCGCTAGCGTAAAAATATTTTGCGAGCGGAAGATTTTGAAAGTTCAGAATTCTGAACTTTTTCAAGCGGAAAGTTGATAGCTATAAATAGCGACCAATCAAATATTTGTATTTTTGAAACAGCCAATCAAATTAAGACAACAATTTGCGATTGTTGCATAGTTTTTAAAATGTAAACATTCAAATTCGAGGTTAAATTTCAAAAAGAGACAGCGCAGCTAAACGTTATTCAAAGATCCTTGTAAAAAAATTTTAAATAATGGATAAACATAGTAGTTCATCTTCTGCAAAAAAACAAAGGTGTTCGAGTCCAACACCTTTCCAAAACGTTAGTATGACTCCAGCGACTAGAGCTCTGTTTCTGAGCTCGTTTTCTTTCCATTTGATAGAGCACTATAATTAACAGCAAAATCTTCTTTTTGTATAATAACAAATTTAAAGCAGCCATCTTTTTTTGTTGTAACTTTTTTCTGATAATCGTGTATGTTTGCACATTTATACAGCAAGTTCAATGGAAATTAAAAAGCGAACGGAAAATTGCGCTTGAGCGGAAAATCCCGCGTGGAAAATTCCGCCTGCCCGCTTAATGGAAATCGGCCTTAAAGGCCGGTGTCGCGTGCTGAAAGTGTAACCATTCCTGAAAGTGTATATTACCTAGTGCGCATGCTTGAACGATGCTTATAAAAATGGTAGATCGCAAAAAGTTAGTGAAACATACACTTATAACATTGAAAAAAAAACACAATTTCAAGTTTTTGACTTTTGGCTTGAAAGGGCTTTGCACCCCTGGATCCCCTGCATCCGCCACTGTCAATACTTGATTTCACAAGCCATTTCTTTAAATATAGCCAGCCAGCTACAAATAATTGTTAGTTCAATCTCAAAACGGTAGTATGTACCGAAGGTTAAAATAACCCAGTGCGCAATCCAGAGATTTTCAATTTTCTGACCATATAAATTGTGTTTTTAAAAATCACTTTCAGGAACGGTTACACTTTCAGCACGCGACACCGGGGCAAACCAATCGCAACATTTCATCATAGTCATAAGAATAAGGATGATTTCATCCAACATTTTTTGGAAAACAATTACGTGCTGGATGTGACGAAATTTTTCGTTTACACATCTCGATCCAACATCTCATACAACATTCAAATGGAAAACAGGATTGGGTGAAGCGGAGAAAGGAAAAGGGCAATTTCAATACAATCATTGTAGAGCTTAAAGTCGAGGAAAGACTGGGGTTCTGAGAAATGTTTCGAATGGATGTATAGTAGATTTTGATTCTTATTACCAGGGGTTTCAACTGTTTCTTGGTAACAATAGATTCAATACATTTAGACAACAAATCCAGCTTCCTCTCAGCAATCCTCTCTTGCATATGGTATTTTTGTTGATCTGAAGAAGGCATTTGATACAGTCCATCACAAAATTCTTCTCGAAAAACTTGATCACATGGGTGCAAGAGGCATTGTTAATGAATGGTTTGCTTCGTATTTGCAAGATCGGCAACAATATGTAACGATTAACGGGTTTTCATCATCGTTAAAGTCAATCAGATGCGGCGTTCCTCAAAGTTCTGTGTTGGGCCCTTTGTTATTTTTAGTTTATATTAATGATTTTCATAATTGTATAAAGTTTTCAACCGTGCATCATTTTGCAGATGACACTAATTTGTTATACATCAACAAGTCAATAAAAACCTTATGTAAAAAAGTAAATTGTGATTTACAAAGAGTTAATGATTGGCTTAATGCAAATCTTATCGCTTTAAATGCTAATAAAACCGAATTTGCCATTTTTAAGAAGCATCATAAAAAAAATGATTCTGAAATTAAAATCATGTTGAATGGATCACGTTTAAAACAATCAACTTGCATTAATTATCTGGGAGTTTTAATTGATGAAAACTTAACTTGGAAACCCCACTTAAGCGAACTTTGTAAAAAATTGAGCCGATGAAATAGCATGCTTTCAAAAATTAGATACCACGTTAACACAAAAATTTTGAAAAGTTTGTATTTTTCAATTTTCTCGTCACATTTAACTTATTGTTGTCAAATTTGGGGACAAAAAAGAAGCATAAATCTAAATAAATTATGTTCTATTCAACGATCAGCACTAAGAATTATAAATTTTCAACCTTTTAGATCAAATGTAACTGCTGCATTTACTAAATTTAATATCTTTCCATTTTCGTCTACTATTAAACTTCTCAACATTATGTTTGTTTTTGATTCTTTAAACCAAAATATCCCCCCTTCGATTGGCAATTTCTTCACTAAACTTTGTCATTTTCATCTTTATCCATCTCGCAATGCCTTAGCTAATGAACTTAAAATTTGTTCATATAATACAATTTTTTATGGAAAATACTCAATTAAACACCAAAGCATCATTGAATGGAACAAATCAATTAGAGACATTAAAAATATTTTTGATGTAAAATATAAAAACATGCATTGGTTAAATTCTATTTTTGATTTAAACAGTAAACAATTTTCTAATTTAGTCAAACTTAGCATCAGGGGTAAACCTTGTTTAGCTTAGTGTTATTAAACAAATATATGTTTTGCTTGGTGGTTTGTATTTTATTTTGTGTGTATCTTTGCCAATTAGATAATATATATTTTTTCTAGATATATTTTTTTACGCATATTTCTACTGTGGTGTCACTACATTGTTCAGCTTTATGCTATTGAGTGACACCAACCATATATTTTTGTAATTTGTTTTTCTATGAATTTTTTGTATTTTTATTATATGGTGAATAAACAACAATTTCAATTTCAATAGCTTTTTTTCTTGAGTCCTGATAATGAGAAACTTGTATCTTTGTCTTCTTCATTCTCGTCCTCATTGGTCTTCAGTTTAAAACTATCCTCGTTTTTTGATGATTTGATTTTAGGCAGAAGAAATGAGTTCTGGGGCCATTTATTGATAATAACCATTTTAACAACTACTTCACAGCGATTGCGGATAAAATACAATCCACCATATTTTCATCTTATATAGATTACAATAAATTTCTTAAAAATCCTAACAATAATTCTCTATTTATCTCCCTTATCAATAGTACCGAAGTGTCAAAACTTATCAAAGAGCTAAACATAAAGAAAGCTGACGGACCAAATAGTATTCCTTTAATTTACTTAAACTTCTTGAAAACGAAATGTCTATCATTCTATCTAAATTATTTAACTTCACTTTCCACTGGAATATTCCCTAATTTACTCAAAATATCTACAGTAATACCAATTTTTAAAAAAAGATCAAATACACAATGCAATAACCATCGTCTCATTTCTCTTATCCATTTCGATATATATATATATATATCGAAAATAAGTAAAATCTTCGAAAAACTTAAAAGATTAATAACTTTCCTAAATAAGCATGACAGTTTGAGCAATCAACAATTTGGATTTCGTGAAAAACATTTGACCTCTCATGCACATATCTCTATAATAAATAAAATACAAAAATACATAGACTCAGGAAACTATGTCTGCGGTATATTCATTGATCTCCAAAAGGCATTCGATACAGTAGACCGTGCAATATTATTTAAAAATCTTATATTAATCATTATGGAGTACGTCGCATTGTGTTGGTTTTCTATCTGTGCGAGCGTGAACAACACGTCAGTTTTAATGGCTTCAATACACAGATAACTAAACACGGTGTCCCTCACGGTTCGCTTTTAGGTCCATTGTTATTCCTATTGTATATAAATGATCTTGATTCTTCTATAAAATATTCCACAGTACACCATTTTGCTGATGATGACACCAATTAATTATATGTCTTAAAAAAATCGGGTATAAAGTTAAGAAAGATCTAAGAAGGCTTACCAATTGGCTCAATGCTAAAAAAATCTTTATAAACATCAGCAAATGAATACGTCATTTTCCACCATACGAAAATACCATTAAATTTTGAGTTAAAAGTACAATTAAACGAGAAAAAGCTTTACCTCTCTAAAGAAATTAGATATCTTGGCTTATTATATGACAAAAACTTAACGTGGAAAAAACATATTGATATAAACTTGTTTAATAAACTTGTGTTTAACTTTGTATTACTTCACTAACCTCTCTGTTACTATTTTTTAGACATTCGTTTGATAGAGTTGTGAAGAGCCTACGAACGGCCAACTGATATTGTTTCTTCTTTCTTGCCTTTCTTGTCTGACATTATCACACATATAAAATTTCGACCAACAGAACACATCTCGATTAATTATGCTATCTTCTCTTCTAATATTGACAGTTTTAAACTTCAACGATGTCATTAAAAGTGCAAAATATTCTATTTACTTATAATTTTTAAATGACCTCCTACCAACGTCTCTCTCTACACTATTTATATTCAAAAACCACTGATATACATACCTATAAAACAAGAAATATCTGTCAATCCAAGCTCATGGTGTTTTGTTTTAACACAATAAAATACGGGAAACATTCAGTCGTTTAACAATGTATTTCTGACTGGAACGAATTTTAAAAAATAACAAAAGCTTTAAAACAGTCTCAAATTTTACAAACATAATGGATGTACTCATTGTAAGAAACAAACTGAAGCAACTTCTTAAAAAAGATTGTTTATCATCTAACTCTATCTTTTAATTAATATATTCGTTATTTTGTGTCATTTCATTCACATTTTAATCAAAGCAGAAGATAACTTACGAAAAGAAAGGAGTATGCACAATCAGTTATAAGATATGTTATGTTATATATATATGTTGTTTTTTTTATATCTTTAAAACTACATTTAACCTTCATTACCCCAGCAGCTGCTTCTCGCTAACTCAAATTCCTATAGAAGGTGGTTAATGTATAGGTAACTTAACTACTATACTTGTGAATTGCACTGAATATGCAAGCTGTTTGGTGTATGTAAGAAAGACAACTTACAGTAAGGTTTTTAGCCAACTCCCTTTTTATTTTATACAATGCAAACATAAGCAGACGGCCATATTGATTTGTAATAAGGCTGGTGGTATCACATCGTTAGCAAGACAATGGTTTCTTTTGTTTCACGAGAACAATCCTCCATTTTTCAGACAAGATGTCTCATGTTTTGGCGAGTTGTAGCGAGTTGTAGCGAGCAGATTATATTGGTACTACCGAAAACTACTGTCTGATAACAAATTTGGAAAACGTTATATGTTCGCAGAAATATTTTTGTTTTAGAGATCTCAACTCGCTTGAATTAAAGTGAATAATAGAAATGATTTAAAACACAAATATGTCCTGTTTTTATTTTTCAATCATTTGTAGATATGATGTTGGACTATCACAAAAACATATTTTATAATAACTATTAAAAGTCAAAAGTCACGTGATCGCTGACGTCAGCACTTTTTGCTGGGAAATTAACTTTCTGAAATCTCAATACCGTTGGAAAGGAAATTTGATGTAGATTCCAAAAAAAGAATTACCTCATGTTGTAAAAATCGACCTATGAAGAGTTATTATTGGTCAAAGTGAGCAAAATGACGTCATCAAAATTTTGCTTGAAATTGTTTTTTCCAAACCTTATCATATTATATACAGTCGGAAAGGAAATTTAATTTAGATTATGAAAAAGAATTATGTTTTAACCTGAGAATAAAGTGTTAGAAAGTTATTTAAGCTCATATACATCCCAACAACCACCACTGTATTTGCAAAGTTCTGTGCAGGACATCCCTGACCTTCTGCAGCTGCATCATTTCTGACAACGGGTCTTGCACCCACACTTTACAAGTTCTGCACACGACTTGGATGCTTCTGGCAATCTTGTCCAGCGAGGGGTAAATATCTGGTTTTCACGTTTCCATTCCAATCAGCGGGCATTATTTTAAAACCAAAGTTTTTGGTTTTTGGCTAAAAGTCAGACAATTCACAAATCGTGACTGACTTCTTAGAGGGACTGTTGGTGTTTAACCAAAGTTAGGAAGGCAATAACAGGTCTATGATGCCGTTAGATGTTTTGGGCCGTACGGGCGCTACACTGTCGAATTCAACTTGTCTTAAACTTAACCGAAAGGTTTGGGTAATCTTGTCAAATCCCATTGACAAGTGCAAGCATCCTCGTGGTTTTTGCAAAAAAGTGTTAGTATTATGTGTTCCTCCTGCAAACATTGGATACATAAGGCCTGTTCTGGTATCAATAGCTGGCGTAAAGAGGATCCAAACTTCAAATGCAAGAGATTTCTTGGCCTGATACCTGTTCCAGTCGCACATGTACCTGTTCAAGTAGAGGAGAACCTCTTGAAGTTGTTACATCATTTAGTATCAACAAATACTAACGTTTAATTCCGCGATTATTACGGTAACTCGCTCAGGATTGCTGTTTTTGTTGTTACGTTTACGTTATTCTTGTTGTTCTCTAATATTTCCAAGATTATCCATGCATATATGAATAATTTAATAACTTAAATATTTTAATAGTTTGTTAAAACCAAGATGCAATCACCGAAGAGCTTTTACTTTGGATTTCTTATGTGCAAAGGTTAATAAATTAAAAGGATAACGAACGTTTTGCTGTTTTATTTATTGATGTTAATGATAACAATTTATTAATTCTATTTCTATAATTATTTGAAAAAAGGCTTCATAGAACACCAAATAAACCTCTTACGTGAATCATTTTTAAATGGTCTACACTATTTCACGTGCTTGTCCCAAAATAAAGTCATCATTTAAAGTTATATTGCCGAGGCATTCGCATTTCCATGCAATATCAAGCAGAATAAATTAACATATTTAAAAAGAACCATATTTGATTAACAAATGTTGTTTAGACATTCGGTTTCATCAGAATTGCCTTTTAAAATATTTGTAATTAAATTCTAACTATGGCCTTGATTCGCGCTTCACTTTTCTTAACATTGCATTAGTGTGGTTTCAATGGTTAGTCGCGACAAAGTAGAAATGGCTTCAGTGCATACATAATACATATATCACATTTTCTCAAAATATTTTCGAATCGGCTTATTTAGGTGTTTTTCCAAAAGATTTTCAATTTTCATATATATATTGTTTAATTGTTTGTAGTCTATCTCATCTAGACTTAACCTCATCGAAGTATTCGACTATTTTTATGGTGTTTAGTAGAATATCTGGATCTACTTTTGAATCAGCGTATTTTCGAAGGCTGGCATTTTCTAGGAAATACGGTATATACACATATATATGAGCTGCCGACATTGAATTACGTCATTCCTATTCAGGAAATGAAGTATATTCGACCTATCATTGTACCACGTGGAAACTTATTCTCCAAATGGTATACGGTCTGATATAAGAAATTATAACATAAGTTTTTCTACTAAGTTTTTAATCGAGAGGATAAATGATGTCCAAATCCTGTTAGAATTTCAAACTTTAGAAATAATGTAATAACTTACTTTGTAAATGTGATTATAAATGTATGGCAGTGTTTATATCGTATCAAAGAGGCTGTTAAAACACTTCCTAATCGACAAACAATTAAGGAAGTTGTAATTACATTTCGCCAATGCCTCGATCAATCATTTGTGATGGCAATGCATAGATTATACATTTGCGTTTTGTATAATTGCACGTTGGAAATCTGAGAATTATGGCTGTTGTCCTGATTGTATTCTTGACTCTGATGACGCAATGCTTAGCTCAAGTAAGGAACTCTTTAAATATTTAATCATATTGTCTATTATTAAGATAACAAAGATTGGATAGATGTCATAAAATCGTGTATTAGTGACTCATGTCGTGTTTCCAAAACGTTTTTGCTCAATAGGGGGTCTTACTTTCTGAATTAAACTTTGTGTTCGTGAACCGAAATCAAGTTTAATATGTCAAATCACGGCTTTAGTAAAATACCGAATAAATAAAAACATCGTCCCGCCATTGTTGGAGGCTGTAGTCTGAATTCTTTTGATTTTCGCATTTTACCGTCAAGAC
This sequence comes from Candelabrum cocksii, assembly GCA_963930725.1. Classification (NCBI taxonomy): domain Eukaryota; kingdom Metazoa; phylum Cnidaria; class Hydrozoa; order Anthoathecata; family Candelabridae; genus Candelabrum; species Candelabrum cocksii. The sequence continues at coordinate 4,286,051 of OZ005665.1, forward strand.
ATAAAATAAATATTATTTAGGCCACCATCGAAAATATTTGCCTTTAGCGTCCAAAACGTATAAACAAAATGAGTCGGTCGGTCGGTCGGCCGGATTTTAAACCGGATTTTTTTCCGAGCTCTCGTGCTCAAAAAGGTTCACCATTTTGTATGTTTTTATTCTTAATTCCGCGTTTTCGAGGCTTGACTAGAATAGCCGGGTGTCGGTAGTAAATTTGACTTTACCTGAAAATATACGGATGGTCGGATAAAATCGCCTAAACAGCGCGCAAACAAAAAGTGACCGACCCGGGATTCTTAAAAAAACTTATTAGTCGGTCGGAGGACGCTAAAGGCAAATATTTTCAATGGTGGTCTATTAAAAATTAGAGAAATTTTACGTTCTTCATTTTTCTTCGAGATTTTTCTCAAGATAACTGTGTATTTGTTTTAAATGTATTTTACCGAATAAAACCAGTTAGAAAAGTTATTAAGAAAATTTACTGACACGGCCAATATTATTTTAAACAGAATCTGTGGCGCCCACGGATGTTACAATTTCTCAACACATGAAATGTCATTTATTTCAATATACCCTTTTGTGTCATTGTTCCCCACAAAAATAGTTGTTTTACCACAGCTTTAAATAATCGAGGCAAAGCATTTAGGAAAATTTGTAAACAAAAAACACGTGTGGAAAATATTTGCTGAATGGTTTGATTTTGAAACCTAGGTGAGGAGTTACAAGTATATTTAATTATATGCCTACCCCAGAGTCTGGGACAACCGCAGCACCTCAAAGAGACAACCGCAGCACCTTAAAGACTAAAACTGGATAGTCAATCAGTCATACATAGGAATACAAACATGACTACAAGTGTAATGAAAATAAAAAAATAAAAATAACTTGACAACCAATAATAGAAACAAAAACACAATTCTGTCATCTTTATAAAGTCGTTTGTAAACGCTTTTTAGATTTTCCACGCAGGAATTTCCATCGTATCCTTGCATATGCAAGTGCAAATTTCAAGCATAATTTCTTAAGTAGAGAAAAACTGAGTATATAGTGAATTAATAATATTTTAGTAATTTCATTACATTTTTCTAAGAAATTTTTACAAATTTTAATACAAAAATTCATGAAATCGGAAATTGAAATTATTTTTTTTAATTCCAAAACTCTGAATGTTACTAAACCTTACTATTGAATATTTTCTATATATGTATTTTTGTATTTTTTTTATTACACATATATATATATATATGTAATATGTATGTAAATATTTTATAATTATTCAATTTTAAAAGTTTGATGTATCGAAATGTGGACAATCTGTCAACTGCTTCCGACATCCAATTGGATGCACAACAAAATGTGATGCCGTGGCAACATACCAGTACAACAAAAGTAAGGGAACAGTGTTGTTTCAACTGTGGACCAGCTCTTCACACAAATGGGTGGCATTTGCTCAGAAACCGCTTGATGACAACCCAGCTTTTATGGTGAGCGTTTAAATAGATTTTCGAATGAAATTGTTAAACATTAATCAATTTTCTTATTTGTGGTAAAGTTAGTGTTTTATGAAACATGAAATTTCTCACATGAAATCTGTTGCATGCTGGGATTATTGGATATTCAATCTATCTAATTATTAGGTTGATTTACGTGGCCAGTACTGCGTTCAATCAACGAAAGTTAGCTTTGGAAATTTCAATGGAAACTCTATCACTCGCAACACAAGCCCTACATGGGTTCCTACGGTGAACTTTTGCTAGTAATTTAATGGATATTTTAATAAAATTTAGTAGTAGTTAATGCAACAGAACCAATATATTATTTCGCCATTCTTTTCACACTTGCGGGTATGCGGGTCATGTGACATCTTTGACTTCATGGACATAAGCACCCATTCCCTCTATGCACAGCTGCCACGGAGTTTAAAATGCAAAGTTGATATCTTGCGTGGGTTAACTCACCACTGTTTTCCCTCTAACTGGGGTTGGTGTTAGGAAGGGCATCCAGCTGTAAAAACATCTGCTTCAATAAACTATCAGATTATTAAACCTACACAATTGTGGGGAATATCATCTTTTGAAAACGTCCAAGCCTCATGTATGGGGAAAACAGACGTTAAACCTGGATGATAATGATGATGATGACTTGATAAAAATAATTATGACAGGTGTTAGAAACACAGCAGAAAAAATACTGGATTCTCATCCACAATGCAACAGTTAAACACATGATTGTACAATCATTCTTGAAAGTGATTACTAAAGCTTTTGTGACCATTGCTTTTCACTAAAATATCGACGGGATTGTAGAGAAACAGCATACTAACTTAGAGGCTGTGGGATGAAATGCATTTGGATCGAAATTATACTACCAAATACAAGATTTTTAGTGCAACTATGTATAAACTCCCTGACAACTCAAAGTATATTGACAAAAATTGGCGGCAAACTCATTTAAATCAAAGGATCGCATGCTTACCAATAAAAATAAAATTTCAACAATTTTTGCACATACTTTTGTACAGCTAGCAAAATCAATAACAAGTCTGAAAGATGTTGATTCCATTTAATGGATTGAAATACCTATCAAAAATCAATCCTCAGAGCCACACATTCAACCAGTCAAATCGCAAACATTAAGGATTCTCAAAAATATCTGTGGATCAAAAGCATCTGGTCCTGATAACATTCCAGCATCAAAGACGCAGCTGAGGAGTTAGCAGCTCCTAGCATCTGGTCCTGATCAACTACAGTTTTGAAGCTGGAATTTTTCCATCGACATCGACAAGTGAAATCATACAGGGTTCCTATACATCATACAATTATTGACATAAGTTTGTCATTGTTCTCTGCAATTGTAAGATAGAACCATGGAGAATATTAATCTTTGTATTGTTTTCCTTCTTAAATGTTGAGTATCTTACCATGAAGTTTTCTCTTACCATAGGTTTCAGGCGTGAAGTTGTTATCCACCAATTCCAACGGATTTCTATGCTTGTATGTTTGAGATTTTACGAGAATATCCCAATAAGGCTGATATGTATTTTTTTTATCAGTCATAGTTAATTAAATGTTTCTCATTTTTCTTGATCTTTTTTCAGCTTTGAAAGACCGTTGTTATCTACCGATGATAACTTATACAGTTTGAATGGAAAGATGTTTGCCACCATCGCATTTGGTGACAGTTTAGGTAAATTGAAAATAATATTAGAAATTTAAAGCTAACCGTTTTGACCAAGTTGTTGGCTTCCCAGTAGCCCCTTTAGGTTTAAAGCATCTTTAGAGCTACGGACAATGCATAACTAAAGTACCATTTAAGCCTATTAGATTATACTCAATCCTGATGCCAACAGTCTATAACAGGGCTCAAAGTCGACCTGGAAAACCTGAAAAAAGGCTAAATTTGACAAGAATGTCAGGGATGATATGGAAAAGTTAAGGAAGCTTTTCCAATAAACTCCTTCTGTCAGTGGAAAAAATGATATAAATATTAATTTGTGACAAAATAAAGAATCATTTTTAAATGATTTCAATAAAATAAAAAATAGTTTCAAATAAACATTTTTTATTGATGCAATGTTTTGGGAGTGTTAAAAATTTGCTTTTACATATATATATTATTCATAATTTTCCTTTATATTACAATGAAAATGTTCATTTACCAATCTTTTGTCTAATAGCAGTAATGCCTAGCTAATTTTCAGATAATGAAATCCCATCCTATCATGGGCATGGTTCATATCGCATATCAAACGTTGCTCTCGATTTTACAAAGGGTAGTTCAACCACACAAACTACCACTACCACACTCCCCGAAACAACTGTACACCATGTTGAAACTACCACGATACCACGACATTTGGATAATGAAAAACTAGAAAAGGTTTAGTGTTTATCTTAATTATGTTTATTGTTTGTGATCTTTGTTTTAATGAAATCAACAGAGAAATTGAATGTCATTAGTTTAATTTAATGTCAAAAGTGTCATTTTCATAACTTCATTTTGCTACATGATATAGTCAGTGATGTTTTGTCCCTTTTCTTTGTGGTCAATGTTACCTACCCTTTCCAGGTACTATTTTTTAAAAGTTTTTCCTGGAAACAAATTAACATATGTTTCTGGTAGGAAAGGTAAGACCTTGACCCAGAGTTTTAGTGTATTTAATTGCTCCCATTTGTGCCACGGTTATTTTTGATGAATTACAGCGTTTATTATTTATAACCACACACTAAACAACTTTGTAATAGTATGGTCTTGAACCCAGAACCTTTCAGTTAAAAGCTGAACACTATTCTCATTGCGCTATCATTGTATTAGCATAGGAATTATCCGGATTAGTTAGTGTCCATAGTTCATTTCTGACATGTTCAACTACAGTTCTAAAATATATAAATACGAAAAAGCGAACACAAATAGAATATAAGAATAATATAATGAGAGCATATTTGAAATAACAAACAATCCAATATAATTTATGCTTTCAATCAGTTCAATGTATCGAAATGTGGACAATCTGTCAACTGCTTCCGACATCCAACTGGATGCACAACAAAATGTGATGCCGTGGCAACATACCAGTACAACAAAAGTAATGGAAAAGTGTTGTTTCAACTGTGGACCAGCTCTTCACACAAATGGGTGGCATTTGCTCAGAAACCGCTTGATGACAACCCAGCTTTTATGGTGAGCGTTTAAATAGATTTTCGAATGAAATTGTTAAACATTAATCAATTTTCTTATTTGTGGTAAAGTTAGTGTTTCATGAAACATGAAATTTCTCACATGAAATCTGTTGCATGCTGGGATTATTGGATATTCAATCTATCTAATTATTAGGTTGATTTACGTGGCCAGTACTGCGTTCGATCAACGAAAGTTAGCTTTGGAAATTTCAACGGAAACTCTATCACTCGCAACACAAGCCCTACATGGGTTCCTACGGTGAACTTTTGCTTAATATTTTTTATAAAATTTTCTATGGTTAGTTCATTTGCTTCATCTTATTGTCAAATCGCTTGCAACCAAACTAAAGTGTTTTTTCGTTTGTTTTTTAAGTCTCAGTTTCGATATATTTTCATTTCTGAGTAGCAGACTCTAATGAGGTTGTCTGATTTAGCAGTTTTGCAGCCGCAAATATATCAACCTAAATCACAAAAATTCTTGTAGAACATTATATGATCTTGTAAGAAATAATTATATATTTAAAATGCTCTTTGATTATTCAGGTTCAGGGAGTTAAACTTCTCTCCTCAAATGAACATGGATTTCTTTGCAGGTAACCTTCAGTAGCAAATTTATATTTTCGGTTACTTATATTTTAAGTCGTTATTATATATCTTTTTTGTAGTTTGGTATTTTTCTATGCTTATCTATTTTTTCTTACTTTTGCAGTTTTGAAAGACCAGCGAATGCCAGTGTAGAGAGCAAGGATGATTTGTACGACCTTGACGAGAAGCTTTTTGCTGTGATTGCTTTTGGTGGCAATTTGCAAGGTGCATTGAATATTTGCTGAAGTTTAATGTTGAGTTACTCGAGAGTAATTTTGCACATCCTGATTTAGATGATAAGATTCCACTTTACCACGGACCTGGTTCATACACAAGATCTTCAACTGTCATTGATTTTATTAAAACGACTCGCACCGCGTCTCTTACAACAACTGTGAAACCATTCACGCAAACCGTAAAACCCGCCAGTAGAAACCAGGTGAATTCAGAGAATTTTTTGTAGTTTAAAAGTTTGTTATGAAAACAAAACTACATAAACAAAAACCTGAGCGCGAAACGTTTCCATAAACGATATTCGAAATTTATCAACTTTCTATTACTTTAATGTCAGAAATTTTTGCGTCCAGAAATTTTTGCGAATCGGTCAAAATGGAATATTTCGCGGGCATTTAATTTTGCGAATTCTTCAAAGTTTTATCAATTTCTTTATCGAATGGGTTAAATTCTGTTATTTCTTTTAAAGTGACAATGTCTGGGACAATGTTAAACAAAAAGTTACTAAATAGATACAAGAAAATGGTCATCCAGTTGTACAAAGAGCCAGAAGAGAATGTGATTATGGGCTCTTTCGTTTTTGATGACATTGCCGAGCCAAATATCAATGAACCAAAACCGAAAAAGAGCGTACTCAAGAAACTGCCTCGCGTGACATTAGAACAATTTTTGCCAAATAACAAAACTATCATAGTACTGGATTAGTTTGTAAATATTTATTCAATGTTGATAAAAGAAAAAGAAAATAACCGTTCAATTTTGTATGTGAAGATTTTTTCACTTTAATATGGAAATTTTGAAAAATTTTGTGAATCTGCAAAAAATTGAATTTCTTTCTCGGGAATTTATTTTCGCGAATGATCAAATATGAAATATTTCGCGAATTGTAGGCCCATTCGCGAAATTTGCGAAAATTTCTGGACGCGAAAATTTCTGACATTAAAGTCTTTTTTTATGTTTATGTTTTTATGTTAGCTTGATCTCTCCAAATGTGACGTCGCTTACAACTGCTTTCGCCATCCTATTGGATGTAAAACAAATTGTGATGCCATAGCAACTTTCCAGTACAAGCCAATCAACGAGCATGTGTTCTTTCAACTTTGGGCAAGTCCTAGATACAAATGGGTGGGATTTGGGCAGAAAGTAAACAACGCAAATGAGAACTTCATGGTATTAATGTAGTGCTTTGTATCCTTACATTGATCAATTTATACTTCTCCCATCTAGTTCAAATTACGCGGACAGTATTGCGTGAAAACCACACTAAGACCTTTGTTTGGTAGTTTCAATGGTGACCGACTTGTTAACCCGTCTACTCCCCAGTGGAAATCCGAGGTAAGGACAGGATGGGTGCGCATCCCAATAAAATCTTCAAGGTTTCAAACAAAATATGAATTTTTTAGACCTAATGAAAATTTCTTAAGCTCTTTGCATTTATTTTTCATCTACTCCTTTGTCTACCTTCCACTTAGTCTGTGTCTCTTTCACTTATCTTTCTTTCCATTAATACACAGGACTCTGTTGAGTCATAGGCCCTGCCTCTCCTGTGTATTTCCTTACTAAAAAAAATAAATCGTTAGCGCATCTCTCTTGTTAACTCAGAGCTCGTATTTTTGTACCGGGCTAGTATTTTTACCTAGTTGAAAATGTTTCCATGTAACACACATTCTCTCAAATATATGAGGGTGCAATTATGAAAGGAGACAAAGAAGGTATTTAAGGAAATCTATATAATAACACTACTGTTTCTGTCCTGGTCAATTTTGTTTACTCACGCGTAAAAAAATATGGCTAGTCATAGTATATTTTTAATGCTTTGTAATGTTACAAAATATAGCTATTTGTTTGCATACTTTCTGTCCTGTAGGTCAATGGAGTTGTCTTTTTAAATTCAACTATCAAACCTGATGGTTCCTTGCTTTGTAGGTGAGTACAACTGTAGTAGTGACGTAATTAATTTGTTCCTTGAGGATGGATTTCGATCAGTTTGAAAACATCAAATAAACAAAAATAAATAAATCGAGAATGCGTTTCATGTAGTCCTAACCAAATCAAACCAAACCTAATCAAATCTAAAACCTAACCTAAAACCTAACATAAACCCTAAATTAACTCTATCACAATACATTTGCACCAATTGAAACAAAGATAAATGTAAATATGTCACGTGACCGATACCTTAATCGATGACACATGGCTATGTCTTCAAACTAACTGATAGCTGAATGTTAGTAGCCGTAAAGACTTGTTTATTTCACTAATTGATCTAGCTCTAATCTCTCTCTCTTATAATTTAGCTTTAAAAGGCCATTGAACGTTACTGCTTCGAACTCTGGTGATTTGTACGATTTGAATCAAAGACTTTCTGCCGCTCTAGCATTTGGCCCAAAACTTATTAACGGTATATTGCCCAACCTACTCATGCTTGTATATATAAACCCCTCACCACAAATATTTGTCATTTTACTTTCCACGATACTCAAAACGGTTTTCTAAATAATTATTTCATAGACGAGTTCCCCGGTTATCATCAGCCCACAGGCTATTCAGTATCGTCAACAAGTCTAAATTTTATGCAGATCCAAAAGGTTCACGCAAACAACTCTCCAAGCACGTTGAAGAAAGCTCACGGTAATATCATTTTGAATGAATGTATCGAATGAAAACGCTCCCTCGTTAGCCAATAAGTGTTCCCATGTAAACATGTTTTTTAGGTGTACTGATGATCCTTGCATGGGTTCTTTTTGTCACTTGCGGAATATTCATGGCGCGTTACATGAAGCCAATCCTAAGTATCAAAGTCGTCGACAAGGACGCTTGGTACAGGGTACGTCATCAACTATACATCAATATTATATTAGTTATAAATAACTTTTGTTTTATATGACGATTGCAAAAAAAATATTTGAAAAGATCTTTCTTTTATTCATTTTTCAGTGCCATCAGCTGTTCATGTCGTTAGCTTTGATCTCCATGATATCCGGTTTTGTTGTGATTTTGAAGGAGATGAAAGGATGGTCAAAAGTAAGATAAACCACCTGTGTTTTATTGTCCGTAGTAAACGCCATATTTGGACACCCAAGAGATTTTTGTTCATATTACAGAAGGATTTTAGTTTTAACTAAACGAAGTTTTTATTTTAGCATCCCACACTCCATCATTGGTTCGGGTTGGCGGCAATCATCTTGGGGGGCATTCAAGTAAGATGTTCATTGATATGAAATACCCACGGAGTTATTTTTGTAACAAAAGAAAATCGTGCATTTTCTTCGTATTCATTCGGTTATTTTGCTTCAGGGAATTAGTTTAAATGTTTTTAGCGGATGGAATGTTGATTTCAATGCTCTCGTCCCTTATGTTTTGAGGTTGTCATTTAATGTCTGTACAATCCATAATTTGACATCTAATCAGTCACTGTTATTATTATAAAAGTAATATATATCTAAATGAATACTAATCATATCTGAGTTTTGTAACTTGTACACTTGTAAAATGTGACTTGACTTGTTTGTAGCCTGTACTCGCCGCTTTTCGTTGTGACCCGGAGCACGAAAAGTAGGTTTGCTTTCTCGTGATCATATCTTCACTAAAACCATCATCTCCTCGCGGCGTCTTCATAAAAACAAAGGAACACTTCCTTAAGGATCTCCTTTATTTAATATTAAAATGTTGTTATTTGATGTATGCAAAAGCTATGAAATATTTGCTTGATGTGTTGAAAAGGTTTATCTGATTCTCATAGGTTTATCTGATTCTGTAGATGCAAGTTTGCTTTCAAATTGAAATCCACTGATTCTGTTTCTTGCACAGCGGATTAATTCAATTTCACGGCGGCTTTGTTTAGACGATTCATATTTACGTGGATCCACCGTTTGGTTGGAATGTCCGCATGGACGATAGCAGGTAATTTTAAAATTGAGTTTACAATTTATACAACTAAATTCTCAACAAGTTTTTTCCGATGCATTGATTAATAAGTTTGTTGATGGTTTGAAGTAGGGTTGCACGGAAAGTTCTGTGTAAAGGTATAAACAGCCATATTTGGTATTGCTATCATTGCATGAAATGTCTAAATCGATATTTTCCAGCCGTTGCGATTGTGTTTGGCTTGAAACTGCTTTCGATTGGCTACATGACGTTGTTGGTATTCCTCGGGTTGATCGTGGCTATTTTTGCTATTCTTGACTTCTTGAATTACTGTCTCATCAAGCAACGAGAATATATACCTGGTGAGTTACATTCAATGGTACCCGGTCATTTGGTCGACAGACATTTGGTCGACAGGACGTTAGGTCGACAGACATTTGGTCGACAGGACGTTAGGTCGACGGAACGATTCATTTTATTGACCATTATAATATCTGGTATGTGTGTTTATTGATCAGGGGTCTGGTTTGATTTTTAGATGGCCTAAAACCCCAACGCACCCATATCAGTCCTTTTAGATTTTGAAGTGGCTGCCTGCCAGGCATTTAGAACCGCGTTTCCAACCGCGGACATTCAGGATGTTTGTTTCATTTTGGACAGTGTCTTTGGCGTAAGATTCAAGGTCTTGGTCTCAAAGCCTGGTACGTGGAAGACCCGAGTCATTTACTCACAATTAAAATGTTTCAGTCTCTGGCATTTGTGGCACCGGCCGATGTGGTTGTCGCTTTCGAAGCAATCATAAATTCGCTGGACGACGATACTGATGCAGTGCTGGAGGAGTTTCTGGTCTACTTTGAGACTACTTGGATCGGTGTCATGAAACGGGGACGGCAACGTCCGTTGTTCGAACATGCTCTCTGAAATGTCAACGAGAGAGTAGTGGACGATCTTTATCTTTGTTGAACGAACAACTCCACGTAGGAGTCACCCATCCGACAATTCGACGCTTAGTAGTGAAAATCATTAAAGAACAGGACCAGAATGAACTCATACTAGAGCAACTAGTAGCCGGTATCCCGTGAATAAACGTTACAAAATCGTTAACGACCGATTGAAAGACATTGTTGCTAACATTGATGTGTATAATGACCATGTTGCTTACTTACGTGCCGTCGCGCACAACTTATGATTATGTATAAGTAGAACGTATTAATGTATCGTATTGTATGTTTTGTTTATTCTGTTCTGTTTTGTTCATTCTGTTCTTTCTGTTCTGTTCATTGTGTTCTGTTCTGTTCATTCTGTTTTGTTCATTAAAAAAAGATCCTGTCGACCAAATGTCTGTCGACAAAACGTCCTGTCGCCCAAATGACTGTCGACCAAATGTCTGTCGACCAAACGACCGGCAACGACATTCAATTACGCCATTTTCTTGCCAAACACTTTTTGGTGCATATTAAAATGGCTCTGTGTTACACATAAACAAAAAGTAAATACGCCAGATTTCCGTTAAGGACGTTCGACGTCCCTTGCTGTTCGTTTCATTATCTATATATTTCGTGCATTTCTAATATAGCGTCATTTTAATCCGCACAAAGCACATATATAAGGTACGATTTCCTCACTAACAACGCGTTATATTCATCTGTAGTCCAACGAGACATTCCATTGAAAAACATAAATGATTCAAAACAAATGAAAGCCGATGGCTACGCGGAGCAAATGCGGAAACCAAATCAGGTTCGTGATTTTATGCAAACTAAACGCAGTTCATTAAGAAACGTTTTACCATCTAAATTTTATCCTGTCTATATCATGTTCGTTTAGTACAACTGGATCTTTAATGTTGCCATGACACTTGTGATGGTGCTTTCCGTTGTCGTGACGTTATTCTACCTCAGAAGAATTATTCTCCTGTAGACAATTGTTTTATTTGAGGGGCATTTGTAGTTAGATATTTTGGTGGCGTGATGTAGCTACTTGTTTATAATATTATTTGAAAAATGGATTGAAAAAGCGTTTTGTTTGCTGTACTATGAATTAACTTTTTCGAGAAATCGCTTAACAGAAGCAAATTCAGGACTTCACTAACTCCAAAATAGACTCGGATACCACCTTCCACTGGTGGAACTGTTTAAAACAACGAGTCGAGCCAAGTAAAGGCGGCATATCCCCTGGGAAGTGCTTGACTATGGATTCTCATCATAGTGTTTGATTGGGCACAGATAGATCAAGCTGAATGATGATCTAGAGACACAGTGTCTCTGGAAAAACCTCAGAAGAGGCATCAAGCAGGTTCTTCATTGTATCCTGCTTATCCAGGTGTACCATCTGGGGTGCGATAGTAATCGCCCCAGTGAAAGCAAAACAATTGAAAAACAAAAACATGAAGCTTAACATTGGTGCACGAAATGTGCGTACGTTGAAGGATGATGTCAAACTAGACAGTCTGCTATATGAGATGAGTCGTTTGAGAATTCACCTGCTTGGTGTAACATAGACATGCTCGATTAGTGAGACAATGAAGCTTTTTTACATCATAATCCACTTTTGCAGGAAGATCGTCATGGACAAGCTGTTGCGATCATCATTCTTTTGTAGGCAACCTGAATATATCAGGTGTATCACGTTAAACTTTGCTGAACGCCCTTTAACAGCTTTTAAAGTCTATGCTCCTGACACGAGCTAGAGAGATTGAATTGTTTTACGAAAGGTTGCATGATGAAATAAACCAACTTCCCAAGAAAGGCTAACTATCTCCTAATAGATGATTATAATGCCAAAATTGGTAACAGTGCACACGTTAATTGGCCATATGTTGCAGGGATGTTGAAAGGGTGAAGAAAACGGTAGCTGAACAGAGGTAAAACAGAAAAAGATGATCGGAAATCTTGAATATGCAACTAACAACCGTTACGCTGTTGCCACACTTATCACCACTACCTTCAACAATTTAAGGATTTCCACCGCACAACTTGATGCTTCATGCAGAAAATGGGGTTTGAAAGTGAATTCAGACAATTTTTCTGGCATTTAATGCAAGATTATATCCGCTTTGAAAATTTCAGAGAAAGTTGAAGAATTCGCATTCCATTGCGCATCAGTTCCTGGTTCCTCAGCAGATGTTTCAATCACGTTACCCAATACCCAAATAGTTGTGTTGGATGAATATTTGAGTTTGCCAGTCGTGGACATTCATTCATCTTCATTATCCGATATTCGTGTTTATCGTGTTGCCATTGTTCCGGAATCCAGAGTAGGCAAAGGTTTATCGTGCTGCCATTGTTCCGGAATCCAGGGTAGGCAAAGGACGGAAAGGGTAAATATGTGTTAAGTGAACTGTACTCTACAACAGATTTTAAATGCACTTTTGCGGTATAAAGGCGAATCTCCACTAGGCGGAAAATGTCGAGCGATTCGACATTTTCCGCCGCGACTTTCTCTGTCATGTGGAGATGCAATGAATTTTTCGAGTTGACCCCATATTCCGCACCAAATTCAAATATGGCGGCATTATCAAAACTAAGGTTGGCTTTAAATATGCGAATGATTTTATTATATATCTTATCAGAAAAAATTCCGTCGGTAAAAAGTGACGAAAAAATCGCTAGGTGACGAAATTTTTTACCGACGATTTTTTTTTGCCGACGAAATTTTTGACCAGCGAATATTTTTTACCGGCGAATATTTTTAGCCGACGAAATTTTTGACCGACGAATTTTTTTTAGAAATGAAAAGCGTTTTTTCGTAAAATCGTTATTTTTCATTGTATTTTTGTCCGGAAGTATATAATAGACCGAAATCTTTCATTTTAGAGTCTTAATTTGTACCTTAAACTGTTTTCAGAGGGGAAATTCAGGACAGAAACTAGAAAAGCTTCAACAAATAAAATTCTAATACAATGCTGATGCATTTCTTGTACAGCTTTAATCATCATAAATGTTACAATAATTGTTGAAATCGGCGTCAGTTAACGAAAAATGACGAATTGAAACAAAATATTAACGGAAATGAAAATTGATTTATGCTCGAAAAAGGTTCTCGATTCTTGTGTAAACAGCGTTGGCAGACTCAATCGCTTCCAAGATACCAGCTGATTCAAAGCCTCTTACGATTGATTCATTTTGTTCCTTTAGGTGATTATAAGACTCGACTATCCACTTTCCATGAAGTGGCTTTAAGATGCTCACTTTAAGGGAGACTTTGACATCAGCCGGACTAGTCCCGTTCGACAACTGGGTGCTTACTTATTTCCAAAATGACGAAAACCCTTCTAAGGTCCGGTTAAAAAAATCCGGCGGTAAAAAGTGACGAAATTTTTGGCTAGTGACGAATATTTTTTGCCGGCGAAATTTTTGACCGATAAGGTATACGAAGAAAGAAAAACAAATGTATTAATTGAAAGAGAAGGTTTTGGGTGAGAAAATTGTATCGTGAACAAGAGGCTAAAGGGTAGTTTAATCTACTCGTGAGAGATCTGAAACTGTATGATCGAGAATTATTTTTTAAGAATTTTCGCATGACTTGTACTTCTTTCGAAGAGTTACTGTCCTTTATCGCACCACTTATTATTAAGACAGTCACACCGATGCGAGATCCAATTCTGCCTGATCAAAGACTTGCTATAACTTTCTTCCGTATTATATTCAAGATGTTCTCTCAATGGTGTTTGTATACTATTACCACTTTGAGAATAATCTTGTGGTTTGCCGATGAGCATGTTTTGTGCAGAAATTTGTAACAAATTTTGTTGTGAAAGATTGGATATTCCAATGTGAGAAAGCAAATTTTCGTCCATGTTGATATTGTCTCCACGCTGGTCTGCATGTTTCGGTTAACCGACTTTTTCTTTACATATATATGCAGATTCAGCATCAATAATAGATTTTCATTGGTTCTCATAAAAGCGATTGTCCGAAAAGTTGAAACCATTTCAACTTTTCGCCAGCGACATTTATCGATCCAAAATGGTGTCATTGTTTCTACTGCGCATGTGGCGCGGCGGAAAATGTCGAATCGCTCGACATTTTCTGCCTAGTGGAGATTCGCCTTTAGTGAGTAACATAAAACGCGAGTTCGTTAAAAGGTAACTATAGAAACGCAATTACAATTACGCCGACGTAACAAAAAAATCGTATCAAAAAATTATCTGCACTTGCTGGTGAGCGAAATATATAAAGGATCGATTGGGTCAACACGTCAGACACTACTGAGTTTCAATAGACCCTGCTCGCTGTCTCCGGTCAGAGAGTCTTTATTTGCTCGACTACTTATAGGTGCACTTTGGGAGCGGGCGGAGTTGCTGCTGAAGTCGCTTGGTGTGGAAGGAATCTGAAAAAAATGTAATTTACAAAGTTTGTCAGGTATCTCCACGCATATCAATCAGTTTTAGCCAGGATTTTAAAAACATTTCGCGAATTACTAAAAAAAAATAATCTCAATGTACAACAAAGAAAAGAGTGAAGATCGAGTCAGTTCTTGTTGCTGCAATATGAATTTTGACTGTTGAGCTTTGTCACTAAAAAAAGCCAAATTCGCAAAACATTTTCCGTTTCTTCTTCCAGGCTCAGGTTTGGTCTTCTTATTGAAAAAAAAAAAAAATGGTACATTTAAGTACTCTATATTTAAAATCTTTACAATTAAATTTTTAACATTTAAGATTAGATTCGTCCGATATTAATGTTTATCTCACAAATCACAACCTACTTTATTCATTATATTTACACATTCATCCGGCGGAGAAATTTTGTGCGTCATTCAGCATAATTGTTTCGACTTCCTGTAACATACACACGGAATTGAGACGTTTCGAAACGACGTTGAGAAAGAAGACAATGTCAGGTTAACCAGTTATTTATATTTGTTTATGTGAAACGTTTTTAAAGTTCTGATTTCACGCGGTTAACTTTTTTTATCTATTTTATTTTCCCAGCAAGGTCGCTAACTAACCACTTCCTCGAGGTTACAGAGAAATGAATGAATTTAAGTCAATTATAAGTTGTTTTTTTTATTATAAGAAACCAGTTTATAAGAAACCGTAGGCTCAGGTTTGCCAAAAATTAAGAAACTCTTAAGAAACTTAGTAGCCAGGCCGAAACTTTTCTAGAGTTAAGAAACTTTTGTCAACAATGAAAAATATTTTCTTATGCAACAGTTCAGCCTCAATTACTCTTAGTATACATTAACAACGAAAAATTTGGGCGAAATTGTTTTTGTTTACATTGCGTCGATCGAACATGTTTAAACAATCAACACATTCGAAAAAATTAAATTAATTTAAAGGTAAAATTTAAGAAATTTTTGAGGGTCAGAACAAATAATTAAGAAACTTTTGGGCCTCAAAATGACCAAATTTTAAGAAGCTCGAGGCTCAGCCCATTGCTTAGGTTTCTTAAAAAAACCCGTGTAATTCAACTGTTTTAATATGTATACAAACGCGTCCGCCAACTTTTAGCTTAATTTTCGCCAATATTTCATTTATATGAAATGCAACATATTAGTGTTAGAGAATTCGAAGCATGATGCCTACGCATGCGTAGAGAAACCATCTTACATCTACAGTGGTTGATTGCAAAGCTCCGTAAAGCGGGCTGTATTCTGGTGGGTCCGGCACCATTAACTCTCGTCGACGGATCAAACTAAAAGAAAGACCTACCTATAAACGATGCAATCAAATTTAAATATGGGTAACCAAAACCCGTCTAACCCGTGCCAGCATGGAAAATAAACGCTAAATGTATAGAGAGAGGGAGAGAAAAATTTTCTTTACCATAGGGCTTGCGCGGTGTAAAAATACAAAAACCTAAAAGAAAGGCCGGTGAAAAGGAAAAGAATAGCATTTTTTTGTATGAGAATAAGATGAAAACAGGACAGGGAAGTACGAAAAAGTTCACCTGGGATAGGCGGGTCCGCAAATTATTTGAAAGCAGTTTCCCATGACGGATCCCGTGCTGTGTGGGTTCTCACATTTTTCGCCACGCTTGGCCGCCCATGTCCCTTTGATCTGAAGACACGGGAATTCAATGAGAATTAAATTTCATATATATTTACTACAATAATAATAAAAATATGTATATAAATTGTAAAGCGGTTAGGAGAGCAACGAATAAGACAAGAGATGTCCGTGCCTTGATAAAACATTAATTGTTAGGTAAGATCATACATACATCTTCATTGGTGGTTAAATTCGAAGAAACTAAGTAAGTATGGAAACCAGCCAGTCCAATGACTGACCAAACAGAAAAGAAGCACACAACAGCCACAACGGCAGTAGACAACATACAGTTATGGAATCAACATATTGCAGCAACCCTTTGAGATGGTCGTCAAACCACTACCATTGTGGGTAGTATCAGTTACATACAAAACACACTATATGATTTTTGATTCTCCAATTTTTCCTCCAAATTCTTAAATTTTTCTCCTTTTGTTTTTTCCCGTAAATTTGTTTTAATAAAAATAATATCTACAAATAACACAAGATTCCATTAAAATACTACTTTAATAATAAAAAACTGACAGGGTACAGAGTGAATCATGCATTAAATATTTGAAAAGGATATCTGGTGGGTTTCTCCTTTAGCGCTTCCACAAACGACTTCTTCTCATTGCTTACTGAAATATATGAGTTGTTCGGATTTATAAATAGACAACATGGAAAAAATTATTAACACCACACGTTGATATTTTCTTCTTTATTCGATTGGTTTTGTTCTGGTGGTACGGAGAAAATCCATCAAGTAGATATGATATTTGTGCGTTTAACACGAGAAAGGTGCGGTAGTTAGTAGGTTTCATAATAAATAATTAAACTTAACCGACTTACATAAAATTAAATGTGCGACAACACACGCAAATATATATACACAGAGGAACGATAACGAAACGAGAAAGAGATAGAAGTAGCGATAGTTTCTCTTGCCAACACAATTGCCAACCTGGAAGAAAAGAGAGTCACATTAAAAATTGGAACATGAGCAAAATAGACCTTTGGTAAAACTCATATATTTTGCTTTCTTTTTTTTCTTTTTTTTTTATATTTAACAACACTTATATTATCAATGATCCCGCGGTGCAATACGGGACGCCATAAACTATGTAACATCAAATATATATATATATACAACTTTTTCAGAATTAAAATTAGTAATCGTTTTTAGCAAACCGTAAATAAAAGTTCATATTCACGGATAAATTTCTGAATTATTAATATTACTATTAAAAAGACGAATATTAATGAACAACGATACCTACCCATGGACAGTGGTGATCAAATCGCTCTAAAACAAACAGATGACATAAAATAACACTACTACTGACACAAAAGACTTTGTAAATAAACGTATTCATTTTTTTAAAGAAAAACAACCAAAGTAATTTACAGCATAATAAATAATAAGTGCATCTAATAGTAAAACCTTTGGTGATCAGGAGTGTCTAAAACTTCAAACGAAATAAAATGAAGTGAAATGAAAAACACAGGTTTTAAAGGAAGGTGAAATAACAAAAAAAAATAAAATTTAGGGGAAGAAAAGGTGAAACAGACCGATCATATAAAGAGAGTTCAGCATCTACAAAAAAGCGGATTAAATGGACATAATGAAGAAAAGACAGCAACAAATGTGGTGTTTAGTAAGTTTGATTTTGCAGGAAAACAAAATGACATTTGTAAGAAGAAGAAAAAGAAAAGCAAAGAACAATTATTGAACATTTCGGAGAAAAAACAAAGTGAAATAAGTGAGAAAAGTTCAGTGAAATGTTTACTCAATTTCAACATCAACAACAACAGCTCATACCAACACAGTTGTCACACATACTGCAATGTGAGGCACGCGGAGGACGGAATATTTTACATGTGAAACAATATTTTAGTTTGAATGGCTGTCCCTTTAGTTCTACTTCTAATTGTCTGGCAGGCGGTCGATAAACACCTGGCTCTGCAGAAGCTGGTGCTGCAAAACAATGTTCGATGGATAAAGAAAAGAAAAACTATTTGGCAATCAGTTTGTTTGTATTCTTCCTTAAACGGGTAGAATGTTATACAAAATACAGCAGCTATCAAAGTAGGTGGTATCAATAACTTGAAAATTGCTTTTTTACATGAGACCTGGATTAAAAACTAAAATATAACACTCACTCAGTGACTTTTCTATGTACGTTGCCTCATCAATATTAGCTCGAGGTATTATACCCGGATCACTAAAAGCTGTTCGTAAAAGTGTCGCCATGACAAATAAAAACAACCAACCACCAACAATCGGTATGGCAACCGACAGCTCTTCATAGAGATATGGACAACTGGAAAGAAAATTTCAAGTTGTTAGAAATTAAAAAGGATTTCTTTATGTACAAGAATTTTAAACTTTTCGAGAGATTATATTATTTATGCAACAAATAAATGAAAAGGATTTTCATGGACATATAGACAGACATCTATCCATTAGCTTAACATCAGTTTTCCATTATTAGTATCTAGACTGTATTACATCTAAACTCAGATTTTTCTGTAGCAAATCTGTCCTTATTACCACCTGCCATGTCTCAGTATCTAGACTCTAGACTTTGCATCAGGAACAACTATCAAGTCTCCACACTTTCTTACCCAATTATCTTTCTCTACTCTCTCTGAGTGGCCCAACCAACTCAATCTCCTGATCAGAAAAACATCTTTGATGCTATGAATATCTAGCCTGTCCTTGTCTCTCTGCCTGATGTTACACATCCACCTACCCATTATCATGTCATCTCTTTCCAGATGATCGAGATATTCCTGCTTCATAGCCCATGTCTCACTTACAACATAACACTTCTGACACTCTTCACACAACCCACCTTTAACACAAATAGTCAAAACTCTACTAGTTAACAGAGGAAGTAAGTCTCTAAATTCTCTCCAAGTAGAACGTACCCTACAAATAACACTCCTTTCGACACCACCGTTACTATCCAACATATCACCTAAGTAACAGAAGTTCTTGACAATCCCTATTGATCCATTGCTGTAGGTCACTGAAGCTGGAAATACTGGAAAGTTGTCTATAATCTCACCTTCACAGCACTACATACAAACTAAATGTCAGCTCTAAATCACTAAACTGCAAGTCAAGCAAAAGAACATAATGGCATTAATTTTTGTGGAACAAATGGCCTTAAATTGCAAATATTAGTGCTGCAAATTTTCCCAAATTCTTTGAATCACGAAAAGAAATTTCCTTAAGAGGAATTTTTTGTAAGAATAGACCATATTTCAAAAAGTCAGAAAGTTGATGTCTCAGATTTTGACAATTTTTATATATGTTGAAGTACATAAAAAGTTAGAAAGAAATCCAAAATTTCAGCCTTTCTTGATAAGTGGTTCTCATTTTATCGCGATTTTAAAATCATCCATATTAGAGCCAATTAACCTGTTTTTCTCATTTTTTGTGTGTATGGTTTTTGAATAGCATTATTTCTGTTTTCAATAGCCTGTCAGACCTCAATCTTTTCCGAAACATAATTTCTCTGTGGTGTTTCTTTTTTAAGCTGAATTTTTAGAAGAAATAAGTGTTTTGAATGCTTTACTTATAATTTCCTGTTAGGCCAAAGGCTAGACTTGCACAATATGTAAAAAACAACAAGTCCAATTAAAAATATTGTCTAAAAACCACACTTCAAAACTACTACAAATACTATGTGTCTTAAAGTACTGAAAGAAACCCTGTCAAACCACATTTTTGTAAGATAGGCATGTTATATATCATTTTTTAGCATTTTTAAAGTAGATTATGAAAAAATAATCTAATCCTCAGTTAAGAGTGACTTTATTATGTAATAATAATGAAAATGCATTTTTGCATTTTAAGCATTTTTCTTATCTTAACTTCTCATTTCTTCAAAAATCTATGTTTTAATGTTTGTAAAATCAGATCACAAATAAATAGTACAGTTTTGTAAAACATTGGAGTGTGGGAAAAGGAAAACATTGCAGTGTGGGAAAAGGAAAACATTGTCTCGGTTTTGAGCACTGGTATTTAGAAAATTTGCGCTTACCAAACCATGAATTTTTATTTTTATAACAAAAAAGTAAGATTGACGTCTGACAGGCTATTAAAAACAGATGGTATTTAAAAACCATATACACAAAAAATGAGAAAAACAGGCTATATTGGCTCTAATATGGATGTTTTAAAATTGCGATAAAATTAGAACTGCTTAGCAAGAAAGGCTGAAATTTTGGATTTCTTTCTAGCTTTTTATGTGTACTTTAACATATAAAAAAATTGTCAAAATCTAGACATCAACTTTCAGGGTGTGTTCAGATATATAATAGAAGTTAGCTATGATTGGGGTTGTAAAAAATGAAATACTATGATCGAGAAGAACGGTTCTTTTTCAGGCAATGTTAATTCTCAAAAACACTTCAATCGCAAAAATTCTGTTCAATCTTCGCTGAATGTAAAGCAATTCACAAAAATTAATTCTACAAAATATCAATTTTTGGAGGCTTCAACTACAAAAACAAATTCTATATACATTTCAACATTGCATAATGCCATCAACTCTTACTGCAAAATATTGCTGTGAAAATATTTTGCTCCTGCAGCAATTTGCTTTTCCTATTATATAATATAGATAATTCTTTGTTGAAAAATTTTTACACTACCAGTGGATCCCCTCATAAATATGATGCAAAACAAATGTAAAGAAGTAAAACACTAGCACCAAGAGACAGAGTCCTCTTGTCACTAAATTATGATTAAAAAACCTTTAAAATTAATCTACCATTAAAATTCAGTTCAGATGAGGGTTCTATAATATATATATACTTACTCAAATCCAAAAAACAGACCAGATGTTCCAACTATTAGTAAAACAGTTATTACAAAAACACAGTTACTACTGGACATTATAATCCTTCCATTGCAATAGAATTTATTCCTTCCTGGGAAAACCTCCCAATTTCTTTTTGGCATGATTGTTTTGTATTTCTTTTTCACCATTCGTATTAATGATTTAATACCATCATTTAAAGTTCAAAATATACTTTAGGAAAAATGCTAGCTCTTGATAATAAATTATAAACATCTGAAATACTTGCGATGACAAGTATACGCGGGTTGAAATGTATTTTGCCCACTTTCATCGAATCGTTTTGTGTTCTATTTTCATAAATCGGTAGCCATTTTAGAACATTAACAGTTTCAGTTCACTGGATGAGAAAGATATTTTGTAACATAGAATAAAACATAAGTTTAAAAGGTAGCGCATGTTTTTTTTCTATCCAATTGTATGTTTGATAAAGGAAATAAATCTATTTCTTATGACTATGCTTTAAATAAGAAATTTTACTGACGTCATTGAACTATATTTTACGTAATTGTATACTTTTTCATTATTATTTGTTTTGGATTTTCCATAGAGATTTAAGAAGAAAGGAAGTTTTTGGTTTAAAATTTTCTTAGTGATCATTATACGATTCTAGCTCAGCAACTATTCCAGGTATTCGGAAATTGACATTTGAGAGTGAAACATTCTAACAATTGTTCCGAAAATTAATGTTTTATATTTAAAATAATTAATAAATGTTTGGGTTTGATCCATTTTCTTAATAAAGAACGCAACAATAAGTGACAAATGGAAGCATGAGTCTGAGGGCAATTTAAAGATGAAGATAATCTATCTATAGAAAATTGCTATAGCTAATTGCTGCAGTGAAGATTTAGATAATTGATCGGATAGCAAATTGCTGAGACAAATTTAATTGCTGTTAAACGAGTGGCTAAGAAAAACAAAGTAAGCTTGATACGTTTATTGATTCTTTTAAAAAAAAAAATACAATTAACAAACATTTGCAAACAGCATCTTTGCCACTTTAGGTTTTCAGCAGGGCCATTTTCTTTCTCGATGCATTTAAAAATATCACTTTGTGTAAATATTGACAGATTATACAATGTGGTTAACCATCCAAATAAAGTTTTTCTACTTTCGTCAGATATAAATGTACTGTTTTCCAGTTGAAAGAAGCGCGCGGGATAAATAAATGCAGGAATGAATGTACGGTCTTCACGGCCGTCAGATGTTAGGGAGCGAGCCCGATTCAACGCACAAAGCGGTGGTTGGTGTCACAAGCGCACATTCTAACACTGATTCGCAGTTGTCGAAGTCGCAATTCTGTTCGTCTGGGAGGGATAAGTTGCATGGGAGGAAGATATTGAGTTCTTTATCACACACGCAACCAACCACCCCCATCGTCATCAACTTAACTGCAATAGACACTACAACACAAAGTATAAAACTCATTTGGTCGCCACGCGTTATAAAACCTTTCATTTCAATGAGATTTCGTGATTGAATCGACAAGAGGTTAAATATCTCCTCCTATGACGTCGCAAACTGTTTTTCCAAGTGACGGCGTTTGTTAGTTTTGATTATTTGAGACTCTTTTATACTTCTTATCCGGATATACAAACGCAACCAAACCACGCAATAAAACGCTTGCAATGAAATGATGTTCGTAGTCGTGGTGATTAAGCCTCTTTTTCCTGTTGGTTAAATACATGGTTGGCGCAGGGGTGGCGCCATGGTTTTTCCGACGAGGGGGCTTACAGCGCCGACGGGGGGGGGGGGCTAATTGCTTGACTCTAAGGTTAACACAAAGCTCATTGATGATCAAATCTATTACAGATTTGGCACCTCTAAATTAAAACATTACCTGCCATGAAACTTGATATCATGATAATTGTAATAATCACAGAAAAGACCTAACGTTAAAAAATGTCAGTATTTTGTTAATATTGCTTTACTTCCGATGGGAGGGCTGAGAAGTTCCTCAAATTTGGACGTACATAAATATCTTTTCAAACAATAATGGAAAGTTGATTGTCTTTATTATCGAATATAATGTTTATTTATTTTTTATTATTTTTATTTGTATACAATGCTATTAAAATGCGCTAAAATATTTAATAGGGTTAAAAATAGCGGCATTTTTTCACTAATATTGGCTCTTCACTTGCATCCAAAGTAGCTATTAACAAAAATTCCTTTAGGGATTTTCTAGATCTATCCCAGCCAGGAAAAGAAGTTTTAAAAACCTGTTCTTTTTTTCTTTGTTTTTGGTTTTCGGAAAACCGCTTCCAAAAGAGTTCTTAAAAACGTTTTAAAAGTGGTTTTAAAAGGAGCGCTTTCCAAAAACTTCTTTTATTCCTATTTTTCCGGGTTAAAAAAAAAACCACAGATTTTTTAAGATGAAAAAAGGCTTTTTAGAGGGTTTTTTACGCTGCAATAAAACGGTATTCTAAACAACTTTAAAAAAAACCGTCGTGTGTGATTGGCCTATTTAATGACCGGGGGTTATACATGCGTTTTGTTTAGAGATAACGACAGGAGAAGGGTCGAAAACATGCTTTTATTTCAATATGAAATGAATCAAACTAGTAATTTAAGATAAGTTAAGAATATTTAGGCATTACATCATATCTATAAATACATCATATCATATCTATAAATACATCACATCATATCTATAAATAATGAGCAAACTTAGAAGTTACTGGGTTAATATATATGAAATAAAATACGATTTTTTTATTTCTATCAGATCCAAGGTATACGGACAAAACCCCCTTAGGACAAAACCCCCCTAGGACAAAACCCCCTTAGGACAAAACCCCCTTAGGACAAAACCCCCCTAGGACAAAACCCCCTAGGACAAAACCCCCTTAGGACAAAACCCCCCTTAGGACAAAACCCCCCTAGGACAAATCCCCTTAGGACAAAACCCCCTTAGGACAAAACCCCCCTAGGACAAAACCCCCTTAGGACAAAACCCCCTTAGGACAAAACCCCCTAGGACAAAACCCCCTTAGGACAAAACCCCTTCAGGACAAAATCCTCTTAGGACAAAACCCCCTAGGACAAAACCCCCTAGGACAAAACCCCCTAGGACAAAACCCCCTAGGACAAAACCACTTTAGGACAAAACCCCCCTAGGACAAAACCCCCTTATAATAATGAAGTTTAAAATATTCTGTTTGTTTTGAGAATTGGTAGCTTTACTAATTAAATGATGCTGATATCAGACCAAGTACCAGAATTTGGATATTTTCACCCATAATACCTTATTTGGGCAAATTTGGGGCCAAAGTTTAAAGTATTGCGTTTGCTTTGAAAATCGGTAGCTTTACTAATTTAATGATGCTGATATCAGACCAAGTACCAGAATTTGGATATTTTCACCCATAATACCTTATTTGGGCAAATTTGGGCCCAAAGTTTAAAGTATTGCGTTGTAGCCAAACTCGCAATTTGAGGCGTATATTTGTAATATTGCTTTGATGAAAAATATTCAAACTAAAATAAACAAAAATACAATAGTTAAATAATGTTGAAAATTTATGAAAATTTATTGAAAGCGAGTGGCTGAGAGTGTTGTATTGATATGCAAATTGAAAATGTGCTTGAGAACTTGAAAACTTGTTGCGCACATACAACTAGCTTTTTTTGAGTTGAGAGTTGAAAAACTGCACCCATAAAAAATGCGAGAATACCCCAGTGAATATTTGGGTCATAAAATGAATTCCCGTAACACTGAAATGACGCGCTATACTCAATTACTAGCACGCGAAAATGAATGTAATCGAGCGAGAAAATTAATTTGAATAAAAAACACAACAGTCTTGTTACACTGCCCCAAGCAGCTTCAAATTAATTTCGAATTCTCAAGGGCTACTTGCAGATCTTCCGACAGAGATCCTTCACTTGCACGATGAATGATGACCAACTCTTGTACTGCGCGCGTGGATGTCCGGAAGACGTTTTCACTCGCGTTCTTGTAGGTCACCGTGACTTTCCTAATCTTCAAATCTCGTCCTGGTGATACGTCCTTTACAATCCCGTATTGATATGTCGAACACAACACGGAATCGTTTTTGAGGAACAGAACGAAGTCACCAACCATTATATCGCGATCCTGCTTGAACCATTTTGGCTGATCTATGATTTTTGGTACATGGTTGATGAGCCGGCTGTCAAACCAAGTATTGTAGATTTCCACGTTTGACTGCATGATTCTTGAGAAATTGCGGGTGACTTGCATTGGACCAACAGGACTACAATCATTGTTGCGTCCGAGCTTGAGACGGTTTGGTGTGATGAGATCCATTGTTTCGTAGCTTGACGTTATTTCGTGTAACGCAAGTGGCATGTCGTTGATGGAATTTGCGATCTCTGACGATACAGTTTCTCATTGCAGCAGTGAAAATCGGTGTCCATTGAATGATTTGTTGAGTGATGAACGAATTTTGCGAATCTGTCGCTCAACCTTTCCATGGAAGTTGTAACCACCAACTGGGCACAACTCGAAATCAATTGAGGAGTCAACATGGAGGCGATATTGAAGATCTTTGAAGCTGATGGTTGCATTCTGACAACCTTTGATGATTTGACTATCTTGGTCGACCAACATCTTGTTCGGATAGCCATTGTCACAGGCAAAACGAGTGAATGACATGAGGAATGCTGTGGTGCTATAATCGTCCATCACTTTGATTGATATAGTAGAGGTCGTAGTACAGCAAAAGACGGTCAACCATATCTTGATCGTCTTCCGCTTGTTATGAGGTGAGTATGCGGTAAACGGTCCAGCGAGGTCTGCTTGAGTATTGTAGAATGCTGGAGCAATCGTTGTACAGCAAGATGGAACTTTTCCCATTGCAACTTGAACCTTCCTTTTCTCCATGTAACGACAGAAATTGCATGCTTTCTTCACTTGTTTTGCCACT
The DNA here is from genome assembly GCA_963930725.1 of Candelabrum cocksii. Taxonomy (NCBI): domain Eukaryota; kingdom Metazoa; phylum Cnidaria; class Hydrozoa; order Anthoathecata; family Candelabridae; genus Candelabrum; species Candelabrum cocksii. The sequence continues at coordinate 4,312,176 of OZ005665.1, forward strand.
TTACGGCCTTCTATGATGTATGCTTTCCTCATGGTGTAGCGCGGTGTAGCTTCCATTCCAGAGTGTTTGGTTGACATGTTGTACCAGTGAGTTTCATTCATGATAGCATAAGCGATTGATAAAAATTTGGCAATAACAGGAACGCAGAAGGTCGTCTCGTGAAGGTCCTTCATGATCTTCGTCATTGGAGTTATAATATCGATCTTTTCCGTTGGCAAAATTCGTCCAGTGTAAATGAGTATTTCATTGACTTCTGTTGATATTTGATTGTAACGTTTGGCCTTGATGTATTGTTTCACTTCAGCAGTTCCTTTCTTCCAAAAGTAGATTTCTGCTTCCTCTATTTCGTTTTCTGTGAGGTAGTAGGCTTTCCTCTGTTGATTAACGTTGACGACCATCTTCGTCGTTGAATGCCGTCTCAAGTGAACCAAATTTGTGAGAAGCTTTATAAATCTCAAAATATAGGCTATTATACTCACAACAAATGTAAAACGAAACTTGTTTGGGTCGATGAAGTAGTTGGAAAGAGAATAGCATTTTGAAACTTCAGGTAGCAGTGATGGCTGAGCAGATACGGATGGCTTCACAAAGAATGCTTCTTGGAATAAATTTTCAAAGGTGCCTTCTTTCTTCATGTTATGTAAGTCATTAGTATTGAGGTTGATCTGACTTACAGTTTTGGTTGGAAATTCTTTAGCTGGAAGCCTCAGCCAACTATGACCATTGATCTATGTTGAGTTATTGTCGACATCAGTGATTTTGGCACCGTTCCTGTTTGCGATGTCAGCTAACATATCTTCGCTTTGAACATGCTGCCAATCATTTGGTGAAGTGAAACGTCTGATATCAGCAATTCTGTTCCTCACGTATTGCTTGAGTTGTAGCTCGTCATTGTGGATCCAGTGTAAAACGATGGTGCTGTCTATGAGCTTGATTGAACCGTCGTAATTTGATTTGAGTGAACGTTTAACAACTTCCCCAGCGTGAGCATTGAGAAGAGCTGCTTCAAGTTCAGCACGTGGTTGAGTCGGTGCGGAGATGATTTTGGACCGCGAGATGATCAGTTGACATGAATATTCGCTGTTCTAGCGTAGCAGTCTTGCGTAAATCGCGATAGCTGCCATTGACTTACTTGCGTCACCAAAGTCGATTGTACTGATGTTCAGATTGGCTGCATCTATTGGGATGACAGTCCTTGAGTATCTGAGCGATTTTATTTCTTGTAGTATTTCAAAATTTGATGACCACAGTGATCGAAGATGGTCAGGTACTGGATCATCCCAACTCAATCCAAGCTGGATCAAGTCGTGCAGGTCGAGTTTGAGTGATGCTGTGATGGGCGTAACCTTTCCGGTGATGTCGAAGAGTTCTCCAACCTTTGAGACGCAGTGTCTTCTTGTCAGTTTGTCAGGGATGACTCCAATTTGATTTGTGGACTTCTTTCCTCGTTGCTTCTTGGCGAAGTTCAGTTCGGAGACATTAATGGAAATTTTGTCACGTTTGGGATGCCAGATGAGTCCACCGACGCCGATTGAGTTGCCATCCTTTAACAGGTGTTCAGGTGGGTCTTGACTGCTGAATGTGAATCCCTTTAATGTGAAACCTTCTTTGCTTAGGACGACTTCCATTTGATCTGCTCGTTTAACTGCTGCATTGAAGCTGGGTTCTCCTGATATACAATCGTCTACGTATAAGTCGTTGTTCATGATTTCGTTGACCTCTAGATAATCTTCTTTTGAGAGGCGCGCAGTTTGTCGGATCCCATGCTTGGATTGGTTCCCACTCGACTTGACTCTGTAGATGAGTGTTTTTATGACTTTTTCCTCGGGAGGTTGATTGATGTCAAGGGTATCGTTCGAAGCACCATTGATCTTGACGTAGTTTGATGATGTTATACATCTTTTTCACATCGGTGTGGAAGGCAATCTTGTGGGAATACCATCGGATGAAAATTTCAACTAACTTATTCATACCGTTTGTTCCTTTGGCCAATATTGAATTGAGACTGTGGCCAGAATCTGTTGCACTGGAAGCGTCAAAGACCAGTCTACATGGTGTGGTGATACCAGAGTTTAACTCCCAGACAGCTCTCTATGGGATGTAGTTTTGGAAGAGTGATGTATCTAGTTGTTGTTGTACGTCTGGTGGTAGGTTCCTCACAAAGTCAACATGGCAAGACTTTTGTAGCTTATTTTCTGATTGGATGACATCTTTTTGATCATCTGGGTGCTTCTGTAGTTTCTTCGTTTGTTGATTGTAGATCTTCATGGCTTTGTGACGGTTCGGTGCCAGACGATGTTGAGGATCATGCGTGAATGGCAATGTCGCAATGGTTTCTTGCTGTTCGGGATGGACTTTCACGGACTTGTTGATCAGTTCCTGCTCCATTTCCTCCCGGATGCTTGTGGCAACAATTGATTCGTTCGTCTTACAATGGATGCAAGAACGACATTTTGAACACCGATACGAAATTTCGGTGCCAGCTTCTTCTCCTTCATCGAAGTGTAGGTGGTTCCTCACGAACGTTCCAATGTTGCAAGTTTTGTTGATTGAAGCAGAATGTTCCAGACAAAGGAGAGGAACGTCTGGATTTATCTGGAACCCCGATTTGAAGATGTTGAGTTGATTAGTGATGAAAGTGTTCATACCAATTCCATTTGATAGTTGCTTGTTGATGTCAGAGAAGATTTGATGAAATGCGCCAATTATGCCTCTACTTCCATCCGGACTGCTGAAGATTGACTGGTAGATGGTCAAACCGCATGGAAGTTGGAATATCTGTTTTGGGTGGTACCGAAGATATTTGATCCCCACCATGAAGTCGACGTCTTCTCCAACTGTGGCTGGTAATGTTGGTAGTGTTGTTGGATCGCTTCCACTCTTCTTGTAAGCAGTGTGTATGTCGTGGTTGACTTGTCCATTCAGTGGATACTGCGGGAAAGTTACAGTAATCTTGTCGAGTGAGACACCTGTCAGGGTTGCGTCAGATCCATCGAACTTTGGAAACCTTACAGAGAAGATCCCTTCTGATGATAAAGTTGATACGTCGCCAACTCTTCCTAACTTGATTGGTCCTTTGAATTGAAGTTCGGCTCGAGTGTTGAGTTGTTGAATGGCCTTGGTTCGTACCACGAAGTCGCTGCATCCTGTGTCGAAAAACACTAGGTAATTTTTTGAGTTGATTGAGATGTGTTTAAGTTGGTAGATTCCGGAGTCTTCAGCTGAGTAAGAGAAAGATTGTGCTTTTAGCGAATGTGATGAGTGGCAGTTGGAGATAGACTTCGAGTAGTCTGGAACATTAGGTCGTTTTGAAATGCATTGTCGCTTGAATGTCTCCAACAGTTCTTGGTTCTTTCGACTTGATTTGTGCTGATCACATACGAGGACGTGCTTCTTCACGTCGTACGATTCGTGTGCAGGGTGTCGACAGCAGAAGTCTCTCTGACATCGCCTTCACGATGTTTGCCTGTTGAAAGTTGAGCTCCAGGAAATAAGCATTGGCAGCATAAGTTCTTTATTTTCAATTTTGCAAAGCGTTGCGTAGGTGTCATTTCAACAAATCGTTTACACAAGAAGTATTGAATGAGCTTCGTTCCTTGAGGCCCAGACGTTAAGACGTGATCCGTTGAATCGCAGAAGTGACACTTGAGAGATGGCTCTTCGGAAGTTGTTAGTGCATGATTGGACACGTAGGAAGTCTTATCCGTACCTGATTTATAGCTGATCAACTGCTTTTGTTGGTGGATCTTCATTTCTCGTTCGAGGAAAATGATCGGCTTGTTCCACAGTTCTTCCCCATCAAGGTTTTTGTCGCAAATGTGTTGCAACCACCATGTGGTTCTCGAATCACCGATCAGCTTGTAGATTCGTTGGATGCCATCACCATGAAACAGTTTGAGCTGGATTGTGTGCTTTTTGGCTAACATCATCAAGTCTTTCATCAAGCTTATCGTCTTGCCCAGTGATTCAGCGATTTTTGTGTGATTTTTTGACTTCCAAACAAATTCGATGTTTGAGAGTTCTGTGAGTTTGTTGTTGAGAAGGATCCTGGTATCACCTTACGTGGATTGTAGACGTTTCCAAATTTCATCCACGTCATTCTCTTTCTTTACCATTGACAGAGCTGGGTCTTCAAGATAATTGCTACGAAGAAGGTCCGGCAAGTAGCTTTTTGGGGTACTTCGAAGATGTAGTTTTTCGAAGTCATTTCTAAACGTGTAAATGTCAATTTTCGATTCGAATCCACCGAACTTGGCTAATTTGATTTTGAGGAGTGATTCCTTGAACGTTGCAAGTTTAGATATGTCTCTCGTAGATAGCTCAGCTTTGATTCTTGACTGGTATTCCTTCGTTAGTTGATGAGCACGTTCGTAACTTCTTTGCACACGGTCCACTTCAGGTTCCTGGACTGTTCCTGCAACTTCTTTGATAAAATCTTTGATTTCCTGAGCTATCTTTTTGAGGCATTTGGTGATATCGTTTTTGCTGAGTTTTACTAGCTCAGCATCCGTCACTTTCTCGACATCCGTCGTGATTTTGAGCTCTCGGAGTGTCAGATTTTGCTCCAGAGTTTTGATGGTGAAACTGACAGCCTTCTTTCTGATGTAGATGCTTTCCTCCGTGTTGGCGCCGATAAAGTCCCGTCTCCTTTCCTTAGCATCCTTGATGTATGTTTTGATTGTTTCCATCTGATCGTGGTAGCCCTTGAATAATGCGTCACCTGAGTTCGTTTGGAACTGGATGTTCAGGTGACGAAATGAGGTGCGCAGATTCTCAAGTCTTGCGACTGCGTCGTTAACTTCTGTGACGTCAACCAGCTCCGTGATTGGGTTTTCATCTATGTAGTCCAATATGTCCCCGGACATCGCTTGGATTCCTTCCGGTCGAACACCATCTTTTGATTCTGCCATGTCTTCTAGGTCAGTGCATCTCTCGCCAGTTGAACTGAACTTCTTGTGTCTATTGGTTTATTGGCGGATCGCATGAATCAGTGGCTGTAGTTTCGATCTACAGCTTGGCACTAGTCCTGAATGGGCGTTGGTGTTTAGAAAGCTCTGGTTTGGAATGGGGCTGTTTGAATAGCGCTGTTTGAATTTATGGCGCTGATTGAATGTAGCCAAACTCGCAATTTGAGGCGTATATTTGTAATATTGCTTTGATGAAAACTATTCAAACTAAAATAAACAAAAATACAATAGTTAAATAATGTTGAAAATTTATGAAAAACGTGAAAAAATATAATATAGAAAATACAACGTACCAGCTTGTCTATGTGTGAGATTATTGAAAGCGAGTGGCTGAAAGTGTTGTATTGATATGCAAATTAAAAATGTGCTTGAGAACTTGAAAATGGGCTTGAGAACTTGAAAATGAAAGTTTGTTGCGCACATACAACTAGCTTCTCTTGTGTTGAGAGTTGAAAAACTGCACCCATAAAAAAGGCGAGAATATCCCAGTGAATATTTGGGTCATAAAATGAATTCCCGTAACACTGAAATGACGCGCTATATTCAATTACTAGCACGCGAAAATGAATGTAATCGAGCGAGAAAATTAATTTGAATAAAAATCACAACAGTCTTGTTACATGCGTTTGCTTTGAAAATCGGTAGTTTTATTAATTAAATGATGCTGATATCAGACCAAGAACCAGAATTTGAATATTTTCACCAATAATACCTTATTTGGGCAAATTTGTGGCCAAAATTTAAAATATTGCATTTGCTTTGAAAATTGGTAGGTTTACTAATTAAATGATGCTGATATCAGACCAAGTACCAGAATGTGGATATTTTCACCCATAATACCTTTTTTAGGCAAATTGGGGCCAAAGTTTAAAGTATTGCGTTTGCTTTGAAAATTGGTAGCTTTACTAATTAAATGATGCTGATATCAGACCAAGTACAAGAATTGGGATATTTTCACCCATAATACCTTATTTGGGCAATTTTGGGGCCAAAATTTAAAGTATTGCGTTTGCTTTGAAAATCTGTAGCTTTACTAATTAAATAATGCTAATATCAGACCAAGTACCAGAATTTGGATATTTTCACCCATAATACCTTATTTGGGCAAATTTGGGGCCAAAATTTAAAGTATTGCGTTTGCTTTGAAAATCGGTAGCTTTACTAATTAAATGATGCTGATATGGGACCAAGTACAAAAATTTGGATATTTTCACCCATAATACCTTATTTGGGCCCAAAGTTTAAAGTATTGCGTTTGCTTTGAAAACTGGCATATACAATATGTATATATAATCTAGCATTTACATGACCAAATATATGTAATCTGGTGTACAGAAGTTTCGAAATTGACAATTCGAAGATGACGGTTTGAAACAATATTTTTCGTTTTTTAAGATTCTATTATGGTTTTTTAAATTCGCGAATCTATCAAGTGGTGGTTTATCTTAGAAAATTATTACGGTTGCGTTTGAACTCATATAGCCTATAGTAGATTAGATTACAGAGGTAAATGTTTTACGCATGCGCACAACGGTTGTGAATGATAACTTAAGCTTGGTTCCCACTGAGACGATAACGCGATAACACAACAAAAAAATTGGCGACAAATCTATTTCCTTCAGTGGGAAGAATTCATCGCCCAAATTATAGGCGATGAACGAAGCGATGAATATCAAAAGGTTTTGATATTAATTGTGTAAGTTGAGAAATCTAGTGCCATACCCCGAAAAATGAATTATGATAGTGATAATCTTCATTATTTACCGATATATTGCTAATATAGTAGGGTTGGCAGCATTCCTTATACTTAAAAAATTGAACTTTGGGCCCAAATTTGCTCAAAAAATGGTATTAGGGGTGAAAATATCCAAATTCTGGTACTTGATTTGAAATCAGCATCCTCTAATTAGTAAACCTACCAATTTTCATAGCATACGGAATATTTTAAAACTTGAGCCCAAAATTAATTAATTAATAATTATTTTTCATTGTGAGATTTTGCCGCCTATTTTTTCCAAGACTTTGTTGATGCGCAGATTTTAGGTGCCTTCACTATATAATTATTTTAAAATAAAAGGTGTATTGTCCTACTCTATAAATAAATGGGGTTTTTTGTCCTAGGGGGTTTTGTCCTAGGGGAGTTTTGTCTTACGCCCCAGATCCAACAACTGAAAAGAATTGGGGGCAGTGATTTTAGTTATGCCGTGAAGAAATACTAAACACGTAAGTTGTTGATTTTATACCTTAAACTTTTTTAGGACGTATACAAGTATAGAAATTATACTGCAATACGTATAATTTAGGAAATTATACCATGTAATCACAACTTATTCGACGTTATCTATTTTACGTTTAGATTTTTCACTGTGGCTGGAATTCCCCTCCAGATGTAATGAGGAGGAAACAATAAGGTTGGAGTAGTGGATACTCCACTTCATAAAGTGATTGTCGGTGAATAATTTTTATTATGCATGCCCTATTTTACCATAGACTAAAGTATCAAACTATATACAACGATTGATGAGACCTACTAAATGGTGTTTAACCCATAGATAGCTAACTTAAGTATTTTTTTTCATGTTTGTTTACCAATAAAAATGTACAGTTTGTTAGTATAAAAATATGTAAAATGTTACAATAAAGAAATTGTAGCTAAAATCGTATAAAACGTTTTTAAAACGGATGAAAAAACTTTTTAACAACCTCTTTCATAAACTTTTTAAAGACGAATAAAACAGTCGTCTTAAAAGCCTCTTTCAAAAAACGGTTTTTAAAGCGGACATTTTAGAGCAAAACAACTTTTTAAAAACCTCTTCCGAAGATAAAGAAAACTTCTAAAAAAAAACCTTCTTTGTGCCGGCTGGGATGCAATGAAAACATTGCTTGCGACGAGGAATTAACCAAAGAAGAGTTTATGACGGTAGTAAATTATCTAAAAAGGAACAAGGTGACAGATAATGTTGATATCTTTTCTAAAATTATTAAAGGTGTAATTGATAAAATTTTTGAACCCCTCATCTATATCTTTCAATAGATCCATACTGCTGAAGTATTTCCTGCTAAACGTAAGTTGCAAAAGTCATCCCTTTTTATAAATCTAAAAATTAATCACTTCCACAGAATTATGAACCTAGTATATCAATTTTTCCAGTATCTTTATTTCAACTTCTAATTGCCTGGCAGACGGTCCTGTAAATGTGTCTGTAAATGTGTTACCATAACAAATAAAAACAATCAACAAGCAAAAATAGGTGTGTCAATTGATATGGGCAACTGAAAAAGAGATTCCAAGTTGTTAGAAATACAAAAGGATGTTTGCTATGTAAATACAACAATTCTAGACTTTCGAGAGATTATATTATTATTATGCAATGAATAAACGAAAATAATTTCCATAGGCATACTAATTTTCCAAAAATGAAAGAACATTGATTTTATTATAGAATCATATCACTGTTCCCTAAGATTTCCAAACGGTTATATCAACTAATTAATAAAATTAAAGAATGCTGCCGTCAGATACAAACCGGTTGGGACCAAGGAAATTACGTCATGCTGGTGCCGTAAATTCTGTTGATTTGTTCAAATTGTTGAATTTGGCTAGAAAAATGGCTATCAAAAATCTGAAATTTCATGTGGTTTTTTAAAAATGTAAAGGTTGTCATGGATAGAATTCGAAAAAGTCGAAAAATCGTAAAGATTCGGTGGCCCTAATTCGGTGAAATCGAAAAGATGCAGTGGCCACTAATTCGGCGAAGTCGAAAGGATTCGGTGACCACTAATTCAGTGAAGCAGGGCCGGATTAAGGGATGGGGCAGGCCGAGAGGTCCAGGCCTCCCACCGAAAGGGGGCCCCCACCAGAACGGTTGATTTTTTCCGTACAGCATGAAATGGGTGATTATTCAAATTTTAGCTTATCTTAGATATGAAAATAGAATGTTCAGTCACGTCACATAATCTCTGTGACAAAGGGAATTCAAATGGAATTTCTTACAGCGCAAGGCCTTAATATAACAGATTACCGCGGCTAAAGTTACGGCAACGTGTCTTCAATGAGTGACAATAATCTGGAAGCCAAAGTAAGTTGTGTTCTGAACATGACGCATAAGTTGATTAATAAATTCATAAGTATCCGACTATTATAGGTGATGCAGAAGAGTCCTCTTGTGGCGTGGATCCCTTGCATTGTCCATTCTCTGAATCTGGTTAGAAAGAATACTGCAGATAGCTGCCTGAACCCAGTTAAAACTTTCGATTTTCTTGAAAAGTTTAGTTAGTGTAATTGGTTAATAGTCAATCCAGGCAAACAGTAAAATACATAGATTGTAACCTTGTAATTTTACAAGGAATGATTGTAATTTTTTATCTTAAACTAGCTTTATGCCATTTCATGATTTCTACACATCGCCATCAAGCTTTGACTGATGCCTTGAAAGCAGCTGATGTGTCGCTGACTGTCAAGCGTGTCACAATAACTTGTTGGTTTTGTAGAGCAGATGCTACCAAGGCACTAAAATGGTTACCTACAGATCAAAAATGCATTGGAACAAATATGCAATGGCAGTTGCCTAAAGGGAAGACATGCTCCTATACGGCTTTTCAAATGTTTGTTATTAGCAATATCATTATAGGCCACAATTCTAATTTTTTTATTATTTTAATAAATCCTGCATATGCACTTTTAGTCTTTTATTTTAGTTTTTTATAAACAGAGTTCTTCAGTGCGTCGTCGATTTTGAGTGCTTGGATTATTTGTCCTTTTTTAAGAGAATTTTGGTTGGTCTAGTTTTGATAAAATCATTGAAAAGCTACATTACGAAAATTTGAAATTTCTTTCGAAGTTTTTATTTGCACCATACATGCGTTACTTTTTAGGATGTATGTTTATCTTGTATATCACATGAACGAGAAATATTCTTACTCTGCAAATAGTTCTTGTTTCATAATAAATTTGTTAAAAGTTAGTTTTGTTAGCCAATCTAAAGGGGCCAATTTTCAAAAAATTTCTTTGCCCGTCGCCGCCAACCAGCATAGCGCCTCCTTAGTCACTATATTAGGTGGCCCCTCCACTTTTAAAGTTGAGCTGCGGCCCCTGAAAAATTGTTCCGAAAATTAATGTTTTATATTTGCAAAATAAATAAGAAATGTTTGGGTTTGATCCATTTTCTTAATAAAGAACGCAACAATAAGTGACAAATGGAAGCATGAGTCTGAGAGCAATTTAAAGATGAAGATAATCTATCTATAGAAAATTGCTATAGCTAATTGCTGCAGTGAAGATTTAGATAATTGATCGGATAGCAATTTGCTGAGACAAATTTAATTGCTGTTAAATGAGCGGCTAAAAAAACAAAGTAAGCTTGATACGTTTATTGATTCTTTTTAAAAAAAATAAAATACAATTAACAAACATTTGCAAACAGCATCTTTGCCACTTTAGGTTTTCAGCAGACCCATTTTCTTTCTTGATGCATTTAAAAACATCACTTTGTGTAAATATTGACAGATTATACAATGTGGTTAACCATCCAAATAAAGTTTTTCTACTTTCGTCAGATATAAATGTACTGTTTTCCAGTTGAAAAAAGCGCGTGGGATAAATAAATGTAAGAATGAATGTACGGTCTTCACGGCCGTCAGACGTTAGGGAGCGAGCCCGATTCAATGCACAAGGCGGTGGTTGGTATCACAAGCGCACATTCCAACACTGATTCGCAGTTGTCGAAGTCGCAATTCTGTGCGTCTGGGAGGGATAAGTTGCATGGAAGGAAGATATTGAGTTCTTTATCACACACGCAACCAACCACCCCCATCGTCATCAACTTAGCTGCAATAGACACTACAACACAAAGTATAAAACTCATTTGGTCGCCACGCGTTAGAAAACCTTTCATTTCAATAAGATTTCGTGATTGAATCGACAAGAGGTTAAATATATCCTCCTATGAAGTTGCAAACTGTTTTTCCAAGTGACGGCGTTTGTTAGTTTTGATTATTTGAAACCCTTTTATACTTCTTATCCGGATGTTACTAATGCCACCATACCACGTAATAAAACTCTTGCAATGAAATGATGTTCGTAGTCGTGGTGATTAAGCCTCTATTTCCTGTAGGTTAAATACATGGTTAACGCATGGGTGGCGCCAGGATTTTTCGGACGAGGGGGCTTACAGCGCCGACGGGGGGCTAATTGCTTGGCTCTAAGGTTAACACAAAGCTCATTGATGATCAAATCTATTACAGATTTGGCACCTCTAAATTAAAACATAACCTGCCATGAAACTTGATATCATGATAATTGTAATAATTACAGAAAAGACCTAACGTTAAAAAATGTCAGTATTTTGTTAATATTGCTATACATCCGACGGGGCGGCTAATAAGTTCAGACGGGTGTGTGTGTGTGTGGGGGGGGGGGGGGGGTTAAAAATAGCGACACTTTTTCACTAATATTGGCTCTTCCCTTGCATTCAAAGTAGCTATTAACAAAAAAATTTTTAGGGACCTAAGTTTAAAATATTGCGTTTGCTTTGAAAATTAGCATATACAATATGTATATATAATCTAGTTACAAATTAGCATTTACATGACCAAATATATGCAATCTGGTGTACAGAAGTTTCGAAATTGACGATTCGAAGATGACGGTTCGAAACAATATTTTTCGTTTTTTAAGATTCTATTAAGGTTTTTTAAATTCGCGAATCTATCAAGTGGTGGTTGTTTATCTTAGAAAATTATTACGGTTGCGTTTGAACTCATATAACCTATAGTAGATTTGATTACAGAGGTAAATGTTTTACGCATGCGCACAACGGTTGTGAATGATAACTTAAGCTTGGTTCCCACTGAGACGATAACGCGATAACACAACAAAAAAATTGGCGACAAATCTATTTTCTTCAGTGGGAAGAATTCATCGCCCAAATTATAGGCGATGAACGAGGCGATGAATATCAAAAGGTTTTGATATTAATTGTGTAAGTTGAGAAATCTAGTGCCATACCCCGAAAAAAGAATTATGATAGTGATAATCTTCATTATTTACCGATATATTGCTAATATACTAGGGCTGGCAGCATTCCTTATACTTAAAAAATTGAACTTTGGGCCCAAATTTGTTCAAAAAATTGTATTAGGGGTGAAAATATCCAAATTCTGGTACTTGATTTGAAATCAGCATCCTCTAATTAGTAAACCTGCCAATTTTCATAGCAAACGGAATATTTTAAAATTTGGGCCCAAAATTAATTAATTAATTAATAATTATTTTTCATTGTGAAATTTTGCCGCGTATTTTTTCCAAGACTTTGTTGATGCGTAGATTTTAGGTGCCTTGACTATATAATTATTTTAAAATAAGAGGTCTATTGTCCTACTTTATAAAAAAATGGGGTTTTTTGTCCTAAGGGGGTTTTGTCCTAGGGGGTTTTGTCCTAGGGGAGTTTTGTCTTACGCCCCAGATCCAACAACTGAAAAGAATTGGGGGCAGTGATTTTAGTTATGCCGTGAAGAAATACTAAACACGTAAGTTGTTGATTTTATACCTTAAACTTTTTTAGGACGTATACAAGTATAGAAATTATACTGCAATACGTATAATTTAGGAAATTATACCATGTAATCACAACTTATTCGACGTTATCTATTTTACGTTTAGATTTTTTACTGTGGCTGGAATTCCCCTCCAGATGTAATGAAGAGGAGACAATAAGGTTAGAGTAGTGGATACTCCACTTTATAAAGTGATTGTCGGTGAATAATTTTTATTATGCATGCCCTATTTTACCATAGACTAAAGTATCAAATATATACAACGATGGATGAGACCTACTAAATGGTGTTTAACCCATAGATAGCCAACTTAAATATATATATATTTTTTTGTTTGTTTACCAATAAAAATGTACAATCAACAGTTTGTTAGTATATAAATATGTAAAATGTTACAATAAAGAAATTGTAGCTAAAATCGTATAAAGTACAGTGTAGGAAATTATTGGCGTGGTTTAAAGAAGGCCTTGCTGACAAGTCAGTCAATCCTTTTCATAAAACCCACTGTTGTTTATCAACTGTAGTATACCTCAATTTATTAGTCAAGTTTTCTTATTTTTAGATACGGCAAATGAAAAGTACGAGGATGCCACCGAAAAGGCGATAAGAAATATTCTTTCAAAGAAATGGAAGAATTGCAAACAAACAGCGAACAAGTTCGGTTCCTAACATTGAACGCATTGTATATTTATACGTATATATTAGCTATAATATTATGTGAATAATGTTTAATATGCATGACAATACAAGAAAATTATCTTTCCCTTTTCGCTTGATAATATGTTTGCAATAAACTCGAAAGTAATTTATTATTATGAAAGAACGACGCCGAAAGAATGTCTTTGATTGAAGGCTTAACGATTCCGAAAATCGTTTTAAAAACCTTTTAAAAAAACGTTTATAACGGATTTAAAAGCGGACATTTGAGATCAAAAAAAATCTCTTAAAAGCCTCTTTCAAAAACGGTTTTTAAAGCGGACATTTTAGAGCAAAACAACCTTTTAAAAACCTCTTCCGAAGATAAAGAAAACTTCTAAAAAAAACCTTCTTTGTGCCGGCTGGGATGCAATAAAAACATTGCTTGCAACGAGGAATTAACCAAAGAAGAGTTTATGACGGTAGTAAATTACCTAAAAAGGAACAAGGTGACAGATAATGTTGGTATCTTTCCTAAAATTATTAAAGGTGTAATTGATGAAATGTTTGAACCCCTCATCTATGTCTTTCAATAGATCCTTACTGCTGGAATATTTCCTGCTAAACGTAAGTTTCAAAAGTCATCCCTCTTTATAAATCTAAAGATTAATCACTTCCGCAGAATTATAAACCTAGTGTATCAATTTTTCCAGTATCTTTATTTCAACTTCTAATTGCCTGGCAGACGGTCCTGTAAATGTGTCTGTAAATGTGTTACCATAACAAATAGAAACAATCAACAAGCAAAAATAGGTGTGTCAATTGATATGGGCAACTGAAAAGGAGATTCCAAGTTGTTAGAAATACAAAAGGATGTTTGCTATGTAAATACAACAATTCTAGACTTTCGAGAGATTATATTATTATTATTATGCAATGAATAAACGAAAATAATTTCCATAGGCATACTAATTTTCCAAAGATGAAAGAACATTTCCAAACGGTTATATCAACTAAGTAATAAAATGAAAGAATGCTGCCGTCAAATACAAACCGAGCGTGACCAAGGAAATTACGTCATGTTGTTGCCGTAAATTCGGTTGATCTGTTCACAATGTGGAATTTGGCTAGAAAAGTGGCTGTCAAAAATCTGAAATTTCAAATATGGTTTTTTAAAAATGTGAAGGTTGTCATGGATAGAATTCGAAAAAGTCGAAAAGTCGAAAAGATTTGGTGGGCACTAATTTGGTGAAGTCGAAAGGATTTGGTGGCCACTAATTCGGTAAAATAGAAAAGATTCGGTGGCCACTAATTCGGTGAAATCGAAAGGATTCGGTGGCCACTAATTCGGTGAAATTGAAAAGATTCGGTGGCCACTAAGTCGGCGAAGTCGAAAGGATTCGGTGGCCACTAATTCGGTGAAATCGAAAAGATTCGGTGGCCACTAATTCGGCGAAGTCGAAAGGATTCGGTGGCCACTAATTCGGCGAAGTCGAAAGGATTCGGTGGCCACTAATTCGGCGAAGTCGAAAGGATTCGGTGGCCACTAATTCGGTGAAGTCGAAAGGATTCGGTGGCCACTAATTCGGCAAAGTCGAAAGGATTCGATGGCCACTAATTCGATGCAGTCGAAAGGATTCGGTGGCCACTAATTCGGCGAAGTCGAAGGGATTCGATGGCCACTAATTTGATGAAGTCGAAAGGATTCGGTGGCCACTAATTTGGTGAAGTCGAAAGGATTCGGTGGCCACTAATTCGGTGAAGCAGCGCCGGATTAAGGGGGAGGCGAGGGTCCCGGGCCCCAGGCCTCTCACCAAAAAGGGCCCCCCCCCACCAGAACGGTAGATTTTTTTAATTATACTGTTTCAGAGAAATTCCGTACAGCATGAAATGGGTGATTATTCAAATTTTAGCTTATCTTAGATATGAAAATAGAATGTTCAGTTACGTCACATAATCTCTGTGACAAAGGGAATTCAAATGGAATTCCCTACAGCATAATGTCTTGATATAACAGATTACCGCGGCTAAAGTTACGGCAACGTGTCTTCAATGAGTGACAATAATCTGCAAGCCAAAGTAAGTTGTGTTCTGAACATGACGCATAATAAATAATAAATTCATAGGTATCCGACTATTATAGGTGATGCAGAAGAGTCCTCTTGTGGCGTGGATCCCTTGCACTGTCAATTCTCTGAATCTGGTTAGAAAGAATGCAGCAGATAGCTGCCTGAACCCAGTTAAAGCTTTCAATTTTCTTGAAAGGTTTAGTTAGTGTAATTGGTTAATAGTCAATCCAGGCAAACAGTAGATTACATAAATTGTAACTTTCCGTTTTTTATCTCAATGTAATTTTTAAACTTCTAGCTTTATGCCATTTCATGATTTCCACACATCGCCATCAAGCTTTGACTGATGCCTTGAAAGCAGCTGATGTGTCGCTGACTGTCAAGCGTGTCACAATAACTTGTTGGTTTTGTAGAGCAGATGCTACAAAGGCACTAAAAATGCCTACCTACAGATCAAGAATGCATTGGAACAAATATGCAATGGCAGTGAGGAGAAACCACGGGTTTGCTGTGAAGGCAAAGGAATGCTGACACGATTTAATCAATTGGAGACCGGTAGACAGGACTCACATTGATAACAGTTTATTTGATAATATGAGTGAAGTGTATTATCCTGTGTAAATATTCTATAATAATAACAATAGGTATATTAAGTTTCTGTTTCACTGCTTGCAGGGATTTACCCAGTCTTCTGGAATGATCTTCTACAGCAACGCAATTAATCACAGCTTGCAAGAAGCAAAACGTGATCTGAATAAAGACGTTGCCTCACTGACTAGTCTAAAGGACTTCATTTTGTCCAAGCGTGATTGCTTCAATGAATATATCAATATCAAAGGCAAGGGCAAGAGTTGTCTGGTTGTACAGAGTATATACAGGTAGAAACTCGAAAGAGACGCCGCAATAATCCTTTGGACTACGGCCGAGAAGAGGAAGTACGGCTCAGCTCATCACAAAGATACATAATAGGTGAGATAAAATATAATGATGCACATAATACATCAAGCAGTCTGCTGAAATACTGTAAGTTTAAACATTCTGTTTCTAGGAAATTTCCTTTGACAAAATTAAAGAATCTGCCAACAGATCCGTCACTCGCTATCCTGACGATCTAGACGATGCATTTGTTGACGAGTTGTGCCAAGTTGTCACGTTTGCGAACATCTTTAAAGATGAAGAACCTGAAGATATCAGTACTGAGCTCTTCCTGTACAATCTCATCATATCCAAACATGTGCAACCTACATTTTCCAATGTCGAAATTGTTTTTTACTTGGTATTGATGGTGGCAAATTGCAGCGGTGAACGATCGTTTTTAAAATTAAAATAACTTAAGAATCGGTTGCGTACATCGATGGTTCAAGACCTTTTTGTCAATTTAGCAATCATGGGCATTTAGTCAGATATTATGAATGACTTCAACCTTTCAGTTATCATCAACAACTTTGACTAAACTGTGTTGTAGATCGTTGTTTATTTGCTATTTCTGTTAGATATAAATAGATATATCTTCCATTTTTGATCACGGGTTAGGAGCTTGATTCAACTTGGAGAGCCCCTCCCTCCCCAATATGGGCCCTGGGCCTTCCACCAGCTTAATCCGGTCCTGCTGTGAAGTCGATAAGATTCGGTGGCCACTATTTCGGTGAAGTCGAAAAGATTCGGTGGTTTTTTACCATTAAAACAGTAAGGATTTCAAAAGATGAAGAAAGGAACTTAGTTAAATGAAAAATGACTTGGAAGAACTGAAGCTGATTCGAATGTGGGGACAATAGATTACAGAAGCGGAGAAGATAACAAAGAAAAAGAACAAGAAGAATCTGAAATAATTTTTGATGATGATGAAGAAAATATGAATTATTAAAAATGAATCTGTAAAAGAAATTTGTCACTTTACAACGCAAAAACAAAAAAATTCCACGCGTTAAAAACAATAAATCCACAGTTTCATTTGGATAAATTTTGGCGGGATAAAATTCATATAAAATTTTGGTGTGAATTATTTTCGCTTGCTTCCTATCAGGAACTAAATTATAACCCACCGAATACTTTGAATGTATTTTAAAAAGGATTGATACATTTCATTCTAGTGAAACCATAATAAGCTTTAAAACTAAAGACCTTTTATAAACGTTAAAACTAAAAACTGTGCTACTCCTTGTCCTATCCATATAAATTCGACAAAGTAACATATCTTTTTGCTCTTGTTTCTTCGTTAAACCTATGATCAATATTGTTTAGATTACCCGGAAGTGTAGTAGATTTGTATTATTTCCGTATATATTTCGTTTATTATTATGTTGTTTATCATGTGTAAAAAATAAATTTTCAAGTATAAAAAACAATATCAAAACAATGTCCAACCTTGTTATGCTTTTTCTTCCAAGTCAACAAAAAAATCTCATGGTTACAATGTCAACAACAAAAAGAGAGAACTGTTGCTTTTCTCGCTTTCACTTATAAAGTTGACTATTTCAATATTAATTATTTACTTTTTCAGATACATCTCAATTTATTTACATCTGATGCAATTATGAACTGTTTACTAGTAAATCAAATGGCAAATTTAAAAAGTTTTAAACTTGTAGTTTTTAAAAACGTTGAACGTGATGTGAATTAAAAAATAATCATTTATTTGTATTTGAAAAATAATGTGACATGTTGAATATATATACACACACAACACAAACATACAGTACAGATCCTTTAAAACCCATAAGAGAATGATTTATAATTATATACTTGGAGTCAATCCAATTGTTTTTAGTAGAACTAGGCAGCTTATGCTAAACGGAAGAAGTGAGGTGCTAATTCTTATATATTTATCAAGAGTGCTAGTTATAATAATTTTATCTGGTGATAGCGCAGTCAGTAAAGCATCTTACTCTCAACCCAAAGGTTCTTGATTCGAGACCATGCCTGTCATTTAGTGGGTGGTTATAAATAAAAACACTATTTCATAAAAATAACCATAACACAAATGGGAGCATTTTACAATACAGTAAAACTTGTGGTATGTGGGTCATGCAGTAACATCTTTGACCTCATGGACCTCATGGACATAAGCACACATGCCTTTATGCCCTTGTCACGGAGTTTAAAATGCAAAGTTGGTATTTTGCATGGGTTAACTCGCCATTTTTTCCTCTCACTAGGGTTGGCGTTAGGAAGGGCACCCACCTGTAAAAATATCTGCTCCAATAAATCATCAAATGGAAATGGGTGATTAATTTAATTTAAGGCTTAATTTGCGTTCTGGAACCTCGTTAAAAACAACCTTTTCTTTTCCAGTAATACAAATTTTATTTTAAATAATATATATTATTTATGGTTGAAAGTAAACTAAAAGAAAAGCATTTTTCAAAACCTAAAACGCCCTAAGATTTAATTTTTCCTGTATATATTTTTGTTTAAGTCTACCACATTTATATCTAAGGTATTATATAATCAAGCATTTAAACCCACCATTTTGATACATGAACATAATAAATATTAATACAAATCGTATTGTTAATAAGTGCAATGTTTAAAACAATACGGTAAGTGGATTATAATAAATTGAAACAAAAATTTTCCACAAATGTATTGAACATTACTATGGCTGGTCTATCAAATTGCAAATGGATGAATAAAATTATACTCATTCAAAAGAACATTTTAAAGTACTATCTAAATTCTATGTAACTGACTAAATTGAGAGTGAAAGATTTTGATTAATAATATGCTTTCCATGGCTGTTTAATGAGAATGGGGAAAGGAAGATTTTCAGATGATGAAGGTATCTTTCAACATATTCTGTTTCAATTTTTTTAATTTCATGATTCTTCTGTATCTATTTTCATTTTAAGATGAACTTCTTAAATCAAAGAAAATTGAAGCTGCTAAAAAACGGAGGTAGATAAGATTGATTTGAAGCATTTAGATATGTATAATATATTTTTGATAAAGGGAACGTTTTATGCAGCTATCAGCACCAAAAATATCAAAGGCAGTCTGGCAAACAACTGAGTAAGATCATTTTGTTTTAGGCATTTTCTTAAACTACATGATATAATATTTAACTTTTTTAGCATGAGGAATTGTTATCTACCAATATACTGATATTGCCTTCCTGTTAAGGTGCCTCGGGCACAGCCTCTTTTTTAAAATAGAATTGTTATGAATCACTTCAATTTAATTAAAAGTAACAAACAAATTGCAGTTATTCCATAACCAAACAATTAGTCCAAGGTTTCGGTAATAAGTTTAAGTTAACAAGTGGATTTTAACCCAATCTTTCTTGAATGGCAGTTGAAAGTTATAAACACTAATCCAAATTCTACATTAACATGAATAAAATAACAAATTTATAGTCAAATAATAATAATGATGCAATACGGCTGTGCTGTAAGATTGTTTGAATAAACCAAGTCCTGTATTATCCACAATATACATTATAAAAGATAAATCTGATATTCCAGCAAAATTGAAATTAGGGGGTAAAATTAATTTTTTGACTGGGGTCAATGTGAAAGTTTGCTCAATTTATGCCCATTTGACATGGAATGACCCTACCTTATTCCCTTCAAATTTCGCCTCCCTTTAATTTTCGCTCCGAGGGGAATTAAGCCCTTAAAACAGGGGGCGAATTTACTTGGGGGAAAATTTAGAAACGGGTTGAAACCTTATTTTTGTGAGACCCCCTAAGGTCAAGCCACTTTCTTGACCCATGCACATGTGCGTATATCGCATAATACGAGAAGTCAGAACAAATTTGTTTCTTAAGTTCACGCCTCTTTTATCATATCAAGTGTATTTTGCGCTGGATTTCTTAATTTTCAGCCTTTTTGTTGATTTTTGATCTAGAATTGAAAATTAAGAAAGTGGAGGAGGGCTACCTGGGTACTTAACTTTTTTATAAATACAATAGTGTACACGCTTTTTCAATAAAATTTTTTTATAAGAAATTACTAGTTAGGATCAAGTAGGATGTCCCAAAATTTAAGAAATTTTTCTACTATCTCAAATACTAGGCATTCTGTAGAATATATTTTACAAGGAACAATAACTGAAAAAACTAATTGTCTATAACAATAACATCATCATCCTCATCTTCTTCCTCCATATATTGCATATCTTCCTCGCTCTCATCTGGGCCTCGCGAAAAACTGAGATTGTCAAAGGATCACCCGTGGTTGCTAATTGCAGACGTCTTTAAAGGACTGATAGGGTACAAAGAGAGGTCAAGAAATTGGGGGAAAGAAGATCCCAGTACCAAATAACTGGACCTCCTATTTCCAACCGCTTGATATCTCAGTAATTAAACCATGCAAAGATTTCCTGAGAAATGAAGCACATGTGTGAATTACTGAGAGAATTACTGAAAGGGTGTGTGAAAAGAGCTCTGCTGAAAATTGTTTTTGTTTCTATATCTCTGGTTTATGGATTGATTGTTTTGAGGAAATTTAAACTTATTGTGGTTGCATGTTATGTTTTGATGACCTTGGGTCTATTAATTGGATAAATTCGAGATAATTCAAATAAAACCTTAAATAAAAACTGTTTTCTAAACTTGATTTTGATCAAGTGTTAAATTCTCACTACCATTGTTGTATAATTACTGTGTAGATTGCCCATATTCCTTTATATCATACTTCCTGTTACAGGAAACACATTAAATTTAATCTAAAAAGTCAAAACATTTTCTTGAATCATAGAAGTGCTTCAGTCTTATAGAAATTGGAAGTGTGTACCCTGTTTCAGATAATCAAAAGCCTAAATGCCCACGTGGATCATTGGATGATCGAGGTGGTTCTTTTTAGGAGAAGAATATCTGATACAGAACATCTTTCAATACTTCTGTATTACTAATAGATAATATAATAATATAATATAATCATAATAAATAAATTAGTAAATTTACGTAAATACCATTAACTCATTAACTATATAAGTTGCAATTACACTTCGAAAGATCGGTGAGAAATTTTCTGTTTGAGGTTATTAACGCGTGACTGCTTGCCACCGCGCGGATTATACCAAAGGCAATTGTTAACTTACCATCATGGTTGAATTTATTTGTGTCGGAAATAAGACCGTAAAATGCAACAAAAAAGTTGAAGATAGCGACGATGCCATTGAATGCGATGGCTGCAGAAAATGGTTCCACATTTCATGTCAAAATCTCCAACACGGCGCTTATGTGGCTATTGGGAAATAAGTCACGCCCACACGAGATGAAAGTTGGTACAACACAGATATCGGTTGTCAAACCTCTGCACGCAAAATGGATTACAAAATTTTATGACTACATTCGGTGTAAGCCAGACATCTTCGAAATGGATGGGTTAAGTCGAAAATTATTGAACACGTGAACAAAAAGATTTTGTTCAAAAAACAGTAAAATACATTTTTTGTGCAATAACCCTATAATTAGGATATATATTTTATATTTTACGTGCATATTAGGGTAGACCAGGTCAAATCTTATATTTTCATATTTGGCAATTTCAGTTCCCCAAAACTTATTTTTGGAAATTTAGCCTGTCTTTGATAGAGTACAGTGTGTATCAAAATAAACCCGACCCACCCAACCCCAACCAACTTTAAGTATAAAAGAATAAAGTGAAAAGCAACTTGCGGTTGAAAATTAATGAGAAAATAAGACATTGCCTTTCAAATTTCACCTGCCTTTAATTTTCGCCCGAGGGAGGCGAAAATAAAAGGGACGAAAATTAAAGGGAGCGAAAATTTGAGGCAGGCGAAATTTGAAAGGAGTAAGGTAAATAAATTTTGTGTTGTTCATTTTACAGACCTTGGTTAGTTTGGGGCAATCAAGAACCCATGCGACCAATCAGCATTGCTGCATTGAAAGCTGACGGAAGCGAAAGAATTGCAAGTCTTGCAACACCCAAAAGGAATTTTCAACTTGAACACCCGGAGAAATGCAGCCGGTGAGCTTCCATTTTAATTAGTGATTTGAGATTTATACATATATAACCTCATCTCACTTATCTATGCTAATCTAACTGGACTATTATCAAGGTTTATTTATTCTAAGTGAGTTTATAGTGTTTTTATTTTGCATTTAAAAATCAACCCTGTTTTATGTTTGAGTGGTATAAACAAATCGGTTTAAAATCAGCCTTTTTCATTTTGTTGAGGACCGTGATTAATTCCTTCCACTCCCTCTCATTTGTATTCCAGTGGAAACTTTGTCTATTCGTGCGGCCGATCTTCCGTCATCTGTGCCGTGAACCCAAAGGCCATGAAGTGTACTTCAACAAAGAGAATTGAAGAACTCTCAAAAGCCAAGAACATAGATTGCCAGGAAGACAGGTGTGCCAGGCATTCCATTGGATGGCTATCTCTTTCTCTACTCTCATTGATGATGTTATTTTTGACGTAGATCAAACTATGTGTTCGGATGCGGTAGATCGTCACCAATATGGAGTGTGAGTGAGGCAGCTCTCAAAGCCAATGATAAGGAGAGAACTAAGGAACTTGCTCAACCAAAAAGCCTGCATCGTTTGTATCAATCGGCCAGAGAGGTGATATCATGACATATCTTGCTGTTTGTTCCAGCGTTTCGCTTTTGTTTTCTAGGTAGAATGGCTGGTTTCGCCGGCCGCCATATCAGCAAAAACGCCTGCTCGCGTGGAGACATTGGCCACACCTAAAGACAGGAAGGAGGGGCCTTTTCGTCACCCGCAATGGATCATACCCAAATCAGCACTCACCGCTAAACTAAGTGAACGCACTGAGGTAGGATTTTTAAACAATGTTTGCTTTCCTTCACACTGTCTCTCCCTCGCAGAAACTATCACAGTCAAAGCAACTCACATCTGGCTATTTACCTAACCGCAACGTCGAGTGGAGAGTTCCCAAGTCCGCACTGAAAATTGAGGCCAGCGAGCGGATACAAGGGTTGGCCGCTCCAATCATCAGGGCCACAATGGACCACGTGCAATTCGATCCCCTCGCTTTCCAGGTAAAGGCGTCCGCACTGAAAGGGAGAATCCCGAGTAGAATAAACGAACTTGCGCAGCCAGTTATACGCGGGAAATAATGAGAAAATAAACAATCGCTTATTTTTTATAAAACAAAAATTATTATAAAGACAAATGTATAATTTATGAATTTTTTATAGAATAATTTTCCAATCAACATCTTAGTATTCTTTAAGCATCGTTCACATATGACGTCCTCCAGTGGAGAAGAAGGGTGTTGAGAAAAGGATGGGAGTTCAAGCTTTAACCTGGGCATTCGGAACTCTCTTGAAAATCCCTTCCCACACTAACGATTTTTTTTTTATAAGCAACTTAGGATTTGGGGTAGAACTCATGTTGCTTAAATTTTATGCCGAAATTGGTACTCAAGTTGCTTAACTGATTGCTTATTTTTCGAAATAGGTTACAAACAAAATTCGATTCATAGGTGAAAAAACGTCAATCAACAAGACAGACATTCGAAATAAAGAAAATAACAATGCAATGTCCTCACTTGGTGTATACGCATATGTAGTTAAAATACACACATACAAGGCAAAGTTATTGCTATTGAAGAAAGTGGCTATGATTAGTATAAATATTTTTCACCAGTTGCTTAATGTAATAAAAGCTCAGTAGTGGAGTTGCTTAGTTCTTTGCTGAACTCGAGTACTGTTGCTTATAAAGCAGTTGCTAATAAAAAAAATCGTGTATTCCACACGGTTTTATTTTCTCTGGATTCCTTTTGTAGCACCTTCCGTCTGGTCTATGTTTTAAGCTTTGGGAAAGTTTATTTTCGTGAGTAGATACTTCCAAAAGGAAGCCTTTAAAGAAGAATTGAAATTGTTTCATTTTCAACTCAATGACATTAGCCTGTTTTGCTGGGTCTTAGAGATATTTGATCTACACAGATCGTTTGAAGTGTTTTTGAAGATCTCCAGCTCTTTATTATTCTAAGCAGATATGTATGCTTGAACCAACGTCCTTCAAGATGTACGGCGATAGTACAATGGGAATGACGTTCGGCGCATAACCGAAAGATTCTGGGTTCGAGACCATGCTATCACAAAGTTGTTTAATGAGCGCTTATAAATAAACAAACGTGCATATATGGTCCTTGTTTTTATCCATGTAGTAGGACCGGCTCAATCGGAGAAAGGCGAGGACTTTGTAGGAAACTGATAGATACGAGGGCTGAATCTTGCCAATCTTGTTCATGGCCGCGCAGGAGCTGTACGGATGTTGGTGTTTTTTTGTGAGCTTGATATGAAATTCTAGGTTTTATAAGTTAGAATCCTACTATAATGGAGGAAAAACCTGAGTATGTATGTTTGTTGTCCGCCAATCACGCCCAAACAACTGGACCGATTGGAACCAAATTTTCAGGGTATGATTGTGATGCCCCTAAAATGTTTCTTAGCCAAAGAAATTTTTTTTTGGACAAGTTTTTATTTAAATAAATTAATTAGATGTGATGTCACTTATTGATTGCGTAGGTTTAAAATTTATAATAATAATTAAATATTTTATGGCTAACTTTGTTTCCCAAACAAATTCCTTCTCGATTTAAATGTATAATTAATTTATCTATATGTACATGACTACCCATATATAGACTTTTTTGGGAGGAAATTGGCATAGATTGGTAACATACATACATACAGAATTCCTCAATTATCATATTATTGTTAACGTCCGTAGGACGGATTCATTGCTAGTCACTATAAAGATCAAAGTGTACAACCTCGATTAATATATTTTCGTATTTTATGCTAGTTGGATAAGATAGTAACATGCAATAAACATGATTTAAAAGTTACTGTTGAATTCGTATACCAAACTGTTCAGCCAGCCTTAGGAAAGATTCACATAAAGTCGCGTCTGTGTTTTGGTGAGGCGGTGATAAATCCCAAGTTCTGATTTGTGATAGGTTGGTGCTTCTAGATGCTGAAAAGGTTATTCTGGTTTTTGGGTAGTTAATTTGTAAAGCGCTCTAAACGATTTGCACCTTATTACACTTCTAATGTGGCTGGCCATTCATTTCGTAAGAAACATTGTTGAGTTGGGAACTGAAAATTAGAGGCTTTAACTCTGGTGCGGCTAGTGGGGGTTATAGTTCTCTAAACTTTTCTAAGTAAGATAAATCCGGCGATAACGCAATGGTAAGGTCTCCGATAAGTTGTTTAGTGGGCGCCGTATTTCATCAACAACCGTAACCATAACTAACCGTAACGAACCGTAGCACAAATGGGAGAAATTAAATAGATTAACACTCAGGTCTACATAAAAATGCTTAGTTAGCGTTCTTTGTAAAAAACAAACCAAACAACTCACTAATAAACCAATGTACGACTTTGAAAATAAGTGACGCCCACTAAAAGCAACATGATAGAAAATGATTTCGATGAAGCTTTAGCACAGGTAAGGCCTATTTCTATATTTGGAAACGATTTATTTGTGTACTTATTTGTTATATTGTGCTGGCATCCAACAAACACGGGATTATTATAGTATTATTTTTTAGAGTTGATGGTTTGTTAGCTTGCTTGGTAATTTAATGTTACTAAGGTGTACATTGAATTTTTTTAGGTCAAAACCGCAGGCACAATCTTACAATGTGAACTATGTAAAAAATATTACAAAACAAAGTCTGGGCTAAATAGACACAAAGCGTCCAACCACTCCGCTAACAACGAATTCACAGCCAATTGACCGAGAATGTTTGGTTACACTTGCCTTGGAGTGTCAAACGGAGATATGTACAAACAGATGTTATCCGTTATTATTACGAGAGACATTAAAACAGCAACAAATAAATCTTACTGATGAACTTATAAACATTATTTACAAGCAATTGAAAAAAAAACAAGGACTGGGAAGCATACTACTCATCATTTTATAGCACAGTTGTAATGTTGTCCTCTACATAATTTCCAGAAATGGAAGTGCATACAAGCACTTTATTTGCAACAAAGTTAGCAGATAAGATATTTAAAAAAATAAAGCAACTCTTTCAAGAAACTTGCGCTAAAAATCTTGCTGTAACTGAAACTGAAATGGGAGGTTTGGAATATCTTTGTGGTTATGTTGTGCACAAATTCTAAAAAAAAATAAGAAATCAAAAAGATTATAACTCTCGGGAAAATCAGATGCTACTGACTATCCTAAAAGAGACTGAGACTTTAAATTGTGAGGAACAAAGTTAATTGCATGTCAATCACGAGGAAGGCTTACTGCTGTATCGAAAGAATTTTTGCAAATATTCCTTAAAGTAGAAGAAGTATTTCGAACACAAACTGGGTGGGTAAACAGTAATGGGGCATTTGATTTCGCAGGAGTGTTTATATTCGAATGTTTGCTTCGAGACTCTTTATTTTGTTGGCTGACAAACTTTTTGCAGATAAAACAGTCTGTCTCCTCGTCATCATCACATAATAAAACCGTGCAATACTTTGGTCGTTTATAATTTAGTGCCTGGATAGGAAAGTCATTTTCAATATTTTCAATATTAAACTTAGATGGAACTGAATGAATTATTAGAGACCCCCCAGTGAAACTTGTTACGCCCATGCAAATTTTGTAGTGTGTAAACTTTGATATCAAGCAAAACATGGATACTCTGCGTACTGATCGATAATAATGTTTATATATATCATGATCTTCTGGAAGTAACCATCCAAAAACTATACAACTGAAAGCCAAACTCTCATCTACTACAATTTCATATTGTGGTATTAAGTGTGGAGCTTTAAAAAATTTGAACGATACTGCGGTATCATTTTCATCAACAATCCACCCATTAAGTTTTTGTTTATTTACTTTTTTTTACTTAGTCGGTAATGATTTTGTATACAAGTCCATTGACTTTTAGGTATTCCAATGTTTCTATTGCGGTTTTAACTATTTGTCTTCTTTCATTTGGCACTTTAGTTTCATGTGACTTTATTGGTAAGTTTAAAGTTGGAAGTGCGCCAGGTTTCAAACATTTTTTTCCAGTCTCTAAAAACATAAAGAACAATTTAATGCAAATAAAATAAGACATATTGCTTATAAAAAAAACTTTTTCGATTGATGTTTATTTTCATTTATTAAAATGTATAGCGACCAGAATAGCGTGTATAATGATTAGACAACGTCTTTTACGGAACCCCATTTAAAAGTATTAGGTACGTATACTTTACTTTAAAATATTTAACAATTCCGGTTAGTCTGTTGAATTGTTTCCAGTGAAATTATATTGCAGATTAAAATTCCTGGCTTTTTTAGGTTTTAATGTCATACTTGCAACAAATCAAATAACTTACTAGTATATTCAATATCTTCAGGAGCAAAATGTTTCTCACAAATGGAAAGATTTTTGTTTTTGAAGTCTTTACCAACCGAACGATTTGCAAATAAGGTCGATCATTTTTCTTCTCCATTCAACATAAAACTCTCCTTGTCTTGTTGTTAGCTGGAAAATACCTATACCTTCAAATTAATCACGTCTTGTGGTGCCACATTGAGGCAATGCGCAATTGGATCCTGGCATAGCTACTTGGAGTAAAAGTTCTTTTCTGATTTTTAAAAATGGTATATAGATAATACAAACGTTTTTGCCGATTAACAAAATTTGCTTTCCGATATGTGCACTTGGTTAGGCACGTGACCAAATGTTTTTCCGAACAAAGAGTATTTTAACATTATTTGCGAACTTCCAGACCAGGGTTTATTTCGAGTGACTATGATATTACTCATGAGATTGTCAGGGGGGTAACTACTCATATCAAAATGTAACTTTTTATCAGAAAACCAATGTTGTTTTCAAACTGAACCAATACAGTAGACTCCCGGTTATTCGAACCGGCACTTATTCGAACTTCCCGCTTATTCGAACCGTTTTTCATTCCCCGTGGAAATGTTCAACTAAAAATCCTTCAGTTATTCGAACCTTCAGTTGTTGGAACTTTCGTTAATTCGAACCGATTTTTTAACCCCTGTGACCAATAAAACTGTCAGTTATTCGAATTTTTTAATTTTTTTCTTCAAATTTTTAGCTGATAATCCTTAAAAAACGCATCTTGCTTTGAAAAATTCAGCAAAAACTTAAGATACCATTGCACTGTAAATCGAACGCACGCATCAAAAAGCGAAATAAAGATACCACACATATAGTCAGGGCGCTGAGGGCAAAAAAAGGCGCTAGCCAGATGGACATTCTTAAAACTGTTTAAACTTGTTCTTCATCGTCTAACTAAACAGAAAAACTTTACTGGCCATTGTGAACTTGATTATTGTGCGGTCCCAGGAATATTTTAGGCACTGTGACGTCACACAGGCAAAAAAAAATTATTCTCTCAAAACCTCTCGAAGTTTGGTTTTTCTGATAGCAAATTAAGTGCCAATCGCTTTTTAGATTAACCTATATATGCAAAAAATCACTTGTTCTCGAGTTATGAAGTAATTTACAAATTAATCACGTGACTATTATGAGAATAATTTTTTTTATAAAAAAATTTCAAATAAAAAAAAGTGCAGTTCTCCTGGAAGAACATTTGGACTGAACAAAATTTCCTCTTGCCGAAACATGCAAAAATGGATGATTTTCAAGTTAACATTACATTAAAATTGTTCAACATAGTCCAAAAACACAAAAATTGGAATCTCAAGTGCCAATAATAGATTTTTCTTTTAAATACAAAAATTTACAAAAAAATATGTTCAATGTGTCTATTTTACTTATTCGTCTGACGATACCGACGACTGATTCACGGCTTCATTATCGAAATCATCGGTGCTTTCATTATCGGAATTTCCATCTTCTTCTTCGTCGTCGTCGGAACTGTTATCGTCTTCATCATCGCTAATCTCATTATTGTCATTTTCACAGTTTGTACATCCACATAGGTCCGTGCATTTAAGACCATGGTTTTTACAAATGCAGCTTTGGCTCTTACACAGCGATTTTTTGCAACTGCACGAAATTAGATCTAATAATTCTGGTGGTGCTGGGTCTCGAAGCATCCACTGGACGGCCAAAGTATTTTCAACCACATTCCAGCCATACCCATCAGGACCAGGTATCTTTAAACTATTCAAAGAACGCTTTTTGCTGTGACATACGACACACGCTTGCAATGGCACAACAACACAACATCTCTTGTTGGCGGGAGTTGCTGAGGTTCGGGCGTTTTCTTCTTCGAACAAAATTTATCATACCGGGCTTATAATATACGCCACATCAAAAACAAAACAAAAAGTCACATTTTAATATGGCGTCAGCTACGACATCTCCACGGAAGAAGACTATTAAAGAAAAGTGCACAGAGCTCTTAAAGATTTGGAGAAAGGTCTTAGTAAGAAAGCGATCGCTGAAAAAGTTATTCGGAGGAGAAATGAGAAATTCTCTCAGCCTTATTTCAAAGAGATTTGATAAACACTCTTTCGAATCCAAAAAACAATCGAAAATACTTTTTTAAAACTTTCTAATGTGACATGTTTAGTTTTGTTATATTTTGTAGATTAGCGTTAATGTTTCAACCGCATTCCGGATTTTCATTTCTTTTATTATAGTCTCGTCTTGCCCTGTTTAATTGTCCTATGGAAAACTAGTTATTTACCAGAAATAGACCTCTTTTAAGCAGACTTTCAGTTATTCGAACATTCGTTTAATCGAACTAAATTTCTATCCCCCGTGGAGGTTCGAATAACCGGGGGTCTACTGTATATACAAATAAATTTAAGCCTGGGAATTTGCTGTGCCTTTAGTACTTTATTAGCAAAGATTAAAATTAACGCGAAAACGCAAAATTCGCTTAAATTGTTTGCGGGATTACTTTTACGATAATTTAGTCATTTCAAGTTTTGTGCCCTTCTGGAGACGGCCTATATTTTAAGGTTTGAGTCCTCTGATATAAACAAAAGACACATCAATGTCAAATATTATCATTCTTTACCTGATGTTCCTTCACATCTGCTGAGTCATCAAATAATGTCTCCTCATCTCACGATATAGTGTCGTTTTGAAAAATCTCAATAGATTTCGTCTAAATAGTCATCATCTATCGGATTCCAAATTTCCTTGACTTTCTTCTCTAATATGAGTATTCTTGATTGTTCCACCACCACCATGAATATTTCTAGACCGCCTTGTACCAATGGTAACAGTTTGGGTTCTGTACATTTCACTTTCCTTTTGTTTATGACAGTATATTTTTATTTTTACAATAAATATAAGAATATAATATATATTGTTAAACAATTCGTGTAAATTTTATCCCGCGATATGACGAATTCATGAAATTCGCTTTAACACCTTACTTACGGAATAATTTTCTACGAAGTTACTTTATTCTCCTGTTTTTTATTTTGCTAATAAAAGACCAAACTGTGTGTTCTGGTGTAGCCATGGTGATGTTAATATTAAGTAGGATGTTGTAGTGTTTGTGGAAAGATTTCCAAAAAGAGGGATGGATATATTTTATAAACAATTTTTATTTCTACGAGAAGAATGAAAGAGTGGGATATCTCATCGGTACTATACAGAGCATACGTGATCCTTGCGGTGCAAAAAACACTGTCTTTCAGATTAGATTCAAAGGACATTGAACTATTTTTAAAACATGAATTGGAACTCTTTCATTCATTAATTTAAGGTTCTGACGCCAGAAATTATCTCCAGTTGACGCGGACTGACGAACTTCCTTCTATCTTTCGCCAAAACCTATCGATGCCGCGACGTAAATCTATTTAGTAACAGATTTTATAGCATACTCTCGCTGCAATAACTAACAACGTTACTAAAAGATTGTGATTGAGAAAGGAATGGTTTTGAATAATTAATCTCATTCAATATCATTTTATTTCTTCATTCAACCATTTGTGTTGCTGGAATATACATCGTTGAAATTCATTGAGCGATGTGGAAAAGGTAAAGCATTTCGTTTTGCTATTTACTCCAAAACTTCTGCTTTGCTTTTCTTTTGTTTGCGCACGCAAATATGCGGATCATTTCTTTTTGTTTACGAATGCAACATGTCGATTTGAGCGCTCTGTTTGGCTACACGTTTTTTTAAATAAGAACAGCGAGGTTGAAATTAAGAACAATTATGGTGCTAAAAGAAGAAGAAATAACTAGCTAAACTGTAGACAAACTGAGCTTCGAATATGTTGTATATGTATGTTCCAACGTTTTACTTAAGTTTGAAGCAGATTTCCTGACTTTTTATACATTATTTTTAGCTATTCAAATGGAACCTCTACCTATTACAGAACCAGGAAATTAATTCATTTAATTGCCCAATATCTTATTTGCAATACAAATTTTTAGAAAATTCCACTTTTCCGCATTTCTACGCCCAGACTAAAACTAAAATGTTTGAAGAATTTAGCCTGAAATTATTTGCCCGTAACAAGTATCTGTAAGCGTTGAATCATAAAACGTGCATTTTTATTTTCGATTATCTGGCAAAAGGCGGGAGAATTATTCAGGTTTTCGTGGTCACACTCAAAACCGCAATTGAAGAGTAAGCATTCTTTCGTCGACACATCGATTTTGTTCTCGTATTTTTCGCATTAAAGCGGGAACATCTTACAGACCTTTTTAGTAGAGAACGCTGTTTTTGCGTAATGGTATTTTATAAGCTCAAAGTGCGCTTTTGTCATAGTTTCATCGCAATATCCCGGCAAAAGAGGCCATGTTGAAGCATATCAGCCGTTCGGAATCACGAGAAATGGAAGTGTTCGACAGTCAACGATCTAGCATGATTGACAGCTCGTTCCAGTCAACCTTCGAACAAGAACTCCAACTGGATTATTCAATGGAAGGTAAAATATGCCACCAATAAACAATTAAAAATACCATTCGTTGTGTTGACGCAAATTTCTGCCAAATAAGTGATTAAAGTTGTCAAGACTTTCTTTTCTATTGGCTGGAGCTTTTGACTGATTTTTGGGAAAAACTAATTTCCGAGTTAATAAGTACTTACTTATGAAGATAATATTGGTGAAAAAGCAAAATTATTTTAGCATTTTTAATTTCATCGGAAACGAGTAATTGAATTTTTTACTGGGAACGCAGAAATAAAAACGACCAACAATATTGGCTAAAAATGAAGATCTCTCGTGACTGTAACGTGTCTGACTTTGAATTCCTTCAATGAGTTAATTTATTGAATGAAAAATTTCATTTGTTAAGCGACCAAGATTCGCGGTTTTCTTGGGTTTTCAAACAATTCGTTCGCCACACGAATGCACAGTTGATGAGCAACCCAGGCAACCTTACACACAAGTATAGCGTTTTTCATTTCACGAGAGAAAGTATTTTAATGAAATCTTAACGCAAATATTTTGCCTTTAAAACAATAACCTTAACGAACAAGTCAAGACAAGATTTTCTTTTTGTTTGGTAAAATAAGATTTTCTTTGTGTTCGGTAAAATAAGATTTCTTTTTCTGTTCAGTTTTATACAGAAGCAAATTAGATTATAAATTTCGCCACATTTGCTATAAGAATGCTCGGGGAGTATCTCATTAATTACTCGAAATTGTTCCACTCAAGAATTACTCGAAATCGTCAATCGGGGAAAGATTACTCGAATTTGTTTTACTTAAGAATTACTCGAAATTACTCGAAATCGTCAATCGGGGAAAGATAACTCGAAATTGTTCCACTTAAGAATTACTCAAAATTGTTTTACTCAAGAATTACTCGAAATCGTCAATCGGGAAAAGAGTTTTAAATTGACGTATTTTCCCTTTTTAGTTGTCCGTTATGTAGGCGGCAAATTGCATTTTCCTCTTCCTCTTGAATTATTTAGCAGAAAAGAAGCAAGTTTTGCAATCTCTTTCAGATTTCAAAGTAATTAAAAATGAAACGTATTACGTGAGAGTAAAGGACGGCCTTTTTCGCCATACTTAAATTCATTGCGCGTATGTTTCTGCAGCAATACGTTCAAGTTTTTCGCGACCAGCTAGTCATTTTGTTTACTAGATTAGTTTTGAATTTAAACGGTTGCCGACATAAAGCTGCTGATTGTTTTCTTTCTTAAATATTTGTTCGCTGAATTTTGTGTAAAAAATAACTCGCATCTAATCGTAGATACGCTTTCAACGGATATGAAAACAGAAGTCGCAGCCGGGGACAAAACGCTATCACTGTCCACTCCGACACTTCAAAAGATTCTTGACAAACGACGTTCGTTGCAGAGCGAACAGGTGGAGTTCACGGAAGAAGTGGAGAGAGACAACTCAAAGTTGGTTATATACAGGCGCAAGAAGGACACTTGCTCGAACTCACTTAACTATGAGACCGCCTCAGATTACGGTTGCGCGCCCTATTCTCAACGCCAACAGGAAGAGCTGGACATCCAACCACAACAACAGCCACTCGGCTACCGAACATTGGATGGAAGGGCCAGAGATAAGCGCGGCAACTTCAAACAGAAAGCATTTCAAGACAGTGGATACGATGCGTATCGTTATAACAACGGTTACCACAGAGCTTTAAGCGCGCAGCCGGCAATGTACAGCCATCGAGGTTCCATCCATTCGATAATGAGCACCCCGGTCAGTTTGTTCCAGTATCGAGAGAACGCGTGCAGCGTAAGCGCTAACAGTTCAGTGAGCAACGTTGATTGCGCCATTCCTTCGTCGCGCAGTCAAGCAACATTCACAACTATACCTCGCTCGACCGTCGCCAGGTCGAATGTCCTCCTCGAAAACATTTACGAGGTGAACGAGACCGAACGAGAGGGATACGAGAAAGGCGCCAACAAAAGCGTACTGAAGCATCGATTTCAACGATGTAAATGCGTGGCGTTGTTTCTGACGGTGTTGGTCGCCGTTTTGTGTATTGTAAGCGGCTTCCTGCACTATTACGTGGGTTACTATCCGCAAACTGTAGTTCTCAATCAAGCTGACGTGCACTTGTTGGAGGAATCGTCGTGGTTTTGTGGGGGAATAGAAGCAACTGCGAAGGAAGGAGGAGTCAGATTAATCAGCTTCATGCGCAATAATTTGAGGCCCATCTTAAAATATACGCGAAAAGAGAAAGTCACTCTGTTACCGCAAACCTATTGGAAAAGACAGTTCAGCCTGCTGAAGGGCAGTAAGATAAATTTCAAAGTGGCCACGCCTGATTTGATCGAGATGTTGATCTTCATAGGCGAAAAAAACTACAGCATATGGTCACAACGCAAAGAGTCTGAGACTTACTCGCAAAAACAGTTTTGTTGCTCAAACACAGCCGCCACCGGTGCCGTTATGTACTTTGATGCTTTACACGATGGTACCTACGTGTTTGTAATCCACTCAGCGGTGGAGGTGTTTCCCGTCAAAAGCACAGTGGAGTTCGAGTTTTTAAGAAAAACGTTCGACTTTACACAAACTGCGGTTTCTTGTACGTCGCTAAGCACGTGTTCTATCAGCCGCTCTCTAGACAGCAACGAAGTTGTTGCTATGGAAGTCCCTCTAATAAACGAGGTCGGAACAATATCGCAATCAAGCGAACTGACGTGGAAATGTGAAGCAAGAGTTTGGTTATATTGCTTGGTGTTTGCCGGGAGTTTTCTATTAGCCTTTCTATTTGTCGTATTCGTTTACTACCTAGCCGTGAACGTGGTGTTTCGTACTTATTTCAAAGATGCCGATCCTGTGACGTCGTACGAGAACTTTGGTAGGACTTCAAGTGAGGTGTGCAGACGACCTGGTAACCTTAGCACGCGTCCATCAGAGCTCACGATATCCACTGACCTGCGTTCTACGCCTCGCGATATACACTACCCGATAAAAAACGAGAACATTGCTACTTTGTATAGAGAAACGCAAGAGGAGCAAGCGGATAGCGGCATTTCCGTAGATCCAGACTCGAGCCCTACAACTACTCAAGGCGAAACGATACTCGGTAATCCTATATTGCGAGGTAGCACTCAACAACTCATGCAACTGCAAGAGGCGAGAGTGGGTCAGCTGAACTATCAAAACAAAATACAACTCGTGGCCGGACCACGCATTGAACATCTATTACAACGACCACCGTCTGTAATGTCGCAATCGAGTGTAATAATGGCGAACTCATACCCAGACGGTCTGGAAAACAGCTTTGAACTGCAAGAAGTTCATCCAAACCGACCTGAAGTGGAATTGTTTCTTTAAAACAAGTTTTTTTAAAATTATATATATATATAGATAAACCTTTTAGAATACTTTATACGATTATTTATATTCTTAAAACATGTAAATATCATGGAGAATTTTCATAAACCAGTCGAATAACTGATCCAAAGATAATAATTTTTAAAGAAATCTTGTTAAATAACATCTCCAATCTCCAACAGACGCCTTGCGAGATAGCAGTGTAAAACCTAACGGCCATTCCTAACAAAAGGAGTTTCATTTTTTTATTTTTCATCAATAGGAATTCACAATACGAAAAAAGAACAACTAGAGTTTGCAATTTACAATGCCTATAGGTAGGACGACAAAAAGGGGTATATTTAAGAATCATTAATATTATATATTAAGAAATAGTAATAAGATAAGCAAATAAAGTATAAAAATCTGTTAAATAATTCATCTTTCGATTCGTCCCTACCTGACAAGAAACGTTTCAACTCATCAATATTATTAATATCTTTTAATAGTCTAGGAGCTCCACAGGTATCCGCAAGAAATGATGGAGAAATTCTCACCAACTTTTTTTAGTCAATTTTTGGGTGTAGATTTCGAAAATTCGAGTATATAGGTCAAATCCAGAAATTAGGTCAGTTTCAGTCAATTTTCTTTTGAAATTTGCTTACTTTTGTTCAAATTTAGTACTTCCGGGGGTAATCAACTAAATTTTAAAAGATTTTGGAAACAAAACAGTTTGGGGGCTCAGTCACGTGTCTTTAAGTGCCAAAAAGGGTGTTCCATACAGATTTTGCCTGTATACGTCAAATTTTCGAAATCTACACCCAAAAATTGACTAAAAAAAGTTGGTGAGAATTTCTCCATCATTTCTTGCGGATACCCCCTACGGAGCTCAGACTATAAAGAATTCATTAAACCAATTCCAAATTTTTGGGCTCTATATTGATTTACTGGAATATTTGCAAGCTTTTTTAAGAAAATGGTATTGTAGGACGTTTTGGGATCGTTAGAATATTTTTAAAATATGTACACTTACTTTTAAATATATAAATGAGACTTAATGGAAATAAATCTTCGCAACATAAAAAATAAATATAAAAGAAATATTTCAAGAACAGTTGATTACTTGCCCATGAAATGTAAGAAATGCTACTTTGAATTAACCCTTTGAGTTGCGAAGTTGCCATAAGGCAACCAAATAAATATTGTTCCTTATTTTACACATCGGCAAAATTCAGGCAATTCCAAGTGTGTTTAAATGAATTGCTAGCCATTCGAGATTTCAAAACCTAAAAGAATGCCGAATATTAAAATGGCGGTTGCTATTTTTTCGAGGTATTTTGAACCCCATAGCTAGTGGAAATATTTGATGTTGAGATACATATTCTAGATATGTATTGTATGGTATGAAGAATTGTTTATGTCTGTGCAATTTCCCGTGTTTGAAGAGGTCTTATATGTGTTTTTATAATGCAAAAGTGTTAATAAAAATGTGAAACTTATTTATGCAGAAAGAATATAATTGATATAAAATTTTACAAATAATTGTTCTCCATTGGGACCATACATTTATGACGTCCACAAAAAGGTGTCAGGAAATAAACCCCCCGGTAAAGTACCCCCCCCCCGAAAATAAACCCCCCGGAGAATTATTCCCTGGAAAAATACCCCCCGGAAATATACCACCTGTACAATAAACCCCCCGGAAATATACCCCCGTACAATAAACCCCCCGGAAATAAACCCCCAGGAAAAATACCCCCGTACAATAAACCCCCATGAAAAATGCAGCTGTTGAAAATCTGTTGATACACGTTTGTTTTTTTATAAGAAACCTAGCGAAGGCCCTAGGATCAAAAGTTTCTTAATTTTTTTTATGTTTTAGTCCTAAAAGTAACTAGTTTAACTAGTTTCTTATTCTAAAGTTTGGTTTACAAAGAAAAAAACACAAAAAAGAAAATAACAAATTCGTTCGATTACACGTTCGATCAGGATGGTTCGTGCTTTTTGATCAGGAAAATGTTTGCAGTCAATATAACTGGTTTCTATTCAAACTTGTTATTGTATTAATTGTAGCATCAGTTAGTACTTGTAATAATTAACATGTAGAAACCAGTATAACCCAACAAACAAATTCTTTCATTTGAAAGTAAGTGTGTCATCAAAGATGGAGTTTGTAACATCACAAAAAAGGCAAAGAAAGAGTATTTCGGATGATTATGTCTACGTTTTTCAAAAAGACCTGGAAAATGACGTGAGATCTTATGAGTGTGAGCTAAGAAGGAACAAGCGACAATGCAAAGCAAAAATAAAAGTTGACATTACAGATAATATTATCGGAATGGTCAATGAACATACCCATCCACCTTCTAATATAGTTTGTGAAATAAATCGTATTAAAAGCAAAATTCGAGATGAAGCCGACACCACACAAAATCCCCCACAACAAATTTTTGGTCAAGCACTTCAAGGAATTTCAGAAGATGCATCTGTAAATCTACCTGCGATTAGTCACATGCGTAGAACGAAATCCGTAATCAACGGAAGATGAACCAACGTCCTCCTAACCATGTAGACAGAGCTGCTATCGCTGAGCAACCTATGGTATACCAACAAACTGCTAATAACGAGCAGTTTCTTTTATTTAATAGTGATTTTGGGGATGACAACCGAATCCTCATTTTTGCATCAAATTAAGCTATTCAGCTCCTCGCTAATTCCGAGGATTGGTTCGGTGATGGAACTTTCAAAGTCTGTCCAGACATATTTTTTTAATTGTATACCATTCATGCTAGGATCAATCAGCGAATCATAGCCTGTGTATATGCTTTACTACCAAATAAAACTCGACAAACTTACAAAAGACTTTTAATTGAGGTATCAAATCAAGTTCTGACGATTGGATATCGTCCTTTGACCTTCCTCGCTGATTTTGAGATAGCAGCTATGAACGCTGTCACTACCATTTTTCTAGAAACCGAAATTACTGGTTGTTTTTTCCATCTTACTTCAAACATTTGGAAACGAATTCATGCTTTTAGGTTACAAGAGCAATACCAAGACGATCCTGATTTTTCGCTTCATTTGAGAATGGTTGCAGCTGTTGCCTTTGTACCACCAGATGATGTCATTGTTGTGTTTGAGCGACTGTGCAATGTTATTCGAAATACCTATCAGGATGATGCTGACAGTCTCCTAGATTATTTTAAAGATAACTACATAGGGAGGTTCCGACGAAATGCACCACGCGCTGTGCCCTTTTTTCCCATCCAGAGATGGAACATGTTCCATCGAACACACCAAGAGATGCCGCGAACAAACAACCAACCATATTGAAGGATGGCACCGGCGCTTTCAAACCCTTTGCTCGTCTTCGCATCCTACATTATGGAAATTCTTGGAATTGCTAAAGAAGGAACAATGTATACTATTTCACAGGACTTCCAGGACAACAATGTATATATTATGTATAATCTTGTATATATTATTTACGACTGAGGAATTTATCCTGTTATAAATATTTGAGAATAAATGAGAATAAATATAAACCGTACTGAGATCTTACAAGATGAAGGTGGACATCCAGCACAGCGTCGTCGATACGTGGATTGCAACGAGCGAATCCTTGCAATACTAGATGATTATCCAAATCGTGAAAAAATGCGTTATCTTCGAAGCATCGCTCATAATCTCGGATTTTAAAGAGCATGTAACAATAATTCTTTTGATTTTCCTACAATCATTCAATCTTATGAAAAATATAACACTTTAGGGTGTTAATTTTTTCGCACTTTTTTATTATTCCAGGGCTATATTTCTGGAGTTCATTTTACGGGGGTATTTTTCCGGGGGGTTTATTTCCGGGGAGTTTATTGTACGGGAAGTATATTTCCGGGGGGTTTATTGTACAGGGTGTATATTTCCGGGGGATATTTTTCCGGGGGGTTTATTTCCTAGAACCCACAAAAAGTGCCAAAAATTTGAGTTGATATTTTATCATTTATTTCAGCAAATAAATCTGATTATCTGTATTATTTACGAAAACGCCAGTGTCGTCAGCAAACATTAAAACGCCAGTGTCGTCAGCAAACATTAAAACGCCAGTGTCGTCAGCAAACATTAAAACGCCAGTGTCGTCGGCAAACATTAAAACGCCAGTGTTGTCGGCAAACATTAAAACGCCAGTGTCGTCGGCAAACATTAAAACGCCAGTGTCGTCGGCAAACATTAAAACGCCAGTGTTGTCGGCAAACATTAAAACGCCAGTGTCGTCAGCAAACATTAAAACGCCAGTGTCGTCGGCAAACATTAAAACGCCAGTGTCGTCGGCAAACATTAAAACGCCAGTGTCGTCGGCAAACATTAAAACGTAAGTGTCGTCGGCAAACATTAAAACGTCAGTGTCGTCGGCAAACATTAAAACGTCAGTGTCGTCGGCAAGCATTATTGGACTTGAAGGGAAGCGTTCCATACCTTTCTACGCTAAGTTACTCCGCGATTCTCAAAAGCCATATTTAAAGAAATAAACTAGGGGAAGAATTATGAGGCAAAAGAAAAATAAGCATGTCTTCGTAGAACAGCTCAACTTGTGCGTGGAAAATTACATGCCATCAACTTTTTCAATACTGCTATTGTTTTCACATTACCGTCATTTCTATAAAAACTTCCAAGAAGCAATTTATTTATTTCATCCTTTGGATTGCGACTTAATTAGTGACACCCAATGTGCGTTTTTGAAAGAGCAGACTTAATAAAATGCGACTTAATTTAATGCGACTTGTTTAGGTCGCGGTCTTGTTTAGCGTAATTAGACAGGGAATTATTCCTAACAAACTAGCAAACTGTGAACCTTTTTTTTTTATTTTTGAAATTGAATCTATACATGATAGCAATCATATTTCGCCTTGGGGGCATCGCTGAAAATTTTGCAAAGTCACGTGATTGCTGACTCAGCGCTGCCGGTCAGCAAAAATTCAACATTGGTTATAAGCGTCGGGAAGTAGCTCATTCGATAGAGAATTAAAAAATATTGAAATCGTATAAACGGGGGTAACCAATGTAAAATACACTTAAATTTCAGCAATCTTATGAAAAACTGACGTAAATTGACATAATGTTATAAAATAACAATACATATTTTAGATTGTTTCTGATATATATATATATATATAACTCAAATATGACATAGTTGGATATGAACTATTTCATAAACAAAAGATTATTGACCCCCGGAAATTTTATAAAATTAGTATAATCGAGTCTGAATGTTTCTCGCGCGACATCTCGTGTACTTATTTAATTCTTTTACTTTTTCTTCTATATTATTAGTTTTGCAGTTCTCTCATCTTACGGTAAAATCTAAACACGTCTGATCTCGACAGCGTCATTAATGCAAGTTCATAAAGTGATTGACAAGTTTACTTCCGTAATATGACGCCCTGTTCTGTATGTTTAAATATTTTTCCAAAGTGACGTCAAATAAAAAAGATTCGCTGATGGCGTCGTGTGGTAAGTTTGTTGTTGATTATTTGAAGTTTTTTGTATTAATAAGTTGCAATCTTTTTAGTTTTACTTCAGGGTAAAAATGAAGGCCCTACTTTGAACGTTCGCCGGAAAAAGTCCTCGGCAAAGAAACCGAGCGATCCTGCGGTGGAAGACTACGACCTTGAAAGTGTTCCTGAAGTGTTAAAAGGCGTGCAAGCGAACATCGAGCCAAGATCGCGAAGGAAAGATGAAGAGAGAAGAAAATCCGGTCGCTCGCTTACCATCCCCTTACGCGTGCACATCAGTTTAAGCATGCCACCACCTGCGTGCACCACCACGCGCAACAGCGCGAGTGAAGATGACGACACGAGAACGCCGACTATTATGTCGAAGAACAGCTCGAAGAAGTCGTTTCGTCATCGATCAGCGCAACATTCGTTCGTGCGTGTACCACGCGGTTCTCCCGAAGAAGCCCTGCACGTTCGCAAATGCTCTCAGTCCGAGCTGCAGGAGATGAAGAAGGCAAAATCAGTGCCGTACCGTTGTCCGGAACGCAGCAAGGAATGCGTGGAAGTGAGAAAGTCCACGAACGCTTTCGTCATGTCTAGGGATGGTTCCATAAAAAAGTGCACGATATACATTCCAATATCCACTAATAACGTCGATGATGAGCGAGAAGAAAGCCCTTCCACCCGCACTACAAAGTACCGTCTCGACACGAGCAAACAGTACAGCCCTGATTATCCAACTATGAATCAAAGTGATCTTGCGGCGAGACAAGTGAACAATCGAAGCAAAACGTCCGTTCAAATGAGAGCCAAAAGCACGCCGAATAAAAAGCTATCTAACAGCAAAAACTTGCCATTGAGCACTTCTAGGAGCATGAAGAGAAAGGATTCGGTAAACAAAAGCAATAAAAAACTCAAACACAAGAAAAGGAACGGTCGACCACGTACGGTGACGCAAAGAAGGTCCACAGACGGTGGCAGTATGGAATCGAAAGCATTTAGCGCAGAGACGCTGCTTCCACAGAACCAACACAAACCAAGCAGCGAGCTCACGTTTTCAGATGTTCTTAATGGTTTAAATTGTATGCAGAAAAACAATTCAAAGGACAAAGAAACGACTGATTTCGCTTCGATCATCCAGGAAGTCACCGCCAAGGAGGAGCACTACGAAAAATTAGCAACTAACAAAAATAGCCACAAAAAAAGTGGGGGAAAATCGCCAACTTTTGACAAGCATAACATTCGCACGTTGTTGAACGGAATGGTGCATAAGAAATGTCGTCATGGGTGCACTCCCATAGCAACTCTCAAAGAAATCCCTTTTTACACGTACGAAACGCTTGTACTGTCCGGTTAAAATAAAATGTTCAATTTTTTCAATTAGCATTATCTTCCTCTTCTTCTTCATCACTAAAATATGAAGATCGCTTAATGATCTTCTTCTTGGGAATCTCAACGCTATCATCCGCGTAATTCTCTTCTGCATCCAAACTTATAGCGTCGCTTAAACCAAACTCTTCCCTCTTTATGACATCCTCTTGCTCTTTGCAGATCCCATCTTCCTCAGACGAGTAGAACTCCTCGAGAAGCTTCTTCCTGAACGAAGAAACACTTTCAATTAAGACAAACACTGAGAGTTTCATTAAAATAAATAAACGCATCAAGTGATGGTGGAATAATGATATTGGACGGTTTACCTTTTTACATTTTCCATGTGTCGAAGTTGTTTTTTTTCTTTCCTTTCTTTCTTCGTGGGTGGCTCCCTTTCACCAAGCAGATTCTTCGGGCACACGTAACTCAAGTGGCCTTCTTCCTAAAAACACACGCATCCTAACGATTCTGGAAAACGCAACAATCAGAAATAAAAATGCTTGAAAACATTTTTTTTACCCCACATTCGTAACAACTACTCTTGTCGGGGTAGATCTTTCTTTTGATGAACTCTGTAGTTCTTCCATTGTCTTTTGCAATCACACATTTAATCTTGCGATCAAACAACTGTATGAAGAAATAAAATTAAAAATGAATTGACAAAGTCTACGTTAATATATTTACATGTTGTTTTTTTATATAAGAAATATGATTTTAAGATCCATGAGGCTTAAATTTACTATGTTGGTAAATTTACTATCTTGGTTACCTCAAAAAATATGGCATATAAAATATCAAAAAACTATTCGCCATATTTTTCTCGTATCTCGCGATAACTACTACTTATTCTAGTTTGTTTTAATTATTTAAAGTTTGGGCTTGAAGATTACATACACAATTTCTAAAACAATATTTATATACATATAATAGGTTGAAGAAGAAGAAAACAAAAGATAAAAATATATACCACTTTCTGATTGACTTCCTTGCATGCATTCACTGCTGAATCCCGATCGATAAACTGCACAAATGCCACTCCTTTACTCTCCCTTGATACTTTATCTCTTAAAATCGTTACCCTGTGAAATAAGAATTCACCGCCAACTGCACACTAATAAATAAGAAACGGCTTACTTTGCAATTCTCCCAAACTTTTCAAAAACCTACAGCAAAAACACAATTAAAATATCAATGGTGATAGAGAGACTTCTTTCACCTTGTGGATGTCATTATTTGTTAGAGAGAAAGGGAGATTACCAACATAAACAGTGCTTTTACTAGGTGCCAATCCACCACTCATGACCTTGCATGTCTTTACAAATTTCGCACAAATATATATAGAAACCTAAAACAATGATATAACATGAAACGTGTAGAATATCGCTTTCTCTACATGTTGCATTAAGAAGACTTCTGTTATATTTAAAGTCTCTTTTTGTGTTTCCAGTCAAAATGAAAGACAACTGACTAGGGATCTTAAAGCACATCTTTTAACCAAATGTTTTTGCTTCATAATAACACTAATCAATAATACTAATCAATAATCTGTTATCGCACGTGTAAAAAAAATATTGATCATATTATGTTTCTCACTGGCTGCCAGAATGATTATAGCCTATCAAACAATTACCTTAATATAATATATCTATATATATATTACCAAAAATGGATAAATTTTGTCCCCGGATTTTGTCTGTTACTCCTACCAAACCAGTGAATATTCAATAATTTAAAAAGGAACAAATAAATGAAAACTTTACTATTGCCAGTGATTCATGATTCTATCTTAAAATCTCGCAAGTGGAACACGTAAAAGCGAAAATAGCACCTTAGCTTACGGAAAGTGTTGATTTAATATATCATCATCCAAATTTAACGTCTGTTTTCCCCATACATGAGGCTTGGACGTTTTCAAAAGATGATATTCCCCACAATTGTGTAGGTTTAATCATCTGATGGTTTATTGAAGCATATGTTTTTACAGCTGGATGCCCTTCCTAACGCCAACCTCAGTTAGAGGAAAAAAATATATATTTTATAAAACTATATACATTCTCTTCAAAAAGGTATACAAAGCATTTTTTCTGCATTTACATACAAGATATCATATATATATATATATGAAGGCTGTCAACTTGTTTACGAGTAAGACCATTTTCTTGGTATGATTGCTACAATTGACTCTATGATATAGTACTGACCTATTTTGTCAGGCAATGTTTCTTTAAGGAGCCACCTATTATCCTTGGCTTCCCGAAATTCCTGTAAAAGTAGCAGGGTTAAATCTCACACAGCCCAGCATAACACTAAGGAATAAGCATAACGCTTATAAGCATATGAAGGCCGAGATTTGCTTAAAGATTAAGCATATATATGCTAAGAATATTCCCAGCCTTA
Organism: Candelabrum cocksii; assembly: GCA_963930725.1. Classification (NCBI taxonomy): domain Eukaryota; kingdom Metazoa; phylum Cnidaria; class Hydrozoa; order Anthoathecata; family Candelabridae; genus Candelabrum; species Candelabrum cocksii. The sequence continues at coordinate 4,356,736 of OZ005665.1, forward strand.
AACCTTGCAATGGAACATAGAATAAGCATATTTTAAATCAACAATAGCAAGCTTTCTTTTAATACAACCAACAACATGATAAACGACAATAAGAATAAACTATTTTATTTTTTCTGTGTAACAATTATAGTCTGTATTTTACACAGACAGGCATTATTTTTATTGTGTGTATTCTTCGCGTTGTTTTCAAACGATAAAGAACTCCAGCGTAATAGTTAAAATATAAATATATTATATATTAACAGTCCTGACATTATCAACAATGAGTTGACGATCATAAGCATATTATAACCATATTTCAGCCTCAAACTTATATTAGCTAAGCATATTGAGCCTCAGGCCGAATATAAATGCTATATAAAAAAAACGTGTAACTTCCTTCGTTATTCAATTGTTTCATAATAAATAGAAATACCAAAAGTTTATCCTAATTCAGAATTATCAGAAGACTTATAAAATCTCCCTAAAAGCAATGGACTACTTAGAAATTAGTCATATGAGATTATGTATCATGGTGATGGTGAGGTTTTATTATAAAAATTAAACATGTTTAGGAAACAGGCAAAGCGAGCTTAACGATAACTAAGCAAGTTAAGTAAATATAAATTAGCGCATGCGTATTAGGTCTGATTAGTAATCTAAGCCGTATTGCTAACAAGAATACAATTAGTCGTGCAAATCTGCAATTGGTGTTTATACCAATAAAATACTCAAGCATTTCTAGTCTCTAAGTGTAAGGTAATTACCAATTCTTTTATTCCTTTTTGTTTTTCGGAATTTTGGTCTATTCACAAATTTAATGTTTGTTTCTAACTGGGTGATGGCAGGTGGTCGACGCAATGGCCACTGTCTTAACGTTTTTGGGGCGTAGTTCGTTTATTTAGGCAAACCAAGTTTACCTACCATAACCTCTAATAAACGTCCCCTTAAAATCTTGGAAATTAAATAAACGCCCTGGTCGCTTTATTAGAGAATTTACGGTATTGAGGTATTGATTTGAAGCAAATACTGAATCTATGATGCCAGATACAATCTCGAAACATAGATGAAAAAGTACTATAAATCTTCTATTTAAGCCCTCCCGTTAAATGGACATAAATGACATTTGTTAAGAAAATACAGAAAACGTGTGGTAGTAATTGTTTATTTAAATTGGTTTTGCGCGAATAACAAATGATTGAAAAGGATCAAATTATCGGTTCCTTTCCAACCGTTTTGTAGTAAATCTGATCTTATGTATGGACAGTAAGACGAAAATCATGAGTTTTTTGTAAAACTCTTTTTAAAGCATCCTTCTAATAAACGCCCCCTAAAATCTGGAAAAAACGCCCGGGCGTACGTGAGTATTTCCAATATTAACCAATATCATGATTTTGATTTTATGGTAAACTTAGTAACTTTATCTTCTGGATTTCATGACCTTAAATCAGAAGAAAATTTAATGGCAGTTTTACATATGTTTGTTACCTAAGGGTATTCGGAGGCGAAGAATCATTTAGATAGAATACAGACGGTTCACAAAGTTCCAAAAATGCATATCATAATACTTTTTTCAAAAATTTGATTGTATATATTTCCTATATCAACGGACATTTACATAAGTACAAACAAATCCTATCAAATAAACTTGGAATTCTACCAGGTAAGTAATAACGTATATGACTCTTCCATGGAATATATTACCCCCTGAAATCACTACAAAATGAAAAATTAGAGTACTTCAGAAGTCTGGGAACCAAAGTAAAATTCCATGAACTTTAAAATTATTTTTAGAATGTTTCTCTGACGTAAAAAGAGTTTCAACTGGGCTTTCTTAATCATTACTGAATCGACTCAGGGTAATTTCCACAAGCAAATCTAACCTCGTATCCGTAATTTTGGTACATTTGCTAGTTGCCCATATAAAACAATATAAGGCTAATGACCCTTTTCGGTTGACACCATCATCAGTACAAAAATTTCGTTCAATTCTAGGTTACGACGATTGGTATGATGTAATCCCTAATCGTGTTAATTGATTGGCTGGCTTGTTAAAGCAGGTTGATTTAATCTGCTGTTCAAGTGAGAAAATATCATCCCAGAAAACAAAGCGAGGAATAGGTCACATGATTTTCAGCATTTTTCTTGCGAATTTGGGAAGAGTCCCAGCCACAGTTATTTTCACTCTATGATACTTCATCATAAATTTACCTTGCGGCAAAAATATGAAGTGAAGTTAAGAAAACTTGCGATACCAGCAACATGCCCAGATGATAAAGCATAGAAGAGTTCGCAAAACGATAAACAAAAATGTTTCTTTCCATAGGATGGTGCCACTCTCGTACGATAAATGTTTTTATGGGAAACTACACATCGCCATCACAATATTTCAATAACGTTCTGTTAACGTTCAAATATTCAAATAGGAATTCATAACATTGCAACATTGATACTTGCCTGTTAATTATTTAGCACTATTCTAGACGAGTTTACAGAAACGTCTGAATAAAATCGAAACTAAAAGCCAAGGGGGGAAACCTTGAAAAAGGGGGAATGGATAACAAATCACGCTATAAAAGCCTTGTGGGAAACGCAGATGTATCAAAATGTCAAGTTTGTCATCAGGTAACGCAGTTAGGATTTCCTTCACGATCATCTAAATGAATAATACTCTACTGTTTCCATAGCACAATTGACAACTGTATTGTTTTTAACTGATAGTTTATATTGTACTTAATCATAATAAAAACAATAGTAAATGGAAACCGTCAAACATGTATGTAAATTGTTTTAGTGTCGGTTCTTTTTGTTCTATTCATGTCTCTGGGGCATGTCAAAGGACGACCCAAAAGCAACAACCAGTTGCTGGAAAAGAAGACAGATCCATTTAAACAACTCCTATGCGAAAAGAAGAACTGTAAAAGTGCATACTCTAATTTTGAGCTATTATTAAAAACTCTGACGCAGAGAAGTAAAGAAGGGAGAGAATTTGTGGGGTTGATAGAAATACTGAGTTGCCGCTACGTACGTATAATCAACCATGGTGTTAAACTGTTGTATAACGGGGAACTTTTCAGGCGGATAAAGCGTTTGGGCCGGGAACGATCGCGCGATGTCGAAACCAAAGCACATCAATCACGTTGAAAAACACGAACATGTTGCAAAGAGATATAATTGCGGAGAAAAAACACGTAAATGCGTTTTTACAAGTGAGATTTTTGATTTTGTTCCTTCTAGATCGTTCAGCTGCTGTTTTTTTTCCACGAAGTGCTGCTGGAGTTTATACCGAGCATGCGCGAAATTTCGCAGTTAAAATCAGACTCTAATGATGTCAATGGTGCCATTGATGTATTGGGAGCAATCATTGAGCTCAAAACAATTATTCGAAACATGGCCGACGTTCAAACGGTAAATTCCCGATTGCATATTTTTGCCGGCGAATTCAATTTCGACACTCATTGATACTAATATCGTAACTGAATTCATTATTTCACGCAAATATTCTTTTAAAATTCCGTAGAGTTTGAAAAGATGCGGTTGTCATGTAAGAGTGAAGATGAACGAGTCAAAATACGTTACCGCGTTCAATGACCCAATATTCAACGTGATTGGAAGGCACATAACGTCTGACGAGAGAGCTCTGGGAATATTCAAACAACTTTTGATTGTGCTTGAAGTGATGAGGGAAAGTGTTTCTATTCGTCAAAATTGCTTCTTGGAACAAGAATTCTGACTAAAAATATAATTATTATTATAAATCAAAAGTATTTAACGAGCTTACTATTTATTTATATGTGGATTCAAAGTATGGATAAAGTTATAAAGAAAGATACACACAGACTCAGAGCGTTAATAAAATTAATCAGTAAAACACTCTTCTTAAACCTTGGTATTATTATTAAATGTTTGTAATCTTTGCGAATGTAAATTTTTGAGACGAGAAAATATTTAACGTTTATTATTAATATAAAATATATTATGAAAAAAGTGATTTCCATCTTGTTGCGTCCGACGTTTTTATGATGTCTAGTTGCGTCCGACGTTTTTATGATGTCGAGTTGCGTCCGACGTTTTTATGATGTCGAGTTGCGTCCGACGTTTTTATGATGTCTAGTTGCGTCCAACGTTTTTATGATGTCTAGTTGCGTCCAACGTTTTTATGATGTCTTGTTGCGTCCGACGTTTTTATGATGTCGAGTTGCGTCCGACGTTTTTATGATGTCTTGTTGCTTCCGACGTTTTTATGATGTCTAGTTGCGTCCGACGTTTTTATGATGTCTAGTTGCGTCCGACGTTTTTATGATGTCTTGTTGCGTCCGACGTTTTTATGATGTCTTGTTGCGTCCGACGTTTTTATGATGTCTTGTTGCGTCCGACGTTTTTATGATGTCGAGTTGCGTCCGACGTTTTTATGATGTCTTGTTGCGTCCGACGTTTTTATGATGTCTTGTTGCTTCCGACGTTTTTATGATGTCTAGTTGCGTCCAACGTTTTTATGATGTCTTGTTGCGTCCGACGTTTTTATGATGTCTTGTTGCGTCCGACGTTTTTATGATGTCTAGTTGCGTCCGACGTTTTTATGTTTTGTTGCGTCCGACGTTTTTATGATGTCTCAAACGTTACTAAATAAATTACTTTTTGTTTTGCTTCGAATACATTCATAAAGTAACCGTTAAAGGTTTTTGTTAAAATAATTGACTGTAAGTTAAGTAGCAAGGTTTTAAAGAAAACTTATAGATACTGTTAACAGCGGAGCATATAAATATAAAACACTTCGGTTAGTAGGTTTTGATTGTGCTCTACAGTTGTTTAAACGGCTAACACGCTTGACTTAACTTAGGCCACCCTTTACTGGTCCGCAGGATTTATTCTCGTTCAGCTATAGAATTTCATCTTTGAAAATTTTCTCTTTTATATTTACATATGTATGACATGTTTTTCTGAAGATGCGGTGCCTCGTTTTAATGGCGTACGAAAATGTACAACGCAGTATACTTTCTGTGTTGTTGTAGAACTTTTTCATTATTGTCTTCGTTTGAGTTTTCACTTTATTCCTTCCCTAATACAAAATGGCGCTATTCTGGTTTCATACATCGTTTTTCTTCACCAAATAACTTGTATTTACGTATATAAATTGTATATTTCCTCAGCTTGAACTATTTGTTCCTGGGGTTAGTCGTCCTTTTATAGTTAAAACTCTTCAAATACCAAGAAAGAATTTTGATTGTTGTTTTGATAAATTATTAAAAAGATTAATAGGACAGACACGGCTACTCGAATCAAACTCGCAGTTGTTTTTGAAATCTTAATAATTTGAACATTAAACCGCTTAAAAAAATAAATCAATAAATATTATGCCGTAATATTAACTAGTAAAACCGTATGTAGAAACCTGATTAAATGGATTTTGGATGATTGTGATGAAAAATTGAACGGGCGTTTCATGATAACAGCCCGAACATAAGGCTCCGCAGTTTCAAATTTTTAACTCCAGAACAAACACTCATTCGATTCCACTAATACGACGACCACCGCTGATGGCCTAATGCGGGTTGTTTGTTTGTCCGAAAGTCAATCCCATAATGCTGTGCGGCAAAATTAGTGACGTATTTCAAGGAAAGCGCTATTGAAACTCGTTACCATAACAACAACTGACACACAGAAAACAATTCGCGGTGGATCACTGGCGATTAGAGTGGTGATTTTTTGCAAATTTTTCTGAAAAGCGTTATTTAATAAGTAAATCACACATCGTGTTCTCCATTCTCTGAATTTCACAAATGCTTCTACGAGTTTATCACGTGGTGCATCGAGATAAAATACAACACAAATATAAATCTATATTTATTGGCTAAGAAACAATTCATCAGATCTGTCAGCCAATCCGAACTTGTATCTACCCTAAAGCTCACAACATCGCATTAGGATAAAACGAATAATGTACCGACATGAAATTTCCAGAAAATTGGGGGGAAGCCCTATTACTATGACCCTATAAGTGTCAAGTTGCGAACGAACAGGGAAGAAGTGTAGCCCGTCCGGTTTCACAAGGCGTTAACAAAAGGGATGTCGACTTGTTGTTAAGAAAGTTGAGTAGATGTTCACTTGTAACGAGAAATAAATAAATTGTGTCTTATTTTCGAAAATTACAAAGGTTCCGTATTTCTAGAATTCAAACAAAAATAAATTAAAAAGGGTTGCCATGTTTTAAAACAGAACTTGCTTCAAATAAAAAAAGCATTGCGTAATCAAAAATAAAACCTTAAAATCTATGATAAATATATTGAAGCAAAGAATTGCAATAAATTCGATATAAATTATTGCGTTTAAAATAATCTTGTGTAAATACTTTCGATATTTTTCACAGCCTTTGTAAAACAACAAATAAAAGAACGAATATTTTTTCTCCCGGGGAAAAGAAGAACGACAGATGATAAAGTAGCTAAGCAAAACCCTCTAACTGAAACAAAACAATTACACCGCAATTCGGGATGGGCATTGAAATGGTGCTGAGGATACTAACAAAAGCCCCAATATAAATATAATACTACATAAACGTCTGCCTAACAGCACTCTACCACTAGCTACACATTCATATTTTATTTACAATTTAAGATTTCAGAAAACTGACGACAGAATAAACACCCCAGCTAATTGCCGCCACTACGGCAGCTTTGACAGTAAATTTGATCGCTCGACTCGTTAAAGATGCCGGAGGAACATGCATTAGATCATCTACATTGCAAGGTTTATCGATATTTTGCAGAATGCCAATCATATGACCGATTCCAACCACACCAACAACCACAGGACCGTAATCTTCGCGATTTAATTCGGTCATCCTCTCCAACTGATCCACCACTTCATCCTCCTCACTCTCCGTACGATCGTTCTCTGATGAGTTCACTTGCTGCATGCAAATGGACGCTGGAAGATTCTTTCTCACCATCTCACCACAATCGCACAACATATTCGCCATAAAAGCATCTCTCTCTTCGACGAAGACTCGCGATAATTCCGGAAAATCGCCAGTCATTTCCGCCATCATCTCAGCAATCATGTCCTTCTGTTTGTACTTCTCAACATCTTCTTTCGTAATATTGTCCTTAGAAAACAAGAGATGCCAACCCAGCTTTAGCTTTTGGTAGATGGACAAAGAAGCCATGGCACGCCCTAAGGTTGCTTGTATTGGTCGATCACCCAAGACTAATCGACATCCAGGAATACGTTTTGCTTCGCGGGTTGCAACGCGAAATTCTCCACCAGGAGCCATTCCAAGCTGTTTTGTAATATGTGCAGACATACTTAGCAGCAAAAGCTGCATCACACCACTTACAACACTGCCACTCTCTTTAATGGCCACTTTCAACTTTGTTATACTAACATCTTGAGCTGCCTTTAACAAAGCCTCTTCATCGAGTTTTAAAACACCAATGCGACTCTGACAAAGTTCTACCATCACAACATCAGGCGATAGCATTTCAATGGTCTTGGCCACATCATCTTGGCTCGCTTTACTAAAATGTGCTGTCCCTATAATATAAATATGAGTGCCGTTTTTGGAGATGATCGAAGACACATTTTCAGGTAGGTTATCTTTCGAGAATTTATTTCTTTTGATTAGTCGAGTGGAGACACTCAAGGATTTCATTTCGCAAATGTGACAAAGACATCGGCCATCAGTTTGGTGGGCTTGTACTTCAGCTCTCATTTCTTCGGACACTGTTTCCCACGAGTCTTCATCAGACTCTCGCCGACTACTTGCACTTCCAAAGTCATAATCCTTCTCTACGTCTTCATGTGTAAACATTTCATCTTCCTTTTTAAGATCAACATTTCTCTTCGCGTTGCCAACTTTCTCATCAGAGGCACTCTTCTTTGAAGAATCACCGCCATCCATAATTTTAATATTTTAACAGTAACCTAACAAAGAAAACATAGATAGTATATAGTACTACAGTCAACATCCGCTATCTCGAACTCTCATGGGAGCGGTGAAAATGTTTGACATAGCGGAAAATTTGTATTTTGCATATCTATAATTTACTGACCAACTAAGTAAACAAAGACAAATAGTTTTATGTTTAGGATAATGAAGACAAAATGTATTGATACTTTCGTTTATGTTTCATTTTATTTCAAAAAAATTCAAAATACTAGTTTGTTTTTAGAAGCTCTTTTGAAAAGGCACAGGTTTTGTAACGTATGCAATGCATTTTCAACTTCATTAGAATTAGGTTTTAACAGTAACACTGCAATAGTGTCAATAATATCTGAAGAAAATAATTCCTTAAAGAAATAGGTATGGATTGCCTTGCTGCAGATCAGTAAGATCCTCTTGCAAAGCTTTAAAAGGGCCGTTGCTATCTTCAACAACATCAACTTGATTTTCAGCGTAAACCTTTGCTTTCCGGAAACAGTTAACAATGGTTGCTCTGGCTATGTCATTCATTGAAGCGACAAGTAACTATAGTGCGTGAAGGATCAAAATCTTTGGCAAATCTTTACACTGATTCAAGTGTTGTATCATCAGCCTAACCAAGCGTCTGCAGTAATGAGCTTTTAAGCACTTGACGACTCCTTGATCCATTGGCTGAGAGACGGATGTGGTGTTCGAAAACAAACGCTGAAAGGTTGTCAATTGTTGGATGCGCAGGACAGTTGTCGACTATTAATGCAATTTTTCGATTTTCTCTCAGTAATTTTCTATCCAACCCACGGAACCATTTCTCAAAAGGAGTGCTGTCCATCCAACCTTTCCGCTAAGACCTATATCGACAAGGCATCCTTGAGCTTGTGTTCCAGCATCCACCACAAATAATAGCAAAGATGAATTGTTTTAAAGATGGTCAGTCATGCCTTGGTGGGTTAAAAATGAAACAAAACTAGTCAATAATGAACAGGAGAATCTGTTTGTTGATAATCAAATTGTGGATTCAAATTAAAAAATTAGGGGGTAAATTCGCGATCTTTTATCCCGAGATGTTTTATGCCGCAATGTATTATGTCACGATCATTTATACAAATAAGGTATATTTATACACCAAAAAGTGACAAACATTGATTCACTTTCAAATCAAATCTAGGGTACAAACGGCGATTAGATTACATTCTGTGTGATGGATATATCAGGCAATTCATAAAACAATGTTGAACCTACCCTGGATACAGTGTAGAATTTGATTCAGATTGTTTCAGTTGTTGCAGACATTCACTTGCCATCAAATCTTAGAAGAAAACAACCTTTTCGCCCAAAGTCCACTTTGAATCGTAAAGAACTAAAAAATCCCAAAAGGCAAATCCGACTGCTTTGCCAAGATAAAAATCTTCAAGACAAATATTGTGAAGGACTAGCAATGCAATTCCCAGAACCTCCAGTCAACGGCATAGACATTGACATGATGGAAAGAAATATATCAATAGGTATTCTAAAAGCAGTAGAAGTCATTACCAAAGTTAAAAGACACCATGATGTAAAACCATGGATGAATTGACCAGTTTTGGTGAAAAATCGTCAGCAGGCTAAAGATGCAGTTAGGAAAAGAAATTGTGAAAATGCGAACTAAACTAAAAAATGCATATTTTCTAGAAAAAGCCAAAATGATCAATGAAACCAGTAAAGCTAGAGACACTGAGGAGGAGTTTAGGCGTGCCAAGAATTACACATCAGTTACTTGGTCTCAAAAGCTCCCTAGTTTCTAAAAAAAGCACCAGCTAAGCACTTTGAGAATCACTTCGCTAACAGGGACCACCTTATCGATCAAAACCAACCTGAGATCACAAACACTGAGAACTTTCCTCACATTCAACCTCCTCAGGATCTCGAATCAATCAATGAAGATCCTCCTGGCACAGATGAGATAAGTGATGCTATCGCAAAAGTTTAACAATGGAAAATGCGAGGGAACCGATTTGCTCAAAGCTGAGCATTTCAAATATGGAAAGTCAAAAGGTCTTCTAATGCATTTGACTTTTTTACATGGATTAATTTGGTCAACCTTAAAAATTCCCAGTGAATGGCTTAATGCATTAGTCATTTGTATACATAAAAAAGGACCAAAAAGACCTTCCTGAAAATTACAGAGGGATTTCTATAATATCTACTATGGGCAAATAGATATCAATGATTTTTGTGGATAAAATCCGAGAGAACTATGAAAAAATCTTGTTACCCACACAATTTGGGTTCAGAGTTAAAAGTTCAACAACGGATGCAATCTTTTTGACAAGTTGTGTGATTTGGCAATCAAAAGCAGGTAATAAACCGTTATTCGTCAAATGCGCAATCATGCAAGTCAAGAAACAAGGTCAACAAACACTAAATAAACTTTTATATGCAGATGATGAGGAAATTTTTGCTAATTCAGAGATGGAACTGAAAGGAATTTTGGAAATCTATAACATAACTTTCAATAGATTTGGTCTGACCATGGCATATAGCAAAACTGAAAAATAATGACTTTCAATGTCCCTGAGGAAACAAAGGCAAAAAATCACTCTTTTCAATCAATGGCAATATAATTAAAAATGTTAGAACCTTCAAACATCTTGGTAATGGCTTTTCGAATGATGACAACTCTCCAAAGCATTTCCTGCATTTTCCAAATGGTCAAAATAGAAGCATGCTTTCACTGATAAACAAATCTATCTGTCAACAAGAATAAGAATTTTGACTGCTTGTGTGAGATCAAGGTTAATTTATGCCTGTCAAGCATGGGAACCGAATGCAGCAGATATGAGGAAGATGGAAAGTATATGGAGTGGCTTCCTAAGAAAAATAGTTAAAGGTGGATATGAACGAAAAAATGCTCCAAGTCATACTCAGAAAAAAGGGAAGTAAAAGAACCAGGGGGTTGCTTGAGAACTAGACTGGGCTTGTAAAATTTCAAATGAGGAGCTGTATGAGATCACAAAGAGCAAGCTGATATCCAAATTTTATGAAATCCAATATCTTAAATACATAGGCCACAATGTGAAGATGAGCAACAATTCCCTGCAAAAACAAGCCCTGTTTGACAAATTCTGACGTGTCAAAATGGCGGACGGACGTGTTTTTGTTTTGAAAGATTGATTTCGTTGTACACGGGTTTATTAAAGGGGTCATCCTTTAAAAAAGATGTTGTTGCGTACAGTCATGTTTGTGCTGCTGTTTTTGTTGTTGCCTGGAAGTGCTGTTTCACTGTCACAAAGTGATGAGTAGTTATCAAATGAGTTTATGAATCAGAAAGGGTTAAAAATCTTGCATCAAAATGTCAGAGGTTTGTTTTGTAATCTACCGTTGCTACAAAGATTTATGTTCACACACAATCAAGTAGACATTTTCTGTTGTACAGAAACTCACATAAAGGAACATGAAAATATACAAAATCTTTATGACATTGATGGATACAATTTTGTTATGAGAAATAGAACAAATGGTTCTGGAGGAGGAGTTTGAATTTATATAAAAAAACAGCTAGATTGGAAGAGAAGGGAAGATCTCGAAAAAAACTCGACAGAATGTTTATGGATAGAGATTTTTCTCAAACACACAAAATCTCTTCTTGTAGGATGTTATTACAGACCGCCTAACACATCACAATATTTATCAAAAAATTTCAACTCGATTTTTAATGACACATTATCATCTTTACAAAAAGAACATAAAGAAATTATACTACTTGGTGACTTCAATACAAACTATCTCGTAAAATCTGATAATAAAGACTTAAAAGCAATTATCGATATCAATGGTTTTGAACAATTGATACAAAAACCAACGCGTATCACTGACAAAACAGAAACACTTATTGACTTGATATTAACAAATAACCCTCAATCGATTTCAAAAGTAATTGTCAATTCAAACTCAATTGCTGATCATGAACTTACTGGATGCGCGAGGAAAATAAATAATATAAAATACAAACCGAAATCTATGTTTACAAGAGATTACAAGAACTATGTTCCCGAACAACTTTTTTCTGACATTCAAAACATTGATTGGGAAAATTTCTATGACATCGATGACGTAAATATTGCTGCAAATATTTTTACGACGTGTTTAAAGGACATCTTTGATCAACACGCACCTATCAAGTCGAAAACTCACAAAGGAAAACCTGCGGCTTGGCTTCGTGCTGATCTCAAAAAGCAAATGGATAAAAGAGATCAACTACTACGTAAAGCTAGGAAGTCGAAAGCGACCACCGATTGGACAGCATTCAAGCGTGCAAGAAATCAATGTAATGGGAAAATTCGTGAAGCCAAACGCAAACATTACCGCAATCTTATGGAAGAAAACAAAAGGAACCCTCGTAAGTTTTGGGATACAATTAAAACAATCTTTCCTACAAACAAAAAATCTTCTTTACCTCGTTGGAGAAGTCAAAATGTAAAGAACTTGCAAACACTTTCTCTGAATATTTTTCTGAAGTTATGACAAAACTCAAGAAAAACGCTATCTCGTTCTCCAATTATATATGAAAACCGTATACCATCAAAAGAGTGAGAACAAACAAAACCTTCAGATTTTCGTACGTATCGACCGTATTTGTTGAAAAACAGTTATCAGTTTTGAAAAGAAGAAAGTCAACATGTCCTGACGAGCTACCTGCTGGCATGATAAAAGACTGCAAGAAAGCCATCTCCAAACCTCTTGCATTTATCATAAACCTTTCTCTTCAAACTGGAGTCTTTCCATCGATTTGGAAAAATGCGAAAATAACACCTGTGCACAAGAAAGGTGATACTAAAAAGCCAGAAAACTTTCAACCTATTTCAGTCTTACCCATATTTTTGAAGATGATTGAAAAAGCAGCCCATGCTCAGATATCAACATTCTTAGAAGAAAACAAGCTGTTTACAAAATATCAATTCGGTTATAGAGAAAAACGTTCTACAAAGATGGCATCTACTCTTCTCTTCGACAACATCTGCACCTATATCGACGGTGGTAATTTAGTTGGTGCAGTTTTCATCGACCTTACCAAAGCTTTCGATACTGTCAGTCACGATACATTACTGGGGAAGTTACATGAATACGGCATTACTGGAATTGAAAACGAATGGTTAACAAATTATTTTTTTAACCGAAGTCAAGTGGTTAACATCAATGGAATTTTTTCCAACTCACAACCATTGCTACATGGCATACCACAGGGGTCAATATTTGGACCTTTGTTGTTTTTGCTATATTTTAATGACTTTCCCGATTGTCTCGAAAAGTGTGATTGTGTTATGTATGCTGATGACACCGTTGTTTACGTGGCCGGAAAAACGATCGAGAATATTGAAAATCAACTGGAAAAGGACCTGGAGAAGATTGCGTCGTATTTTGATAACAGCCAAATGATCATCAACCTCAGTAAAGGAAAAATTAAGTCGCTGATTTTTGGCACTGCAAAGAGACTTGCTTCAACCAAAAAGCAGATTGACACCAAATATTGTGGTCAATCTATCGAAAGTGTTTCTGAGTATAAGTATCTGGGGAATATTGCAGATCAACACCTTACGTTCAACAAAAACTTTGAACAGGTCTTCAAAAAGGCTACCGGTCGACTCAAACTCCTCAAACAGTTACGAAGTTACTTGACGCAAGAATCTGCTCTTCTCATATTCCAGATGATGATTTTACCTATTTTGGTATATCGAAGTACTGTCAAAATATCCTTCACTACGACTCAAAAGAACAGGTTGAAATCCCTCGAAAGAAGAGCCACTGTTATTATTGGAAAAGAAGTCCAATCAGTCATCAATGTAATTAACAGAGAAGCGTGCTCTCTTGTTAGAAAATGCTTGGAAAAAACGTTTGCTCGAATTACTTGAACTATTTTACTATCAACAAACATTCCCGGAACACTAGAAACTCAGGCCACCTGCTAAAAATTCCTAGAGTAAAACTAGAAATCGGGAAGTCTTCTTTTATGTTTGCAGGTGCAAAACTGTACAACGATCTTCCTATAAAAATTAGAAAATTAGAAGATTCTAATGTTTTTATTAACGAAATCAAAAGATATTTTAATTAATTTTATAATGATTAATGATAAATGTATATTGTATAAAATGTTTTTAATTTTTAACCTACTAACTTAATCTTTAATTTATATTAATAAAGTTTTATTTTTTATTTCATATCAAAATCAGGTCTGACGTTGATAACAGCTGTATATATGTAAAATATTTTATGAGCTGAAGTTGTATGTACCTGTATAAATATTCTGAATAATAATAATAATAATAACAAAAGAACAGCAGCACAGACATGGGGAAAAATTGAGAAAATGTTGAGTTTAGACAGAAGACAAATATGGAGAACACTGATGAACAGAAAAGATTTCATGAGCCTGTTGGATAGGTTATACGAGCCATCCAAGCAGTCTCATCATAAATTGAAGAAATCAACACGGGGGAAACACTGATCATGATAATGATGTGTAAAGGAATGATATAATTATTAAAATTCTCAGAATAAGGTTATCTAAAAAGGTATATAGTTTGTCTGATTAAGCAGGGTGTACTTGCTGGTGGAACAAAATATATAATATCAGTCTACTTTTAAAAAAAAATTATCAAAGGGTTACAAGTATCAAGAAAATTTGTTTTAAAATTGGAAACTTCTCACAATTCTCCACTTTAATTAAGTTTAATACATAATTCTCTCGATGTAAAAAGTTATGACTTACACAGCACACTTTTAAAACATTCCTTGTGCAATTGATTTTTGTTAACTAGGTATCATCAATCTATAACTTGTTTAGGTGAAACCAAATAGAGCAGCAGCACGATACCAATAATATATAATGTAATATTTTAGTCCTTATTATTATATAGACACATAGTATATATCATATATCGTATATATCACGATGCAATGCAAACAAATAAACAATGAATGTACTTCATTTAGCACTTCAACGGAGAGTCTTTAATAAAACGATGAATCGATTTAGTTGCTATGAAATTGCTATGGTTTAAAGAATGAACAATAAACATTCCAAAAAACAAAGGGCTTATAAAACTGGCGTAGAAATGCATGAAATCTTTAGCCTTGAATGTAGAAGGTCCATAACAAATAATTCTATCCGTTACAGTGTCGAGCGCGGAAACCAAAATTCTCCCGAAACACATTTTCTTTCGACGTTTTTTTAGCACACAGAGAACGAAAATAACTTTGATAAAAAATGATAGTATAAGTACTTATTCGTACAAATTTTGATGTGGATTTAATTTGGTGATGGACCAAAATGTTTTAATTTGGCGGAGCAGTAACACTACAAACGTCGGTTGCAGTTAGACAAATTTTATTCGGGGATAGGAAAAAGAAAGACTGGGTGACGTAGCAATGTAAACAATCGATGCTTTAAATATGAAACAAAAGATAAAAAACAATTACAAAACTAATTTAGGCGTAAAGCTTATTCTTCATCGTCAATTAAAAGATCAAACGCGTTTTTCGATGTGAAAAATAAAAAAAACGATGTGATATAACTATCGATTAGTTTAATTTTATAATCATTTTTTAGATTCATTATATATTTTGGATATATTTCTTTTATAAGATTGCCCAGAAAAAAGTGTGTACTTAAACAAAAAGTTGAATTTCTCATGGTTTTAATTTGGCGATAGAAGAAATATCTTAAATTTGGCGCGGATTTAATTTGGCGATTTCAGACAAATTTTCTCCACGCCAAAATTTGTACGACTAAGGTACATACACGAAGCAATCAAAATGATACACCGGCGAACTTTAAAAATATATTTTAACGGCTGCAATCGCGCACAGAAATTCAGCAATGCCTCATTTGTTTTCTCTATAACAGACTTGATCGTCATGTCATCTCAAAATAAATGATCAATCTTCATATAACGACAGTGATTTTTGCTTGTTGAAATAGCACATACATGTGTAAGAACCAAAAGTTGAGTGGGTAAGGCTAAGTGTCCACTTAAGCAAAATAAGTTCTTCGCAAATTATTTTCGCAAAAAAATAAATTCATGCTTTGGTGGACACACATTTGCGAAACACCTACTATTCTCCAAAAAAAGTCGCCTATTTATTTGCGAAATGAATTGAAAATGTTTTCAAACAAAAAAATAAGTTCTTCGCCAAAATTTCGTACTTCAAAGAATGCCGAACAGACTATGACGTAAACGAAAGTAAGTTTCAAAAGATCTTTTGTTTAAAATCATGCTAAAGTTGAGCTGTAGTTGTGTATGTGTGTATAATATAAACAGAAAGCATGGGTAGGAAAGCTTTGTTAGATTCAACAGAACAAGAGGAATTAGCGGAATGTGCTTGGAAATACCCTTGTCTACATGACAAAACTTCCAAGCAATACAAGGATAGAACAATTTGTTGGACCCAAATTTTATGCTTTCTTTTTTTTTCTCGTGAGTATCAAAGCAAGAGCACATAACATTTCATCCTCACTATCCATGGTCGAAGCGTAAAAGAAAGGGTTTTAAAAATTAAATTCATTAGTGGACACACTAACAGCAGGTGTTTGCGAAGTTTTTTTGGCGACAGAAAAAATTTGCGTTTTGCCTATTTCGGGGAATTAATTTTGTCGCTTATAAGTGGACACTTAGCCTAAAGGTGAAAATTACGAATTTATAGGGATTACATGAACACCAATATTGATTGCACTGAACAACATTTGAACAAAATTTTTGTACTCAATTTTACTCAACTCTAGGTAAAGATACAGATAAAATTCTAAATGAAAAATGCTATTTCCGCCCAAAAAAATTTTACATTAAAAAAATTAAAAATGGTTTTTGCTAAAGAAAATTAGGTTTTAGTTGTTATTTGATCTTAGAGAGCGATTCAATGCAATTAAAAATTATTCACAAAACTCATATATTAAGAAAACTTTTCTATTTACATAAAGGGAAATAAAATTAGAAGAACACTGCAAAACTCGAAATTTCATGATCAAATATCAAAAATGTTTCCATAGGTATCATAGTCACTCTCATTTTCACTATCGGAAATATCCTGCTATTGTTGCGCCCACCACCCCTGCAGTTGCCGCATGCACTGACGCATGGAATTCCGTTTCTTTTACTAGAACATAAATTCGTTCCGCAAGCATTCCTCGACAATAGTTTACAGTTGCATCGGATTACAAGCAGTAGATCCTCTGGAACAACTTCCTGAAATATAAAATCAGGAAAAAAATTATAAAAATTCTTGTATGTCTTATGAACTAAAGTATTGACAAAGAAGCTACTATTGTACTATATGGTGATTCCAATATAATATAATTAGCTTTTTCCAGTAAAAAAAAATTATGCTCGAAGCAAAAGTAACTGAAATATTATTGAGCAAAATTGTCCCCGTTACCTGATCTGTCATTAATGGTGCCATTCAGTTATGTTACATTTTCCAACCCCATTTTAAAAGATCGATGTTGGATTGCATTAATGAATGCTATTGGGAAACTCAAGATATGAGTGAACTTGACGAATTTAAGAAGAATATATTGGCGCGCCTTTTTGAATTTGAGCAAAAAACACAGGAACCAATCTTTGCCTTTATCGTGAACTGCCAATGTAGTATAACACCCTCCGAATGCACGCATCAGCAAAAAATAGAGTTTTACAGATTCATCGATGGCAGTAAGAGCATTTCCGACATTCAACTGCTTCAGTTGTGTACCTCCTTTCTTCTTGTAATCAGAACGAACGGTAAGCATAATAATGACATCAGTATCATTTGTAAACACGGAGCTTTTCCTGTAAAATGTTGATCAGGTTCATTTTGTTGGCATCGTTTGAAAGAAAAGCCTGTTGGTTGACACATAATTTCATGTTAGGTTGAATTTTGATTGTTGGACATCCAGTCCAACAATGATTTTAATGATCTACGGAAATGTTCGTGATCTTTGGTTGACGAGTTTTTACCATAGCCATGATATATAATCAAAGCTGTACTCTGATTTGCTCTGACAAATTTTTGGTAATCTTCAAAGTAATTTTTCCAAACTACATGAAAAACAGTAATGTGTAATTATTTCAAAAATGATTTTCAAAATATGATATTTCTTTGCATTAAGTTTGGCATTTATTAAACATACTTTTCTGAGAAGTGCTCCACCATCGACAACTTTGTACTTTGAACTTATCCTCCTGAAGTTGTCCAGAAAGAGCGACGTTGGCGCTGGGATCGTTGACACTTTTCTGTTAGCACTATGAGTCTAGTGATTGGATGTAGAGGGTCGATGTTAACTGTCTGTTGCTGAATTCGAATCGAATTGTTAAGAAAGACTAGCGATTTAACTTCTTCTTTCCCCTTTATGATGGCTCTCACACCTTTCAATCCATCAAGCTTTGACTATATTTCCCTGCCAATGACCTCAATCTTGTCACAATTTACTGCTTCATCTGCTACCAAGTCAGTTGATAATTCCATCAAATCAGTTCGCTTTATGTCAAAGGGATCATTAATTTCAAACTATTCAAGTACTTTTTGCAGGCGATTGTAATCGCGCTGAATACGACTTTTCCGTTCCGTAGTGCGTTGTTTGGATACATAACGAACGCACTAAAGAAGTAAATCTTTTGCCGCATGTTAAACCTTGAGTTGATTTATTTTATCAATTCAATTAAAGCTTACACATATGGGTGAATTAGAATTTATATGGTAGGTAGCGTACTTTCCAATTAACTTCAGAATATTAAAATGCAGTATTTCAAAGAGTGGTATGTAATCAAATTTGACGTTTATGTTATTATTTTAGTTACCTTCTCTATTATCAAATCAGACCAGAGTCTCGCCCAAAAGTGTTCCGATCGCCTGATAACAAAAAAACCATCCACAGCAAGTTTCTTATGCATCCAAGGATGTGCGTAAGGGAGATCGATCATTTGTTGAAAATATAATATTGTTGATTTTTCGCAATAACCGTGTTCTGTTCCAGCAAACAAATTCAACATCTTTTCTAGTGTAACTAACTGAAGATTTCAATCACCAGTTCGAGAAGCATGGATCAAATTTCGTAGTTGTGTAGACATATTCTTTGTACTGGATCTATAATTTGACCGTTCTCAACTTCATCGCAATGTCATTCAATGTCTAGTGTTTCTAACTTGTTGACTACCTCACTTTCGACATTATCAGCTTCAATCTCTTTTGGTTATACTTGATTAACGATAGTTTGAAAATCTTTAATCTCTTCATCTGTCAGGGTGCCCAATGTCCGGACCAATTGGGCCTAGGTTTTGGTTCTTTGGAAAACAGCACTGCAGCTTTCCAAATAGAGTCATCAGTTAAGAATGAAGGTAATAGTAAAATAGCATCAAACTTTCGGTTCTGTGGAAACTGATAGGGAACAATAGACACATCACGAGACGTAGCTGTAACTTCCGCAGCTGTCAGAAGTCTTTCAGGCCTTTTCATCTCTTTTATTACATTATGTCGGTTAGTTATAGTAGAAGCAACTATTCCCATACCGTAAAAAGTTCCTCGTCCATCGAGTGTTCTAATGTTATGGTCGACGTTATCTGCTGTAAAGTGAGTATAGCTTCCTTCGGAACGCAGTAATTTCATTTGTTCATTCACAGAGTACGATAAACAAGTTTGTTTGTATCTTGTTACCTCGCTGTAAGAGTAGATAGAAAAACTTGTTTAAATAATCCGCCGTTCAGCCAACGTGACACATGAAGATGGTCAACTTCTATGTCATGTGCAAACAACAGCGGGGGAATCTTTGTTGCTGCACTTGCTTTTATATTACATTGTCCTATGCTTTCTGGCTTCAGATGGGAATTTGTAAATGCCTGTAAAAACAACCGTAAACTTTCCGGAAAATTCGTTGCAGGTTGGGTACATGGTAGTGTTATAATCCTTTTCTCGAATTTCTGCCTTTATCAAATTTTCAGCTGTCGATGATACGTTTTGTCTTTGATATTTAAAACAACTAAAAATCAATAAAATATACACGCGATGTCGTATACTAGATAAAATATATATATATAATAAAAATTTTAAAAAATATATATAAATTTTAAAACCATTTTTATTCATAGACAAAAATAAAATATTTAAAATGAAGAGTTGATTTCGAAACTAAAGTCGAACTTCGTCATGACTTAAACTTATGTCACTGTTTATAGATGTTAATTTGTCAGCTCGGAGTGTTCTGCTTCCCCTGATGCATAATAGTGCTGAACGGAGAACCAAAAACGACAACTTGCATCTGATGAAAGTTAAAACCTTGACGTATTGTTCTGAAGTTTTAGCAGCAATTAATTCGGCTAGATAAGCGTGATAGGCGGAACATTCGGTACCGGTACCCCCGAGAAGTGTGAAAATTAATGGGGTAAAGGTACCATGTTCAATGTCCATGACACGCTGGTTATAGATGCGTTTTTTCTCTTGCTCGTGTTTTGTCTTTGATATTGGTTTTCTTTGAATTTGTTGTTTGCAATGAAGCTGACCATCATATCATGAAAACATATTGTTGTACTAGTCCCTGAACACTGTCAGAAAAAAACATACGAGGTCCGTATTAGCAGTTTCTTTATATAACGCTTATCATAAAGAGCATACTCAATCATTTTTGAACGGAAGTGCTGCACAGTAACAAGTTCAGCTTCCATTTCTGTCCATTCACAAGCTTTATCAAATATTTCCCTCATATTCGTATCCTGAGCCTGAGGTCTGGCTTTTTGCCATTTTCATAGGTTGTTACTCGATTTGTCTGAAAACGTACCGTAAATGATCGATTAAACGCCCTGGGCGTTTATTTAAAAATTTTAGGGAAGCGTTTATTCGAAAGGGGCGTTTAACTAAGAGGGGCGTTTATTTCAAAATGCAAAAATTTGGATAACACAACTTTTTTCTGAAGTGATATTACGAGTCACATGCAAACAGACGACGGTTAAATGATATTACAACTGTTAAAACTCAAATTTCAATGACAGTATCATCATCATCTT
This sequence comes from Candelabrum cocksii, assembly GCA_963930725.1. Lineage (NCBI taxonomy): Eukaryota > Metazoa > Cnidaria > Hydrozoa > Anthoathecata > Candelabridae > Candelabrum > Candelabrum cocksii. The sequence continues at coordinate 4,377,637 of OZ005665.1, forward strand.
GCGCAACATCTTCCTCGTCGGAACTTGTGATAAAAGGATTACTGAGATCTGCTCCGCATGATAACAAAGACATTTCCATAAACACGCTGTTGGTGTTTACAAATATGAACATTTAGTGGGACATGTTCCAATAGAACTATCGCGGCTAATTTTTCAATTCCTTGAAGCTGCCAGAACAAACGTTGTCAACGTTGAAGTAAGTGAAAAAAGAAAAATTGGTTTGGTGGTACCTGGAAAATATGTCGCTCGGTGCTAGTATGGAAAAATGGCGAGAGTGTTATGCGACAAGCTGCAAGAAATCAATGAGATATACAGCCATTTTGAATGGAGGTTTGAAAAAAACGAAGCTCAAAATTGTATGTTTCCAGTGGAAATAAATATAGCATTTTCTAAACAATAAACATTACTTCTTTCTCCTTTTTTCTATGGCTATTACGGGAGGGGCATTCATTCGAAACCTCGCCATTAAAATTCACTCTTTATTCACTCAATTTTTAGAAAAGAGGGGGCATTTATTTACCAAAGCAATTTTCACACGGGGACGGTTAATTGGAAGAGGGCGTTTAATCGATCATTTACGGTATTCGATAGTACTGGTGATACCTGGCTTCAGCAGCTATAAAGTCTTATACATTTTATGATCCTGGATTTAATTTGCAAGGCTAATTCATTATTATTATCCACATTAAGTTGTTTTTACATACTTCGAGTATGTTCTCCTTGATGCCATACATGGAAGTGAGGTGCCAAACTTTTCTTGCGGGATGTTAAAGCATCCAGACCCGCAAAAGAAATAGTTACTTTTCCAATCGATTGCTGTTAAGGAACCTCTTGTTTTCTTAGATTCAAACCTTAAGAGCAACAATATATTAAATTTGACCAAAATCAAGATTTTACGCCAAGGGATGATACTGAACATCGAGGACCTTAAATTTCTTTATCAGACACAAGAGAAATTCTTAATTTTCACCTTTACCCACGAAGACAATAAACCCTAACGTTTAAATCATTCCCCTCGAGAAGGTTCTTTTTCAAATGTAGAGAATAGTCAAATTTATTGTAGACTCGCGTTGAAAGCCCGTTGCTCGGTGGTACGTCATCATCCCTCCAAAGTTTTCGAAAACAAGTCAGATTGCATAAGCATAGTGAAAATTTGAAAAAATTTTCTTCCTTCTTCTTTAACTTTTTCCGAAAATTGATTTAGATTGCAGTGAAAAATATGAAACTTTTTCTTAATCTTTTTCGAATCTCCCAGACACTTAGGGAGTATGTATACTGAGTTTCATCCGGAATACGGGTCGAGGAGGCATTCGATTAAAGACAGAGAAATTAACTATTATAGTAATACTTTCCAAATCTTAATCTCAAACGAAGTCGTTCATATCATAAGCGTAAAGTAAGAGTTACATTCTTCACGATTTTATACAAGACATCAGTCAAACTCTGAACCAATGGTTATGCTCAGCTGGCCTTTGTGGACGAAAGTTGAGTGATACCAGCGGTTTGTATCGACTACCACTAGACACAGAAAAGGTGCTATTTAAAGGAATTTACAAAACTTCTATTAAAGATAACCCGTTGTTTAAGTACACTTACGTATATCTCCTGTCTCCATGGTAACTTGTAGGTGTCGGGAGCAAACACTTTCACATTCTGGAGATGGCTCCAGATACCAGGTTTTTCGGCCGCTGATCATTGCCTGCCAGGAAGGCCGGTTCACTGAATCAATCTAAAAAAGCGAGATAGATCTCACAAAACTCCTGTTTGCTTTTATTCTCGATGCTTCCATTCCCATTTAGTATCTCCCTGCCCGTCGTATGAACAGTTCCTATCCATCACAGATTATACGATGAGAATACCTCTCATTTAGTTGCAGTGCAACCCGGGAACTTCGATGTGAGAGGTGGTCTGATCATTTGATATTTGTAATTTCGCTTAAGTGCATCAACATAAAAACATGTATCATGTTTGTTATATCTTCATTTGACTGTGCAGTCATGTTTGTGTTAAACACGTGTGTTAAGTCGACGTGTCACGAGAATGCGGACCGGGGAGAACGGAGAAGCGATTAATTATTAACGAGTTTTTTAATGTACGCTTTACTTTTTTTTGAAAAGAAGAGAGATATAGACTCACCGTGTATTTCGTGTATTTTATTTGAGACATAACAATTGGCGACGAAGATAATAAGAACTATGGCTTCATCTGGCACGATTGGACATATGACGTCTTTTGATGTGGAAAACGAGGATTTTGTAGAGTATTCGGAGCGATTTGAAAATTATTTAGTAGTAAACCAGGTAGTGGATGATGCCATGAAAAAGGCACTTTTTCTCTCAACGATCGGTGGACCGGCATATAAGTTATTGAGGAGCTTATGCGAGAACAATACAAAGGACAAGAGCTATGAACGGATAATACAATTATTGACAGAGCATTTGAGACCTTTACCAAATTCGATCGCGCAACGGTTTCAATTTTACAAAAGGGAAAGAAAGAATGGCGAATCTGTGAATGCATACATTGCAGAATTACGAAAGCAATCAGAGCATTGTGAATTTGGAAATAACCTTAATGAATATTTACGTGATAGATTTGTCTGCGGACTGAATAGTGAGAGTGTGCAGCAGAAGTTATTGACGATTAAAAATTTAACGTTAGAGAAAGCACTAGAGACTGCCAGAACATTTGAAGCAGCATATCGAGATGTCAGAGCAATTCGTACCGATAAAGTGGCAGATAATGGTGAGACGGACAATAATATTCATAAATTAGTTGCAAGGAATCGTGATGGGAAACGGGAATGTTTTCGCTGCGGAGACTTGGGACATTTGGCCAATAGCTGTTCGTACAGTTCAGCGAAGTGTTATAATTGTGGGAAAGTTGGTCATTTGAAAAGGCGATGTCAATCGGTGAAGAAGAAAGATGAGTCTGTAAGCGGGAAGTGGAAAAACGTCGGGATAAGGGCAATGGCTGCAAGCCAGGAGAGTGGTAGTGATAGTACCAAGGATGATAGTGATGTCGATTTTTTGTCTTTGTACTCCTTGCATACGAAGGTCGGGAGGGTGAATGAGCCAGTTATGGTGGGCGTGAAAATTAACGGAAAGGATTTGAGGATGGAGATAGATACAGGTGCGGCGGTGTCAGTTATGAGTGTTTCGGCTTACAATCGGGTTAGAACAGGGAAGGAAGGTCCGTTGGAGGGGTCGAATCTGAGGTTGAAGACATATACGGGTGAAGTGGTCAAACCAGAGGGTGTTGGGGTGGTAGATGTATCATACGGTGATCAAACTTGTCAGTTGCCAATAACGGTAGTTGAGGGGAATGTACCTTCTTTGCTAGGTAGGGATTGGTTGAGTCGATTTAAAGTGAGTTGGGAAGAGTTGTTTCCGATTAGTAGGGTCAACAAGGTTGGAAGTGTTGATTCGCGGATTCAAAAGTTGATAGAGGGTTTTCCTCGGGTCTTCACAGATGATCTAGGTTGTTTGAAGGGTTTCAAGGTTCATATTCCCGTTGCGAAAGAGGCTGTTCCGAAGTTTTTTAAGCCAAGACCAGTTCCTTATGCATTGCGAGCAAGAGTTGAAGAGGAGTTGGATAAGCTTGAGAGACAAGGTGTGTGGAAGAAGGTTCAGTATTCGAGATGGGCGGCACCTATTGTTCCGGTGTTGAAGGATAGTAAGAATCCTACAGGGCCGATCAGGATATGTGGCGATTACAAAGTTACAATTAACACGGCTGCTCCAGTGGATTCGTACCCTATACCAAACACCATTGACCAGCTTGCTACATTACAAGGAGGCGAACGGTTTACCAAGTTGGATTTATCGCAGGCATATCAGCAGTTGGAGCTTGATGAATCTTCGCAAGAGCTTTTAACGATAAATACCCATCAAGGTCTATATCGTCCGAGTAGACTTCAGTTTGGTGTCCATAGTGCAACAGGAATATTTCAAAGGGAAATGGACAAGCGATTAGGGAAAATTCCATTTGTAAAAATTCGTGTAGATGACATACTGATTTCTGGATATTCCGATGATGATCATATTAATAATATACGGGCTGTTCTTGATAAACTGAAAGAATCTGGATTGACCTTAAAAGTATCAAAGTGTTCGTTCATGCAGCCTGAAGTAACATATTGTGGCTATGTCATAAGCAAAGAGGGAATAAAACCTATGCCTACTAATGTTGAAGCTGTTCGTGATGCACCAACACCGACCAACATCACCGAGCTTAGATATTTTCTTGGAATGGTCAATTACTACAATTCGTACGTGAAACAAATGGCTACAGTGACAGAACCACTTCATAAACTATTGCGGAAGGGTGCTGGCTGGAATTGGAACAGGAGTTGCGAGGAAGCATTGAATTCGGTAAAAAGAATGTTGTGCGAGGCTCCATTACTTGTTCGGTTCGACCAGTCAAAACCAATAGTCGTTCATTGTGATGCTAGTCCATTTGGTTTGGGAGTAGTGTTGAGCCATGTTATGTTTGATGGTAGTGAGAAACCCGTATGTTATGCTTCTAGAACATTGACTGTTGCGGAGCGGAATTATGCACAGGTTGAGAAGGAGGGGTTAGCATTAGTTTTTGCAGTGCGTAAGCTACATCAATTTTTATTTGGTCAGAAATTCACGATTTATACAGATCATAAGCCGTTGTTGGGTTTGTTTGCTGAGACAAGTGGGTTGCCTGCGCGGTCAGCTGCAAGAGTGTTAAGATGGGCATTGCTGTTGTCAGGATATAATTATGTTTTGCGATATCGTCCGGGTGATTCAAATCTGAATGCGGATGCACTAAGTCGTCTGCCTCTTGATGCCAAGAATGGGGAAGTATCGCAGGAGGTTGTTTCGGTTTTGATGATGGATTTGGTTAGTGCACCGGTTACTGGAAAAGAAGTCAAGATTGAAACCAGGAAAGATCCGTTGCTTGGGCCAGTGATGAACATGGTGTTGGAGGGTATGGATAAGGCAGCCAGTGATATAAAAGAGATGGAACCGTATGTGTCTAGATGGTCGGAGCTTACTACAGAATATGGATGTGTATTGTGGGGAGGGAGAGTCGTTATACCAAGCTCTTTGAGGAGTAAGGTTCTGGCAGAGTTGCATGAGGTACATCTTGGGATGAGTAAGATGAAATCATTAGCCAGGAGTTATGTTTGGTGGCCGAGAATTGATAGGGATATTGAAGAGCTTGTTCGGAAATGTGAGATTTGTCAGCGGAGTCAAAGCAATCCTACAAAGGCACCAGTGCATTCTTGGGAGTATCCGGTTAGACCATGGGAAAGGATTCACATTGATCATGCTGGACCTGTTGATGGTAAGACGTTTTTGGTGGTGGTTGACAGTTTTTCGAAGTGGATTGAGGTAGAAGTTGTTGGAAGTACCGATGCAAAAACTACTGTTGGAGTTCTAAGGAAGTTATTTGCGACGCATGGGTTGCCGAGAGTTGTGGTCAGTGACAATGGATCAGGGTTTGCTAGCGAGGAGTTCAATGCATTTCTCCAAAAGAATGGTGTCGATCATCTTTTCTCTGCTCCATATCATCCGTCATCTAATGGTCAAGCGGAAAGAATTGTGCGTGTACTGAAGGATTCATTAAAAACGTTAAAAGAAGGGAGTATCCATACCAAATTATGTCGTTTTCTGTTTAAGTACAGAATAACACCACATACTACAACCGGTATTTCTCCTGCTGAACTATTATTCGGACGCCAACTGCGATCAGCTTTGACTTTAGTACGCCCAGATCTTCACGCCGCTGTGACAGGGAAGCAACGTGTATATAAAGGGAAGCTTCGCGCGTTTAACATCAATGACGATGTGATGATCAAGACGTATAGCGCTGATCGGAAATGGACTCCCGGTGTCATTGTGGCTGTTTGTGGAAATGTTGATTACGAGGTTAGAACGGACGAGGGGCATGTGACTCATAGACATGTAGATCAGATTGTCCGGCGTGATAGTTCGGACCGATCTCTGGTTGATGAGTCAATTTCTGTTGAAACTCCCAATTTGTCTACAGCTGAGGATTATAGGTCTGAAGCAGATAGTAGTGGTTTTGGAAAGTTGGAGAGTTATCCAGACAGTCGAGGTGAGGAGTCAACGGAGGTTGTTCCGACAGAAGGTGCTGATCATGCTGGGGCAGGTGTTTTGACTTCAAGTAAGGGTGCGATTTCTAGTGAGACGATTGTGGCGGAGCCAAGACGTTCTGGGAGAATGAGACGTAGACCAGCTTACTTAAGGGAGTATGATTCTTAGGGTGGAGGATTGTTATATCTTCATTTGACTGTGCAGTCATGTTTGTGTTAAACACGTGTGTTAAGTCGACGTGTCACGAGAATGCGGACCGGGGAGAACGGAGAAGCGATTAATTATTAACGAGTTTTTTAATGTACGCTTTACTTTTTTTTGAAAAGAAGAGAGATATAGACTCACCGTGTATTTCGTGTATTTTATTTGAGACATAACAATGTTTACTGTCATCTGTTGAACAACGAGAACAAGCACGCCTCCCTGTTCGACGAGAATTGAAATTATTCCCACTTAATGATACCTTGAGATACATAACCCTGCATACCAGTGTGCATGAATCTGACATAGGCATCCTCCGGTCACGGCGTCGAATGAATACAAAGTACGATGGCATATTTTACTCGATGCATTTCTCAATATATGAGACAAAATATCACAGGGGCCGCATGCTGCTTATCCAGACTTATTGTTAAACTCAACATTCTTGAGGTTGAATGCAACGGCAACCCTGAGCATCGCTAAAGTAATCGGCACATTTTTCATTTTTTGAGCTGCACTTTCTGGTCTAGTGTGTTCCAATAACATCAGGTTATAATAACTTATTTGCCAGCCTCTTTGCCAACACTAGTCACCAGCCTCTTAATTATATCAGTTTATCTCTCCTATGAATCATTCTCTCGTACAAGTTGATGATTCTCATAGTTGGTGCGTTTCCGATGGTATAGTCCAAAAACCTACCCCAGCCTTTCTTGTCACCGTCTTTCAACTTCAAAAGGTGTGGGTTGACGTATAGGTCAACCATGCTGTCAAAGACTGTGAACAGTCTCGCAGAGTGCTGCTATGTTGAGGTTACATCTAGTTAGGCCTGGCGTTCAGCTCGATGAGCCAGACAGATCCATGAGTGCTGCTATGTTGAGGTTACATGTGCATAGCAATTTCCCTGCAAGTTAGGTCTGGCGTTCAGCTCGATAAGCCAGACAGATCCATAAGTATTTTTACAGTCCGACGATAAAGCAGGAGATCGCTAGATCGTGTGGGCACAAGTAAGACAAACTCATAGAGCGTTTGTAAACCGTAAGCCTGCGATATTACGTGGTATAATAATTTGCGTAACACATTTCTACCGACCATTTCTTGTTTAAATCGAAATTACATAATATTCCTAATATCACGGGCTCGCAATGAAATGTCATACTTACGTGCATTTCCGCGCCCATTCCACTCCCTCCCATGAACAGCCAATCCAGTTGACTGGACTCTGAGTCCGACGGCAGAAACGATGGTCTTTCATAGAATCTTCTGAGTACTCGCATCACTCGCGGCACACAGTTACTCCTGAACAACAAAAAAGTGGTTTACTACCTTTTGTGAACATGAATAAGGGAATAATGCTATGTTATACGTCTTCACATTATCAAAGTTGTTGGTTATTACGTTACAAAATATATTGCTGTGAACTTCTTTCTTAAGTTCATAAAATAAAGTCATTGAGAAACGTTATCCTTACCAACCGACATACCACTGGTCCAGACGAAGTTGCGATCGCTTCTTGCTCATTTGAAATACGCTTTTCAACGAGTTGAAGTTGGTTTTGTACGGGAAGAACTGACATCCACGTTCGAGATTCTCATCGTGGGCATCTGTCTTGTTGTAGATCTCCTGGAAAAACTCAAAACTGAACGATCGCAGAGCCAGCCAATGCGACGCAGCATTTTTTATGAGCACAGGTACTGCGGTGTAGGCGTGGTGAGCTAGGAAGTACTCTCTTGTTAAATTTCTCAGAACAGGTATCTGAAAGTAAATGTACAATTACTTTTGTTATCAATCATTAGCATATACCTTTTCTGAATGCTCTGTCAGTGAAGGGGAAGCATTGAAATATCATTAATCACACAATACTCGTTTTGTTATATAAAGTTTATACCTACAATTCGTTTTTATCTCATAAGACGGAAAAGAAAAAACGCAATTGTCTTCGACATTAAACAATTACAATTTATGTAATTGTGCCATTGAAGAAGAAAAGAATTTTTGTCAATTTGGTTACACATTGTTTTACCTTAAAAGCGTATTAATTAATTTTTGCGATTTTGGCCTAAAATCGCAAAAATAAATCCCGCAAAATTTTTTAAAATTAGTCATTCACAAAAATAAATCCCACAAAATTTTTCAAAATTAGTGATTCGCAAAAATAAATCCCGCAAAATTGATGCGCAAAATTTGATTTAGTTTCTACAATTCATTTCTTCGATTAAGGTGTTTTATGGAAGTTTTCATTGTTCCTTTTCACCGTCCACTGTCAATGAAAGAAGATGAACACAATTTTGGTGTTTATTTTCTCATTCCTGATTTGTTTCTCCTGAAAACCTTTCATATAATACGTTTAAAAATGTTTCTTTAATATTATTATTATTATTATTAAAGTGAATATTTATACAGGATAAACTGTTCAGTACTAAATACTGCTATCACACATGTCCTGTTGGTTAGTCCTGGCGTACTTAGGACGCCCGTTTGCGCCTACGAAAATCGCTCAACCCAGACAACTAACCTATTTAAGCTAGACTTGCATTACGCAACGAGTTTCGCTCAAGAACTCAACTGTAACTCAGAAATAAAGATTTGCCGGAGGTGAGATTCGAACCGGCGCTTTTCGGTTTCGTGAGCCGAAAAATTTATCCACTGAGCTACAGTGACTTAAAGCTTATTAGATTTGCAAACATAAATCCCGTAAAAATTCTGCTGTAGACACAATTCGCAAAAATAAATATCGCAAAATTTTCGTCCAGGACCCAATTCGCAAAAATAAATATCGCAAAATTTTCGTCCAGGACCCAATTCGCAATATTAAATACCGCAAAACACAATTTTTTTTAATCATCGAATCGCAAAAATAAACTTCGCAAAAATTAATCCAACATTAATTAATACGCTTAAGGTAAAACCACTATTATGCACTATTATTAAGCCACCATTATGATATTACAGTAGTATCTTTAATTAACACACCTACTTTTGTAAAGTGATTACAAAAACTGCAGTTCTGTAATGGACGAGTAAGGACAATGGTTGTGCTGGTCTGTCCAATCAAACACCTGTCTGTCCCATCGTACACATACGCTCTCCAAAACATTGTGAAAAATTCCAACGAATCTTTGTAAATCTCCGGAGAACGAACGGCCAATAGCACAACAATAACACCCACTAACACACCGCTTTTCCACCAATTCACAGGCTGTGTGTTGTATTTGAACTTGTTCGCTTTGTGATGTTTTTTAAGAGCAATTTTGCAAATGCTAGCTTGTGATTGGCCCTTGATCAAGGCGTTTTCAACAACACGGTTCAACCTCGCATCCATCTCCGTTGCTTTAGTCCATTTTTAAACATCAACTCTATAAAAAAGTATTGAAACAATTACTGACAGCAACAGTTGCACATGGTCAAATAATGAACTGATTATTATTATAAAAATGGTAAATTTTCACGTCTATTTTCCATGCTAGCATGGGTTAAACGGGGTTTCAACAGATGATATTCCCACAATTTTGTAGGTTCAATCATTTGATGATTCATTGGAGCAGACATTGCACACATATAATATTGGTTCAGTGCAAATGTATGTAGCAAGTGAAACTATGTTAGGCATTTTTTGTTTTGATTTTTCTTATATGAAGTGAATCATTACTTCTGCATTTCTGTATTTAAAAGTCTGAGATAATAAAGTACAAAAAAACATAATTAATATTAAGGTCATGTTGACGTACATATCAATATTTATTCTAAACCCAAGCCTGAATATGCTTATAAATGTTATGCTTACACCGGATCCAACATTAAAACCCTAATTTGAGCAAAAGGAATGACCAAATCAGTTTTCAATCAATATGTTGTTAGGATTGCATGAACTGGGAGATAATCCGTCCATGCACTCTTCTTTCATTAATGGATCCATTGATCCATCTATCTTTTTTCTTTTTTGTTTAAAAAAAAAAATCAAAAAAAATTTATCTATCGGCTTAATATCTGTTTTCCATGCTAGACATGAAAAACGTGAAAACACCGAAACTTTGACACATTAACTGGAGAGGAGAGGTATTGATATTATACTTCAAATTATATTCCTAATTGTGATTACCCTTATTGTTACTTTGTTTTACCCTTTGTCGACATTACACATTCTAAACTAATAAATTATAAGACATAGACATTGTATAGACAAGTCAAATGGAACATTAAAAATAGAACATAAATGTAGCAAGATCCACACTAAAACAATCCAGTTAGATTAAACACTTCTCTTATTATAGAAAGTTACATTGTCTTGATATTCCTCTTGTTCTCCACTTAAATAGAGTTTTTTTCGTGGACAGAAGTAACACTCTCATTAATGTTTATATAGTGCCAGCTGCGCATGCATTGAAACAAAAAGTGTGAATCTGAACACATGATAAAACTTTTAGTTTCAAATACATATAACAAATATCACTGAAAGAGGTGCCTTATCCAATATGAATTATTCAACTGTATGAAACGAAAAGCTCCTGTTGTTTCTCAATAAAACATACTTTAGCAGAAAACTTAAAGTTGAGAATTATTAATCTGTTTTTCTACACTACAAAGAATGCATGGGCATACATCTATCTGAACCAAATGCTTCTTTTGTGATTCTTTTTTTTCGGTATTGGGTGATGGTATTTGAGTGTGTTTGAATCCTGATTTTTTTCAGTGCTTCTTTGTAAAAGGGTCTCAAACAGGTTGTTTGTTTGCTGTTCACCATTTATGATTACTTAGTGGATATTCTACATGGATGGTGGGAAGAACAGTGTACAGGCGTCTCAAAACTTCAAATTCAAATATTGATGATTCGAAACAACTTTGTTTTTTGTGTTACGTTTTATAAACTTCTATTAATGTCTGAAACAATTTTGCTTTATCTTTTTTAAAATTCACGAATTCGAGTCACAAAACAATTAAGTAGTTTATCTTGGAATACCCTTAAAACAAGCAGTGTTCTGCTACCTCTGCCTAGAATTAGATTTTAAGTTTCATACAAAAGCTACTTAATTTTACTAAATTAGTAATTTTAACAAATCCTTTAGTAGAAAAACATGAGAACAATGCACAAAACAAGAATGTTGTAACAAATATCAACGTTTTTACAACACATTTTGCATTGTTTACCACTATTGGTCTTTGTCATCAGTGGTATTGATCCAACAGGATTACTAGTATAGGATAGTCTATATATAGATCACTAGTACCACTATATATATCACTAATTATCGTTATCTACAAAAATCTTTACTTCTGGTTCCTGATCTAAAAGAAATAACACTAAAATATTGATGTGATGGAAATCCTTTATTAAAAATTTGTTGATAATAGATGTGAGGAGCATGCCAGAGCTACGATTTGAATTTATGATTTATGAATCAGCTTTTTCGTGTTGACATGCTAACTAATTTACTACAGAAACATGAGAACTTGTTATTAACTGCTAATTATGCTAATTATGCTTGTTGGAGAAATGTATATAATTCTTGGTTCAACTGCTTCTTTACCTTCAATGAATGACTGCTCAATTTTTAAGTTAAGAAGCATATATTCCATTTCTCATAAGTTTGTTAAAATCATATAAATAAATGTGTACCTTCATATCCTGACTTGTGATCAAACTCCACCTGCTCACCCTTCACAAGAACCACTGTTTAAACTGAGTTGGAAGTGAATTTAGGACTTTTCATGCCACATCACAAATTGTGCAAGTTGAAAAGTTAGATGATTGTATAAATACTATAAATAACATCTAAAAGATATGTATTGATAATTTACGTGTTGAAATCCAATGACAATTAAATCTACCATTGCATCGCTAAATAATAGATGATAATAAAAATCTTCAGTAGTTTGACTGTTCTGGCTTCAAAATCCTGTATACATCTCTATCCATTATTATGAGATCATATAATTTAGAAAAATTATATATTTATATACATGTAAACACAGATAAGATACAGTATAGGCAGAAGGTGGACGAAAAGTGCAATATTTCCCCGGAGTTGGCCCAACTATAGGCTATAAAGTAGTTGAAGTCGTCAATGATCAAACCATATGTTATGTATATCATAATCATATATATATATACACGTATATTTTTTTCATAAGAAACTAGATCTAGACGCCCTCAAATACCGTAAATGACTGAATAAGCGCCCTCTGCCGAATAAACGCCCCTGCTGAATAAACATATTAATAAGCGCCCCTGCTGAATAAGCGCCCCTCCCTCCCTGGGTTGTAAGGGGGCGCTTATTCAAACAAACATATAAAAGACAAAAATTGATATTAAGACGATATTAGGATATTATTAACTATATATTAAATATAGGCATTTTACTTACATGCTGATTTATGTCAAATTCTATGTAAAAATGTGAATATATGTTGTTTTTCGTTTCTCCAGCATCCTTTTAAGAATGTTGGCAACCCGCAAATCCTTGGTATTTGCGATGTACTTTGCAGGAATAACAAGTCCAACTTCTCGTTTTCTTTTGCCGATAACAATTGCGTCAGTTTATAGTATTTGAAATTTTATTTTGACTTTTATTAGATATATACTATGTTATTTATATGTTTATTGATTTCCTGATTCAAATGAATAAGCGCCCCTGCCAAATAAGCGCCCCCTCTGAAAGTTAAAATTTCTAATAAGCGCCCTGGGCGTTTATTCAGTCATTTACGGTAGTTAAGAAACTGTACTACTACAAAAATATTTCCTAAGAAGCCTTTGTCTGGTTACTTAACACCCCCCCCCCCAAAAAAAAATAAATAAATAAATAAGAAACTGCAACTACTAGGGCCTTTGCTTAGTTTCTTATAAAAAAAAATATGTGTATATAATCATATATAACCAATATATATTTAAAGAGTTATATATTTCTTTGTCATTCTTATAGTTGAACTATTAAGAGATCTAGCTAAGTATTTTGCTGTTTCACAAAAAACCTTTTTCTTCTTCTTTGACTTCACTGATTTCTCTTTTTAGTTTGTATATAACTACTTTTTCAAGCATAAAAAAGTTAAGGCCTACATTACAGAAAAATTCGACCAGTGGTTAGCAGAAAGTTTACACGAATTTACTGAAGCTGGAAATATCAAAGCAGCACCACGGCAGAAAATTGTTCAGTGGATTCTCGAATCGTGGTCACATCTATCGAAAGAAATGATTGCCGAGTCGTTCAAGGTTTGCGCCCTAAATCTCCCAACAAATGGCTCTGAAGATGACCAAATACATTGCTTTAAGGAAGGTACGACTTGTGAGGCAGGAGCAGAAAAGTTAAAAGCACAACTAGCTGTAATGACAAACGAGGAGATAGGTGATACCAATCCCTTTTCTTTCATTAATGAAGAAGATATGGAGGCTGCGACCCAGCCATTCCACCTCCTCGATGACGATGAAGAGAATGACGAGAAACTTGATATCATGTAGTCGACGTACATCTTCTCGATTGTATTACTTTTGTTGATGGACTTTGTTTATTAACGCCCCTCCCTTACTAACGCTCCTCCCGAATAAACGCCCAAGGTAAAATTCGTTTGTTAAAATAAACGCCCAGGGCGTTTAATCGGTCATTTACGGTAACTAAAGTCTCTTAGTGACAAGAAAACAATCTCGTATTGAATCGGTGAGGAAATTTGGCCGGAACAATCAAAAGCAAAAGTTAATTAAAAGAGTTAATTAAAAGATTAATTTGCACGCACGCAATTCGTACAAAACAATGGGTAAGTAGAGTAGAATATTCAATATTCAAAAACAAAAGCGGATCCTAAACATACAGTCAACTGTCAGAAGTGGTTGCGAATATATTCACTTGTCGATTGAATGAAACATTAAAATAAAGGATGAAACAGTTTTATCATGTTACCAAAATATCTTCCAGAACTTTAACAGGCTTTTCACACACTAACAATAAAAGAAGGGTTGTGTGCAGTGGCATTGGAATCGTTTCTCCTTTAGGCTGTGGGACAAGTTATGCTTGGGAGAATCTTATAAATGGGAAAATTGCTGTCACATTTAATGATCGACCAGGGTTTGAAAGTTTTTCATCAAAGGTAGCCGCTTTTGTTCCTACTGGAAATAAACCTGGTGAGTTTTGTAACACATTTACAAAGTCAGAGAGGAAATATTTATCGTTAGGCATGATGTACGCTTTAATAGCTGCTGAAGAAGCCTTAGGTGATGCAGATTGGAAGCCAACAAGTTTTCGTGATTGTCAAATGACAGGTGTAACGATAGGTTGTGTCGCGAATGACGCAAATATGGTTACTGATATGCATACAGTATTGCAAGCTTCTGGGCATCGACGTGTCAGTCCATATTTTATCCCAAAAATGCTTAATAACATGGGTGCCGGAAATGTTTCGATAAAGTATGGATTTCACGGTCCTAATTACTCCGTTTCAACAGCTTGCACGACTGGTACCCATTCAGTGGGCGATGCAACGAGAATGATCAGCTATGGAGATGCCAACGTGATGGTTTGCGGAGCACATGATTCATTAATAACAACACCTTTAGTGGTGGCAGGTCTTTCTCAAAGTCGCGCCTTATCGACATCTTTTAATGAGACACCAGAACTGTCATCTCGCCCATTCGACAGTGATCGAGATGGATTTGTGATGGGAGAGGGTGCAGCCGTTTTAGTGTTGGAAGAGTACGAACATGCCCTGAAGAGAAAGTGTAAAATTTACGGAGAGGTATTGGGATATGGAATGTCTGGGGATGGCTTTCATATAACTGCACCACACAAAGAAGGTCTAGGTGCAGTTTTATGTATGCAAGCTGCTTTAAAGGATGCCAATGTTAAACCACATGAAGTAAGTTATGTTAATGCACATGCTACTTCCACACCTATAGGTGATCTTATTGAAAACAACGCAATTAAAAAGGTTTTTGGAAATCATTCCTCAAAGTTAAAGATCTCTTCTTTCAAAGGTGCTATTGGACATTTATGTGGTGCAGCTGGCACGTTTGAAATTGCTTGCACCTTGCTCTCTCTTTACCACAAAATAATACCACCTACAATGAATATATACAAGCTGAATGAAGAAGAATTTGATCTTGATTATGTCCCTAACCAGTCACAACCTTTTAAGACATTTTACGGCTCACGTAGAATAGCCGTTAAGAATTCGTTTGGTTTTGGTGGAACAAACGCATGTCTTTGTTTAGCTGAAATGCCTTAACACAAGTTTCACTTAAAAATATTACTGGTAGAGTAACTATTGAAGATGCAGGGCGGTGGCCCATAAATCCTCCCTTACTCTGCAATAAATTCCTGGTTACGCTGCTGCAGCCTGATATGTATGCATGTACGCATATTTAATGATTGAGTCGCTCATTTTGAACTTTTTGTTATATATTTGTACAGAGTTTTCTTTAATTTATGCATTTATTTACATATTTATTTTTTTGTCAAGTCTTTTTTAAATGATTTGCTTTCACGTGCCACAGTTAAAATAAATGCACTTGATGTATTGTGCAACAATTTTTGCGTGGTCTGTTCTTAATTCCAAATTATTTGTGAACGCTGGCTTTTATTTATGCCAATCTTAAGTTTTCTATGCAATCCAAATCATGTTTGGGCACGTCCCATTGCAACTTTCCGTTGGTGTATTATAAAGACATTCTGCTTTGAAAATAAACGCAGTAACAACAAAGTGAACAGGCTTTTAATGGGTTTTAGCCGGTAAAGCTCGACTGCTTTACTTGTTGGAAACCGTAAACCGAGAAAATGAGTCAGACACATCTTTCTGCACGGTTGCGACTAATTCCTATCTGTTGAGTCAGATATCCTCAGGATGCATAATTCATTTTTACATATGTAATTAATTATGCGTTGCATAATTACATACTTTGTCATGCCGTAGGGTTATTAATTACGGAGTACCAATTTTCCAAATTTTAACAATTTTACTCAAAAACTATGAAAGTAATTCTCTGCCACTTTTGAGCCTGTTTATCTCATTTACCTCTTACAGGTTGCATATGATTTTATTGTTTTATTTTCTTCCTTTTTCTTAACGGATAGGAATTAATCACAACCTTTCTTGCCCAACTCGAGGTTTATCTGTGCAAAATTCAACGCGCTTCACAATATTAAGGAGATCATTTATATTTTATTTATATAAAAATATTTATATGTCTTTTATTTATAACTCTGAATTAATTAGCTTCCCGAAGCAAATAGAAGATAGAAATCTGCGTCTTGAATGAATCACATTTGTTTGCTTTTCCAGAGGTTGAAGGTGTTTAATGGGTGAAAAGCGTTGATTGAAATTAATGAAAATAAAAAATAAAGCGGTTATATCGTAGCTAAATAGCAAATTAAGTTTAACTAACTTTGGTAGGTACCGTTATTGATTGATTAAACGCCCTCTTCCAATTTAACGCCCCGTGTGAAAATTGATTTGGTAACTAAACGCCCCTTTCGAATAAACGCTTCCCTATTCTTTTTTTTAAGAGTGAATTTTAATGGCGAGGTTTCGAATAAACGCCCCTCCCGTAATAGCCATGTTAGATATTTACCACCAAAGCTTAGAAATCGCTCTAGAAAATACCCAAAATACTTTAGGGTGCTTAGAAAATAACTCAAACGGTTAGTTAGTTAAAATTTAGCAAGAGAAACTGTTTACTCTCTGGAGTTTAGAGTACAGTTAATCAGATTGATAAAAACTTAAGTCGGCTGAAAATGAACACTTACTGATATGAACCATTAAAGTAGATTGATGCTGAATTTCTCAATCCAATCCTTCAATTACTGCAACCCCTTGATTTCTAAAAAAGGAAAATTGTTAAAACGACAAATATGCTCCCTGAATAAACACCTCCCAGTAACCCCAGGGCCTGGTAATTTGGTGATAGCCGTATCGAGGATTGTTGTTGCTATTATTGTTGCTGTTAACTTAATTAAAGCACGTGAAAAATTTGTCTGCTTTGCGAATAACGTATATTGCATTCAGTTTTTCCATTTGTAATTTAAGTTGCAAACTGTTGATCTTTATTTTTCTCACAACTGCGGCTGCTTAGGAATTATCGTTAAGTTATCAACTTCCCAAGTGTTTTTGCTTGACGTTATTTTTCATAGTTGTGGAAAGAAATTTCAAAACAATTACTTCTTCCTAAATTACAATTTATTTGCCAGCTAATAGATTTTCGTGTGATAATATTGCACAATTATTTCCATTAAAAAACATTGCGTTGGTGCTGGAGGTAAATGTTATATGGAAACTTTACCAAAAAGTTCTTTGTCAAATTTTTCCATCACACGAAAATGGCCGGGCAAATAAAATGTATAATTTAGGAAGAAATAATTGTTTTAGAATTTCATCCTACCACTGTTTAATTTCAATTCATCACGTATCCGTTAACACGTGCGTTATCTTGTGCACCCTCTTGATTTTGACACTATTGTGATTTCCGTTTCATACCAAATGACCCCGCTACCTGCAAGGATATTCCTGTTCACGATGCAAGCAATCGAACTAATGCACAAACTAAGGTATTATAACCACTGAGATCTCTGACCAGCTATTCAGCAGAAAAATACTTCCTGCATTGAACAAAAAGTTTTTAAACATTCATACGCCCTGGTGAAAATGCGTCGAATCAGAAGTGCTTTATTTTAGAGCTTGTGCCATAAATTCCTTGTTAAATTAATAAAATACGATGTGATATCCGCAACTCTCAAAATAGTGTTTTACCTTGTAAATGGTTGGTCAGTCGTAGGTTTCTAAACATAGAATTGCACTTATTGCAATCGATTTCATGAAAAATACACCAGTTACATTTTATTACTTTACAACAGTAAAGGCTGAAAATAAACATTTTGGTGCCAAAAATCAACTCCAAAAATATCAGAAATTAGTCTATAGTTTGCATTACAAAACAATCTATATCTTGAGAACAAAAAATGCTAGAGACCCAACCCATTCTGAAGGCCTATTTTAATAGGCAAAGCGATGGCATGAAAATTATAAGGATTTAAAGAAGTTTGAAAAATGACCTTAAGGGGGGAGACCCCTCAGAAATTTTCAATATTTTGGATTTTTTTATTTTAGCTATATAGCTTCCAAAATTATTAAGGAATTCAGATTTTTAAACTGTTTTTTATAATCTTTTTTGGTTTTAAAGATATTTAAAATTTTGTAGGATCCATCAGTCAAAATTTTCTTTAGCAACGCCCCTGGCAACGTCAAAAACCTTCACAAACACCTGATTTTTGCACTCTTGGGGGCGTTTAAAGCGTTTTTTTATTAAAGAGCTAATATCTAATTTGGTTCCCGGAAATCATTGGTCATATATTGAAACTTCATTTTTTCTTTATGAATGAAAATTCTGTTTCACTCATTTTGTAGGTCAATGTTCCAGTAAGGTTCTCTAAAAAACTTAGCTTCCATAATGTGTTAGTTGAAAGGCTATTTGTTCCAGGGCAAACCATATTTTTTGGCTATTTTTACGGTTGGCATGGCAACGGTCAGCTAATTTGTATTTTTTTCTTCGCGAATGTATTTCTTTTTTAATATGTTACCAAACTAAAGTATTGAATTTGTCTCTTATTTTCAGTTCAAAAAACATTTTTCGCCTATAAAAAGCTGTTAGTCGAGGATATGAGGCAGTTCTCGGGAGCAGAAGAGAAAAGAAGTAAACAGCTGTGTTTGGATTGATGTTCCTTAAAGTTTTTTATGTTAACGGTGCTTCAACGGCAGATTCACGCCATAGACACTACTCCCACTATCAATTTGGTCGGTGACTTGTTGGTTGTTACCATCATTCAAATTTGCTCTTGAGAAACTCTTTAGCGTGACCATTGACGTCCACACCCAAAGGCTGAAAATGATCTGTCATATTATTAGGGACATGTACGATCACGCAATCATTCTCTTCGATTAACTTGGTGACATGTTCCGTGACTTGGCCTTTGAAAACATCAAAAATCAGCATCGCCTTTTGTCCTCCCGGTAATTCTAACTGAGCTTTTCTTTTCTTGAAGTACGGGAAAACCACTCTTTCCAAATGCTCGACTACCTTTTCTGCGTTGCTCCAATGGTTTGCAGTGCGTGTGCCATTCCAATAATCCGGAAACTCCACCCCTTTTGGAAGAAAACGATCGAGGGTTCCTTGGTAAATCAGTTGCATCGGTAGAAGCCGGCCTGACAAGGTGACAGTGAAAGTACCAGTTATTTGCTTTTTTTTCTCCTACCAACAAGCGGAACGTTAGAAGCGCCTTGTGTGTGATAGGTTCGCTTCCTGTGCAAACACAGTTATGGTAAAACAAAAGATTTTTCTTCTTTTTACAAAAATAACTCTTATTTGTCATCTTCATCATCACTCGCGTCCAAAAAGGTGAATTGGAAAGAATCTCATATATATTGGGGACTGGTACTGACTCTCCCACTTGTTTTACGCTATCTTCTTCTTAACTGTCAGTGTATTTCCAGCGCATCCATCGCCTTTGGTGTGACGTGTAACAGCAGCCGTACTAGAAAAATAAACGTGACAATCCTTGCAGATTCGTTTGCCTAGATCCTTTTGCACACTTGGAAAATACAAATCGTATGGCATGTGTACATAATCACATTCTGAGACCAGTTTGTCGAGTGGCGTTATTTTCCAAAGATCTGGAAACTTGTCAGAAGATTTTATGTTTTTAGGGTTTGGTATACATAATCGTTACATGTACCTTCTATATTTTCCTTCTCTGCTATCCTATTAGGACTAATCAATGTCGTCGCTGACTCCATTCGCTCCATTAACTTCGAAGAGTGGTGTTTATTTGTAGGCGGCGTATAAAAGAGGAAATACGATAATTGTTTTAGAACAATGAACTTGGAAGTTTATTGCGCAGATCTGGTACAGGCTATAAAGTGAAGGTTGTGTATTTTTTCTGTGTATTAAAGATATCAACCAAAATTATTTTTTGTGGACGTCTCCCAATAAAAGGATTCCCACCCCCATATAGCATCCGCATCCATCACCATTTTCAGCCAATTTTTTCCGACCCCACCGTCGTTTTTGGAAAAGGCATGAAATGACTTGATATGCCATGTAAAAGGTTAGACTTTTAAAGAAACACATAACTTTTGTCCTTTGTCCTTCTTCGTACTATTAAAATTGTGAATATAATTAATTTCACAACATATTAAATATAGAAAATATGATAGTTAAATAATACAAAAATCTTTAATCAAATTAAAAAAATGTTTCATCCCACAACCACAATATTTTATCAAAAATAAGACAGCACAGATAATGCGACAACAAAATTACAATATATATTACACCCACAGTACAATCCCAATCTTTCAGGAAAGGTAATGCTTTCTGACGAACTCTTCTTCATTGTGTGTTGCAAGCATACCGAAATGAATTTTCTCCATGCAGATTTTCGTTTTCACCGGATGGTGTGCTACCAAGTGTGGGTTGAAATGGCAGTCAGCAGTGAAAAATTGGAACCTGTCACTATGAAAGGGAGTTGCATCCGCGTTCCTGACCAGTATGCCTATATAAGCGTCATCTATTTTCAACGGCTGCGATGTGATGTAAGGTATCATATTGACGACGAGGTCTCTTGAAAATACTACCGCACCTCCTGCACAGTAATCGGGATAGCAGTTTGAAGCATACTCGTTCAAGCTAACATTGTACTTACCCTTTCTCATTACGTGAGGATTGTGATGATGATAGCCAAGGTAGAGTTTTGATTTCGGCAATTCTGCTGAATTCAACATTAAAAAAAGTTGCCGCAAGTTCACATAGACGTCGTCATCCGCTTTGAGCAGATAGTCAAAATCACAGTACCTATACGCCCATTCAAACTGCGCCTCCACTTTGTAAGAGAGCGAATAAAAGTCTTCGAACATATCAGTAAGTATCAAGTCTTTGTGAATGCTCACTTCCTCCTTCAATCGTTGCATGATCATCTTGTCCCTAGACTTCGACACAGTGAAAAAGGTGCGGTAATCGTTGTTCGCAAGTGTGTTAAAACTACTGCCCCAAAACCGCCGTATTGTTTCTCTGCGCTCAAAATTTATTACGTTACTGGTGACGACAATCAACAGCAGCAACCGACGACTATCACACGAGAAGTTTGAGAGAAGTTTCGTGAAGTGTCTTTTTGAGGTGAGACTCCAATGAGCGAAGTTCCCTTTAACGTCCACCTGTTTCGAGTCCAAAACACAGACAATCGGAATATAACGACAAATCTCGTGGTAAATAACAACAAATAAAACAACCATGATGACTAAACGTTTCACTTTTCCCATTCTTTGTCACTGAAATGATGATTGTTAATCGAGTCTAATGAATTATTATTTCAGTTAGGGTCAACATTAGTAACATTGACAGTAACAATATAATAGTAACATATATATAATAGTGATATATAATATATAGATATATTGCCTAACAAGCAATCATGTGAAACTCAGCAGAATTTTGGAAACATGAAAATCTTGAAAACCATAGAAACATAAATATATATAATTTACAAATAGTCGGAGAGACTGTAATAGAGGGATTTGGGCCTAAAACAGTTAAAACCTCAAAAAAAGTTATCAAGATGAAACTTTCAGGAAAGTACCATTTTTACCTTGATAGTTTCATTTAATGGTTTTTAAATTTGTTAAAGTTGAAGTTTTGGTGATTTGCGACCGAGTCACGCAACAAAATAGCAGTGTTCCAGCATTGGGATTTCAGTGGAATTTTAATATGTTATTACTATGGTAAATATGGAACTTTCCTGAAAATGTCAGCTGGATACCTTGGCAGTTGACAAGAAAAAAGACTCAGAAGAGTTAGAGTCAAAGTCAGAAGTTATTGTAATAATAGACAACTGTTTTTATCTCCATTCTGATCACAAATTTGACAATAATAACTTAAGAAGATGAGAGAATTGAAAAGTATATATATATATATATATACTAAAAACACTCATTTTGTTTTTTTTGTCATTCTCTTCATAATTGTAAGTTCCATCGAAAAATAGGTAAAAACCCCAGCAGGGTGTGTAGACATTCACAATAAAACATTTTTTTAAACTGTGGTTAGAGTTGCGACAGCGGACCTTATATTTCTATATGTAAGTGTTAGGGATAGGTTTAGGGTCAAGTAAGGTTAGGTTTCTTAGTAAGAAAGTAACTGATTTACAATGAAATGTTGGGTCTATATATATATATATATATATATATATATATATATATATATATATATATATATATATATATATATATATATATATATATATATATATATATATATATATATATATATATATATATCCGCAGATATAAAAGACCCGCTCTCGGAACAATATCCACAACCTTTTTTAAATGCATTTAAATATATATACTCTACATATACAGTATTATTTGGACCATAAATTGTCATCAATTCATTTTTAAATGAACAGTACACCAAAGAGAAATATTGAGATAAAAAAAGGAGATAAAATTTTGCAGTCAAATTTAGAGGAGCAGAATTTATCAACTCCAACATACTATAGATCTCTACAACTAAATATAATTTAAGCTCAGTACAGTACTGTAATAGACTAACTGGAAATAAATCGTTGACTTTATAAGACCAGAAATTCTAAGAGAAGAGCGTAGAAATTTAAATGCATGTGGGAAAAATCAGGTATATAAAGTTTTTCAAACTTGAAGATATCCAACGAATAACCAAAAGTGAGAGTAAAAAAAAATACCAAAACAACAGCAACAAAGAACGTATATCGCGGCAACGGCGGAATCATTTCCCGAAGTCTCATTGCGAAATGAGAGAACGCAAAAAACAAGAGCCGTTAATTGGTAATAATGGCGCAATAAGCTTCCTTGCTGTCATATTTGTTGATGTTATGAATGTTTTGCTATATTTTTCACATAAATAATAGAATATTTTTTGACATTCACTAAAAATATAAAGTTTAAAAAATAATTAATAAATTTTTATATATTAGTTAGGGATAGCGTGGACTCCCCCCCCGTGGTTGTTGTTTTAACTCAATGTTAAACACCTTTTCATGGAGACCAAAATAACTAACCTAGTTGTTTAAAATACTAAAAGTCATTAACAATTTTTTTATTTGATCATTTTTGAAGTTATTCCAAATTACAAGAGTAAAAACAATACCCTGGTAAAAGATAGAGAAGTTTTTATTTAAGTTTAAGAGATTGGTCGATAATTACTTACAATGTCCTGGTAAGATTTTGTATACACCGTTACCGAAATCCTGTAACGTTCATATATTTATATATCGCCCCATATAAACTGATTGAAGCCATTTTAAAAAGGGACGTTACTAAGAGTTACACTAATTACAGGTTTATCATTCGCAATTGTAAACCAGTAGCGTTCAAGCTCAAGAATCTTTATGTTTTGATCTAGAAAAACTTTGCTGGACATTTTGGATTTCCTTCAAGAAATATGTATGCAATATAAATAATAATAATATATGCAAGAATATATGTTCATATGACGTCAAAAAAAAATTATTACTGACGCCATTTTCACATCCCTCGCAGTTTCAAATTCTCTTTTTTTACAATAATTCTTTCTAGTGGGGCAGGTGTGTGTCAAATCTTGACGATTTTGTGCTATTTAGGGTACAAGCATGAAACTTGGCATGTATACAAGTAAGGCCGTAACAATTATTTTAAGCCTCAGACCCACTTACCAAATACCCCATTTTGGTTTCCATGACAACAAGGCACATTAGCAACTCGAAAATTAAAAAAGCACTTTTATACCATTCGATAGTACATCAGAAATGGAGCAAAAAATATAAAAACACCTCATGCTAAAAATAAACTGGTAACGAGTTACAGGCTTTTGAAAATGTTAAATCCATGGGGTAAATTTTATTGTTTTTATTAGACAAAAGATTGAAAAATCACTTAACGTAATTACATATATCCAAATGCACAAAATACATAATTAACATATTGTAGAAGCAGATAGTTTTTGGTTTTTATAATTCTTCAACACAAAATTTGTATTAAAAAGTTGTCAATGATTGAACATTGACCCTTGAATGTTATTCGAATGCAATTTCGCTCTATTTCACGATTTTTGTTGTCTATTTCTTCTAATATTTTATTGTCTCGAGCATGTTTAGTTTGTGTTTGTCCCAGAGGAAAAAGTGCTTTCTCGTTTTTTTTCTAACACGAAGAAAAACAGAGTTGACTGTGTTTTAAGAGATATGAACTCGTAGTGACGATATGGCTAGAAAGAAGATTTAGCAGTGAATCAATCGGGAATTTAAGTATAGACTGGGATTTATTTTTGTATTGTCAAAAGAAAACGAAAGAAATTTGATATGTTCGGCAAGATTAAAAAGAACAAACCATGATTTGCAACTTGCAAGAAAATTTCCATAAATATTGAAAAGGCTGAAAGGTAAGTGTCACGCCGATTTCGCTTTTATTTGGCAACTTAGACGAAAATCTTTTGACCGAAAGTTTCGTTAAAAACGATGTCAAGTTTCACATGTCATGTGCAAATAAGTTTAGTGATACGAAATTGGACCGGTGTCGCGTGCTGTAGGTGTAACCGTTCCTGAAAGTGTATATTACCTAGTGCGCATGCTTGAACGATGCTTTTAAAAATGGTAGATCGCAAAAAGTTGCGATCTTATAAATCCAATCAGTCTCGACATTGATGGAATATATTATGTAATTTCAAGACCCGATGTAAGAAGTTGTCGAGAGTTGCGCTTTTTAATTGCTTGAATAAAGAGAAAATTGGAGTAAATGAATGAAAATATGTATATTCCGTGAATGGATATTATTAAACATCAATATTCAGTTTTTGCGATGACCATTTCACATTTTTCTCTTATTATGGCTTTATATAAATCATATAATTTATGTTAATCTTTTATAAAGGAAGATAGCCATTTTTGTTATATTTATCGCAGAATGTTACTGTCATATAATTCATGTTTGGTCTTTCTACATTTTGGACGATTTTTTAACTTGTGAGACCACCTTTTGTTTTGTTTCTAATTATATCTAAGTACATATAATGTGATTTATGTTTTTACACCTTTATTTCTATATTCGCGTCACCGGTGTAGCGTGCTGAGGAGTAACCGTGCTGAGAGGTGTAATAAAAAGTTAAGTCTAAATCCAATCAGTCTGAGCCAATGATATATATATATATATATATATATATATATATATATATATATATATATATATCATTGGTCTGAGCTTTAATGATTTAATTTACAGACTACTTTTTCATCTCTTTCACTGCTAATTTTTAAAAACACATTTTATATGGTTAGAAAATTGAAAATCTCTCGATTGCGCACTGGGTTATTTTAACCCTCGGTACATACCACCGTGGTGAGATTGTTAAGCGAACTAACAGTTATTTGTAGCTAGCTGGCTATATTTAAAGAATATGTGAAATCAAGTGTTGATATCCAATATCGTAGCTATATAGCTAGCTAGCTAGCTATATATATAATATACTTTAGAAACTTTCTAAAGTATATTCAAACATAATAAACTACTACTACTTCTGTACATGACAAAAGTAATATAAATAGTTTCTTTGTCCTCATCAAACTTGTAACCATTTTTAGATATTTCTGTAAGTATGCAAGGCCCATAAAAACATATTTAGACTACTATTTTTGTATTCAATGGAATAGCACAAGTAAGTAATGTATTACCGCCTTATAACTTATACTATCCACGAGTTGATATACATGTATATTGTTTGCTACATTGATATGTTAAACTTGACATGTACATCAACATGTGGTGATAAACATCACCTTTAAATATGATATTATGCACATATGATACTTGTATATAAATGCAATACTACACTCTTTCAATACAAGTCTAGATACAAGTTATCCATAGGTGATAAAGTTAAAGTTAAATTAGATTTAATTTTAATATATAAAAAAAAATTGCAAATATAATCCTCAAATAAACATGATTTGAAGTTGTATTATAAAATCTATATATATTGAATTCCAGGACAAATGACAGTAAACTAGATTTACATAAAAAACAATGAGGGGGTTCTGAATGTGGACTGTTTGCTCTGGCTGTGGACACCTGAGTCTCTGTAACGGACGGGTTCCTGAGTGATGCGACTGATCGCAAGGCCTCATGAAACTCATGCGAGTTAACTTGATTGCATCCGCAACGAAAAACTGACTCTTTTCCCGAAAATTTCTTCCCAAAGCCGACACATCGAACCTCCAAGAACAGAACATGTACTCATTTAATGTCACTGCAGACAACCCTACCCCATTCACACCAAGCCACGCTTCCTAATCGAGTGTTCTGGGTGCAGCAGTTGATTTCATCATGGGTGCGAGCGTGTCCCACGTGTGGTGCTTCCAGACATTCCTTTCTTTTGTAAAAACTGTCAGTAATTTTTTTTGTTATCATTTGTATATAATACTTGGAATGTATATATTGCTTCATGTCAGGTCTGGTCTGGATGATCTGCTACAGGTACCATGTAAACTTGTAGACTACCTGTCTCATGGTCGGGTCGTCGGTGACTAAACCGGCTCCCCTATTAAGCTTGTCCTGGTGAGGAGGGTGTGTGCACACCCAGCAGGACGAAAAATAAGACCTGTCAAAGGGCGGATGAGCCCACTTGGCTATGGACATTGATTGATATATTGTTTATTTCAATTTCTGTATAATTGTAATTTCATTTGTGGATATACCTTTATAAATTTATTACTGTAAAAATTGTCATTCCTCGGACGAACACCAAGTACTACTTGTCTCCATATTTCCCAATTGTTTATGGTTAATTTCCCAATCCCATCACAGCCAAAAATGATAATCTGAGCACAATCCCTGCACAGCCAAAAATAAAACATTTATCCACTCCCAGTACAGTCAAAAATCTAAATTTTACAAGCAAATTAATACAAATTTTACTCATATTTTTTCTTTATTCAAGCAAATAAAAAGCGCAACTCCTTAACAACTTCTTACATCGGGTCTTGAAATTACATAATATATTCCATCATTGTCGAGACTGATTGGATTTATAAGATCGCAACTTTTTGCGACTACCATTTTTAAAATCATCGTTCAAGCATGCGCAACAGGTAGTATTACACCTCTCAGCACGTTACACCGGACATAAAAAACGACTTCAACGAGACGAAGACAAAGAAGAGGTCAACGACAGTACCGAAGAAACTTTCTCAACAGATAATTCAACAAACATGAAAAGTTCCTCAATAGGGTGGAGTGAAAATTTTGAGAATTTTTTTTCTTTTTTGTGGAGGATAACCAACGACATTATATACATATATCGTCTGTTTGTATTTTATAGGTCAAAACATTTAATGCACTACTAAACAATAATATAAGATTGGTGGTTATTGAATGATCTTTATCCATGTTTTGACCTTCTTGTGATCAATTTGGGTTGAATACACTGACTACAATGACGATCATGTCCTGCCCGATACAAGACTGCGGCTTCCAAACGGAGGATGTTGACGTCATAGGCGCAGCTGCGATCCTCAACGTACACTCACATGTGCACGTCAACACATCACGGCCGACGTCTTTAGCCAATGCGCCCAAGTACACTAGACCGAAGATTCAGCACAATGCAACGGGTGAAGACTGGAATGCTTTTCTCAGACGCTGGAAAACATTTCAAAACGGAGCGGGAATTGACGATGCTACTGCACCGAGCCAGCTCCTCGAGTGCACCAGCGAGCAGCTTGGAAATGTAGTTCTTCGTGCACATCCCAAGTTCACATCTGAGACAATCGCTGATGCCCTCACACAGCTGAAGTTAATTGCGGTGATCCCAGTTGCTTTGGGTGTTCTTCGAGCTGACCTGGCTGCAATGCGTCAAGATCCGGACGAAACCTTCAGAACTTTTGCTGCTCGTGTCCAGGGGAAGGCTGAGACGTGTGAGTTCCGGACAGGGTTCAATAAGGACTGTCCCAACTGCCACACTACTGTGAAGGGCCATATCTACTACACCGACAAAATCATCCGTGATGTCCTCATGATGGGTGTGGCCGACATGGACATCAAATCAAATCAATGTATTTCGTGCTTATCAAATTTGGGTAAATATCTGTGCACAAATACAAATAGCACAGGAACGTTGCAAATAGTGAAACACTACAAAATACACAACAACCTCATATTGATAAGTTATATAACTCAAAAGTAAAAGTAAAACTGCAAAGTACAATAAAAAAACCTAAATTGCCAAATGTTCTCATGGCAAAAATGCTTGAGTGGTTGGATTAGGTGAGAAAAAATTGGAATAAAAAAGTAAAAAAAAAAAAAAAGAAGAAGAAAAAAGAAAAGAAAAGACAGCAAACAAAAAATTGTATATATATACACCAGAGATAAACTACCACATTATATAAAATAAAAAAAATGTATTATGAATTTTTGTCTCTAAAGTAATTAAGAAGGGCTTTCGAAAATTTACTTTTAGATTGGGACCGGTTTTGGTCCATTTTAAGTTCTTTAGGCAGGGTATTCCAATCACGGATACATTGATATGTAATGGAATTGATACCATATGTAAATGTATTTTTATGAGGTACCAAGAGGTTGTTGTTTGCAACTGACCGTAGATTATGATGGTCTCCAGTTCTTTTCATAAATATGTCATCAAACACAGGGGGTAGTCTAGAATGTTGATGCTCCCAAACTAATAAACAATTTAGACTGTGAACTAGATCATGAAAAGGGAGTATGTTAGAGAGAGTAAACAAGATGTCAGTGCTACATTGAGGAGGTTGAAAGAAGATTAAACGGAGAGCTTTTCGTTGGAGAGAAGAGATTCTGTGAAAAGAAGTTTTATGTGAATGACCCCAAACCTGGCAAGCATATCTGAGATGTGAATTAAAGATGGCATGATAGATGTTTAATAGTGTATCGAAAGATACATAATGCCTGACCTTAGCCAACATTCCGTTAGAGCGAGAGAGTTTTAATGAGATATTATGAATATGATTTTTGAAGTTCATATTCTCATCTATATGGATACCAAGATATTTAATTTTGTTAGATGAATTAATTTTCTCTCCGCTTAGCCTGAAATTTAGATGTTTAGGGATATTAATATTATTTTTTTTATTTAGGAGAGTTTTAGGGGATCTAAAGATAATTAATCCAGTTTTACTAACATTTAGAGATATTTTATTGGCTCGAAGCCATTGTAAGAGAGTTGATAGGTCATGATTAATATATTTGTTAACTTTTTTAAGAGATTTATTTATTATCAATAAGTTAGTATCGTCTGCAAAATGATAGCAAGTTGAATGTGATATAGATTTGTTTAGATCGTTTAAGTAAATTAGTAAGAGCAAAGGTCCAAGTATGGAACCCTGGGGGACTCCAGCTTTAACAATGTGTGTGTCAGAGAAATGGCTATCAATGGATACAAATTGTTGACGGTTAGAAAGATAGGAGGCAAACCATTTGGAAGGTATACCTCGGATACCATAGTAGTACAATTTGGAGATTAATATGTCATGGTTCACTGTATCGAAAGCCTTTTGCAAGTCCAAAAAGACACCACATGCATACTGTCCCTTATCAAGAGCAAGTCTGATAGATTCGGTAATTTCAATTAGGGCATGTGTTGTTGAATGTTTATTTCTAAAACCAAACTGATACTTGTACAGACAATTGTATCTGGATAAAAATGAATAAAGCCTTGTGTGCATATATATATAAAAGTGATATAGGCGTGTAATTACAGCAGTCAAGTTTGAATCCTTTTTTAAAAATAGGGATGACTTTAGCAGTTTTAAACAAGTCTGGGAAGATGCCTTTTTGGAAGGAATTATTGATAATGGTGCTGAGGGAATTGCATATAGATTTAGAAACTAGTTGGAGGAGTGTTGTGGGAAGACTATTGGGGCCTATGCTCTTTCCTACTTGAAGATTTTTTATAAAGTTATCAACCTCTTCTTTAGTTGTTGGTGAAATGAAGAAATTAATGGTATTAGGTTGAAGTAAATATTCTTTAAAATCCATTTTAGACTTTTTAATTTTATTTGAAAGCTTGTATGCTATGGAAGAGAAAAAATTATTAAAATGGTTGGCTATGTCCTTTTTGTTTGTTACAATGTTATCATTTATGTTAAGACTATTTATATTATTTTTAGTTTTAGATTTAATGTTTATGAGTTCTTTTATGCCCATCCAAGTCTGTTTTATATTGTTAATGTTGTTATTAAAAAAAGAAATGTAATGATTTTTTTACTTGTCTTAAGGAGGTTGCTAATGTTATTTCTAAATATTTTAAATTTTTTATAAAGATTATTTTTAGTTCTTATGTTACTAGCTTTAAGAAATTGTTTATGGATTTTATTTTTTATTTTAATAGATGTTGAGATGCCTTTACTCACTCACGGTTTGTCATGGTATTTTAATTGCCTTTTAGTTAGATTTTTATACGGAGCATATTTATCTAGAATAAACTCAAATTGTTTTAAGAAAATAGCTACCCAGTCATTTACATCGTCAGTCTCCTTAATATGTAAACCCCAGTTCACACAGGAAATATCATTTACAAACTGATCTTTTTGAAACCTTTTGAAACAGCGTCGACTAATGTTTTTCTTTTTAGCTTGATTGTTCCTTTTAAAATTTTGTATAGTAATAAACTGAGGCAGATGATCAGAAATTGTAACATTTATATTGCCAGATGTGATATCTTCACTGTAGAAATTAAGGAAAATATTATCAATGAGAGTTTTTGAATGGGATGTGATGCGAGTTGGGTACAAGACAAAGGGGAAAAATGTGTTTGAAGTTAAAGTATCTAGAAAATTGGCTACAATGCTATTATTTTCATGTTGGAGAAAGTCAATGTTATAATCTCCCATTAACATAAACTGTTTGTTTTCTAAAGATATTTTTTCCAATAAGGGCACAAAGTAGTTTTTAGTAAAGTCAGATGCACACATTGTGGGATGACGATATACACAACCGATAACTAAATTAGTTCTACCAGGATACATTAGTTCAATGAAGCTGGATTCAAGTTCCTTGGGTTTATAAATGGTTAGGTCGTTGCGAAGTTTAAAATTTAACTCAGATTTAATATAGATGAGTGTTCCACCCTTTTTAGCCTCAGTTGGTGTGTGAGTGTAAGTGTAACCATTTATATTAATCTCAGTTATGGAATGATCATTATTTTGGAGCCTTGATTCAGAGATGGCAATGATTTCAGGTTTTATATGCAATGAATTTATTAAAATTTCAAGTTCAGTGAGATGATAAGATAAAGAAGCAATGTTGAGATGGAGAAATGTGGAAGAAGAGGGATTGGTGAGGTTATTGATTTCAGCAGTGTCAGCATATATACAGTCAATAGGAGTGTCAAGATTGTTTATGCTGTTAAAGAAAGGGCAGTTGGGAAAATTGTTATTACTATTAAATATTAATATTAATATATATTAATATATATATATATATATTAAATATTATATATTTAATATTATATATAATATATTTAATATATAAATATTAATAACGTGCTGCCATCATCACTTTGGATAATGGCAGCACGGGCGACGGACATGCTCTGTATTGGTTTTTTGTAGTTTTTGTATCAAGAAAGTGGTATATTCTGAAGTTGATGGGATTAGTATTACGATTACTGGCAGTTTTAATGATTTAGAAGAAATCTCACTCTTACAACTGGCTTCAACATCGAATAAGACTGGATCTCCTGTTACTTTCAGAAGAAAAAGTCTATTCTGCTTATTGTTAATATTATGTGGGGATATTGAAACCTGCCCTGGACCAGGTATTGGCGATTTCTTAAATACTAGAGGATTCTCGGTCTTCCATCAGAATATCATCATAAAAAATGGTGTGCCATACACAAGACGAGAAGATTTAGAGAGAGGTGATCTTGAATTTATTTGGCTCGAAATTTCTTTTACAAACTGTAAAAGTTTCTTGATTGGTGTACTTTACCGACCCCCGGATTCGTCAAAGCATTCAAGTAAAAACTTTCAAAAATCTCTGCAAGAGGTGTTAAACGTTATTAATAGGGAGAACAAAGAAGTGATCATCTTGGGTGATATTAATTGTGATTACTTGAAAGAAAACGACCACAGAGTAATAAAAGATATTTTTATTGCCCAAGATTACAAACAATTAATTGACAAAGCAACTCGTATAACAGATAAAAGTGAAACACTTATTGATGTTGTTTTAACTAATTCTCCTAAAAAAATCAGAAAGCATGACACAATTCTCTCGAGTAGTAGCGATCATGATATTATTGCTATTATAAGAAAGAAAACAAACAAGAAGTATCGTCCAAATGTGATTTACACTCGGAACTATAAAAATTATAACACAAATGAAATAAAAAATGAACTGAAAAATGTAGACTGGCATTCCGTCAATGAATGTCATGATTCAAACTTATGCTGGAAACTTATTAAAAATATCCTTACAACTTCCATAAATACGCATGCGCCAATAACGAAAAAAATTGTCAAGGGTAAACCAATTCCCTGGCTTACCGAAGACATTAAACAGGAAATGAACGATCGTGACGGCCTTCTTCGTAAAGCAAGAAAGACAAAAGATACCAATGACTGGAAATTCTACAAAACAATGAAAAATCGAACAAACAACAATATAAACAGAGCAAAAACAAAGTATCATAGGGATTTGCTTAATGAGAACATTTCAAAACCCGATAAGTTTTGGAGGCATATCAAAGAACTTTTTCCAACCAAATCTACCAATCAACAATGTCCGAAGAGTTTCGTTATTGCAATCATCAAACAAGCAACGAGAACGAGATTGCAAATGGCTTTTGTATGTTTTTCCACACAGTCGCTAAAAATCTTAAGGAAAACTCAATAAAATTAAAGAACTTTGTATGGCCAATCCCGAAGAAAATCCCTATAAATACTACACATCGATTCAACTTCCGCTATGTATCTGTTCCTGAAGTCACACACATGTTGAAGAAGCTTAACAGCAAAAAGTCTTCTGGACCTGACCAGATACCAGCTCGCTTAATTAAAGACTGTGCAAATGAACTAGCACCCCCAACCGCCCACCTCATTAATATCATCCTTGAAACTTCGGTAATTCCAGTTGATTTCAAAATCGGACGAGTTTCAGCAATTTACAAAAGTGGTGAAAAATCTCAATTAAATAATTACCGACCCATCACCGTATTACCTATCATCTCAAAAATTATGGAACGATGTGTTTATAACCAGTTAACTGATTACCTAGAGAAAAACAATCTACTCTCGCCTCGTCAATTCGGCTTCCGTAAAGAAAGATCAACCGAATTAGCAGCTACCCTGTTCTTTGACGAAGTGCACAAAGCAATGGATAAGGGTCAATTGACAGGAACATTGTTCATTGACCTAAGTAAAGCTTTTGACACCGTTAGTCACGCAGCTTTGCTCAACAAGCTCGACAGTTACGGTATACGCGATCAAGAGAAAGGGTTTTTCGTAGACTACCTATTCAACCGCAGACAGTTTGTGCAATACAAATCTGCTACATCAATGAGTCAACCTGTCTACAGTGGATTTCCTCAGGGGTCCATACTTGGACCTCTCTTGTTTATTTTACACTTCAATGATGCTGAGAAACAACTGATCAAATGTAAAGTAATAACGTATGCTAATGACACCATTATATACTTTCATAGCAACGATATAAATGCTATTGAGAGAATAATTTCTGAAGAATTTACATATCTGTCAACGTGGCTTGTAGAAAATGAACTCGTATTGAACTTAAAGAAAAACAAGACTGAACTAATGATATTAGGTACACAAAAGCGTCTTGCAAAAACAGACCTAGCAAACTTAAATTTAAACGTCGAATTTCAGTCTTCACAAGTACAAACGACATCATCTTACAACTACTTGGGTGTCAAAGTTGATCCATCATTGAATTTAGCTGGGCACTTTCAGTCCGTTTATAAAACAGCTTCGAGCAGACTGAGACTGTTACGTAAAATTTGTCCGTACTTGACGAACTTAGCTGCATTACGTATATATGAAGCGTTTGTTCTATCTAAAATCATGTACTGTTCGTTAACCAATTACTTTCATCAAACATACCGACGAGATCTACTATCTTCACTTGAACGTCGTGCAAAGGTTATTATTGTCAACACTGGTGGAAAGTTTCCCTCTATCGAACAGAGGCAGAAGAAGGAAGGTAAGCAAGTTCGTACGAAGTTGTATGGATGGCAAAAGGGACAATTTTGTTAACTATTTCGAGAAGATTAGTCATCAAAATCAAACCAGAAACAATAACTGCATGTTACGCGTCCCGAAAGTCAAGCTCGAATCTTCAAAGAAATCTTTTTATTTTTATGGTGTATCTATATACAATAAATTATCTAAGGAAATTAGATCAGAAACTAATTTTAAAGTTTTTACTAAAAAAGTTAATGATTTTTACTTTGCGTAGTAATCTTTTGGTTCAAATCAATGTTCAAATCTACACAGAACTCGTTGGTAGAACAGTTTTTATTATGTGTATACATGCATATAGAACTGAAACGAATATCCTGTATAAAGATTATTATTAATAATAATAATAATAATAATAAAAAAAATGTTGCAACCAGAGAGAGTGGATTTAAATTCAAGATCATTTATGACACTGAAAGGAAAGATGCTTCTGGAGCAGTATATACAGTACCAAGGGTCGGTATTTTCAGCAAGTTTGTCATAGGTTTTTTTATCAATTCCGTTACATTTCATATGTATCCATTGACTGCAAAAATCGCATTGAAGAGCCCTGTGGTTTTTCGCTACAGTCTTTTTACAACCCTTGCATGGAAACTTTTGAATCATATTTAGAAAATAGAAAAATCAAATAGAAACACAAACAGAATTTGAAATGGTCTGTTAATGAAATGTGTACTTCTAAAACCTCCAAAAAATGTGCAAATAACTATTTGTTAATTTTTGTTGCGAAACAAAATGTTTGAAATGGAAAAGAAGTAAGATGGCAATTAAATCGTGAAATAGACTTATATAATAAATAAATTTATCAGCTGTCAGGTATCTTCTTTCTTTTAATTTCAATTGAGGAGTAGTCCTTGTACAAAACAAAGCTCCTGTCTGTATGTCCATATTTCACCATTAGCCGAGCAGGGACGCGACATGGCCGCTAACTATCTGTCCTTCTTTTTTTCAAATTTTTCCTTGCAAGAAGTGCTTGATCTCTCCTCCATGTTGTGTCGGGACCATATTTTTGATCTACGATGACCTGACTAAATTTGGCCATAGTATCTGATTGGCGTGATTTTTTAAGAATGTACTGGCATACGTCCCAGACATAAAACTCCGCAAAAATGTCTCTTCTTCCGATCTTAAACTTATTTGGCTTTGATCGATGAGCCCTTTTGATCCACGTGCTCGTGTCAGCGAGATCATCACCACATATGCCAGCAAGCACTTCCCCAAGCAAGGTTCTGGTGTTTGACCAAGATTCATCGTTTTCCTCCTTGATTCCCTTGAAAACAAGGGTGTTTCTGCAAGAGCGATTAACTTGGTCCCCTAACTTGAGATTTAGCGCCTCATTCTTCTCTTTTTCTAGGGATAGATCTTCTTCGAGCAAATCAATTTTGGAATTTTGTTCATTTCGCTCAATCTGCTGTCTCTCAAAAACATGTCTGATATTCAGTAGATCTTTTTTGTTTTTTGACGCTAGATCGAGTGCTTCACGTGCGGCCTTAAGTGCATCATCAGCCGTTTTTTTTATTAAAGAAATTTTCTTTGATAGTTTATCAAACTTATCGTCAAACTTTCTCGACAGTTCTTCATTTCCGGAATCGAAATGCTCAGTAAGTTCCTTTTTTAAAGTATTAAGTAAACCTTCAATATCAGCTTGCTTCATTGCCTTGAAGATTTTTAATAATGTTGCACAATTTTTGGAGAATATAGACTTTAGACCATCATTATAAAAGGTTTAATGAAAAATTATGTATATAAGAAAAATGTAAAAAAAAATTAAATGTGGGTACAAAGTGTTGAGAAATGGCCTATGGCAGATACTTCTCCTACAAAGTACCACCTCGACCGCTTGCAGCGACCCTCGTGGGTATGTAGGTTTTTAAAGCTACTGTAGGGTGCAGATCTCAATTTATGACTCACAGAATATTGAAAAAATAATAATTTAGATAATTATAAAAATGAAAACAGATGTTGAAGAAATGTTGATGTTATGGCACAAGTATTTTATGAAAGAGTTGATGAGTTGAACTTTTAATTAGATGCAATTATAGTGGAATAAGGTAGGTAGAAAATAATGAGTTACAGGAAGTTGAACTTTTGATTAGATGTAATTGAATGTAATTGAAGTGGGGAAAAATGGTTGGGAGAATGTAAAGAATGATCAACCAAAACACAATTTCTAATATATTTTTCACTAATTTTTCACCAGAAACAATAAAATTTATTTGCCAACAACCAATAAACCAACAGTGCAGTAAAACCAAAGAAATAAAATCAAAGAATAAACCTAGATCAGCATAAAAACAACAACAATGTCAATATAATTTTGCAGCTTTTTAAACACACCCTTCTGTAAAAAGCAAAGGCAATTTTGATTGAAGATCAGACGTGAGGCCTTGAGCACCACAGGGATTCAGACAAAGTCGGTCTCGGATATCATCGCGTTTATCGAGACGAGGGAGACAGCCCGCAATGCCAACCCATCAGCGACTGTGTCTGCCTTGTCAGGGTACCGCAGAGCCAATTGAGAACCCGCCATGCCACCCAGGCAGAGAGACGGGGCTACTCCCCCGTCAACATCTGACCAGCTGAAGAAAAACACATGTCCAGATTGTGGCTCCTTATTCCACATATTCACACAGGTCACGAGGATGGAATCGGCGTCCTTATGTACGCTGCGAGAGCTGTTGGAAGAAAGATAGACATACCAAGCAGGGCAAGTCAGCAAACGCTATCAGCATTCGAATTGACTCTGATCACGTTGGTCAGATCTCAAGCATCGAAAAATTGAATCCAGCTCAAATTAATGTCTGCTGCAGAGACCAGCCGCAAATGATCAACAATCAGATCTTTTCTAAGAAAGGTTGGAGAAAAGCCGGAGTATCTGACCATCCAACGATCGTCCTTGACCTCTCCCCTGAGACGGATCCGACGAATTCGACGACAATCAGGGCTGTTGCAGACACGGGTGCCCATTGGAACCTATGGTCCTTGGACGACTTCTTCAGAGCGGGCTACACAAGGTCTGACCTCTTCCCTGTTGCTCTATTGCTGAATACCGCCAACAAGTCACCCATTAGGATAGAGGGTGCGTTCCGCGCCAGACTGCGAGGGAGGAGAAACATAGGTGAGACTGTATCGTGTTCGTCGCTGGTGTATGTGAGTCGTGATGTCCATGGGCTGTACCTGTCATACGATAGTATGGTCGACCTTGGAGTTGTCAGCTATGACTTCCCATCAGTAGGCAACTTCACTTGCCCAATGAAGGACACCCCAATCGAAATATGTGGTGTCCAGAATGACGATGGGAGCACCTGTGACTGTCCCAGACGCACGCCAGTTCTTTCACGCCCTAAGTCCCTTCCGTTTGCATGTACTCCAGAAAACATTCCGGAGGCAAAGGGCTGGTTACTTGAACAATCCGCCAGCTCGACATTCAAAACCTAGCCTCATCCACAACTACCTGCGTCTCTTTCAACACCTCCCACCACTCCATTCAAACAGATATTTGCTGACTACTTCGATTGTGCAGGGCAACACTTTCTGATCGTCGGTGATCGTCTGTCGGGATGGTGCGATGTGTTCCAATCTCCAAAAGGCATGCCACAGGCTGGATCGGAAGGCCTTGTAACATGCCTTCGCAACTACTTCTCACGCTTTGGCGTCCCAGAGGAGATCGCTAGCGACGGCGGCCCGGAATTCATCTCTTCGCTCACAAAGGATTTCCTTGACC
Source organism: Candelabrum cocksii (assembly GCA_963930725.1). Lineage (NCBI taxonomy): Eukaryota > Metazoa > Cnidaria > Hydrozoa > Anthoathecata > Candelabridae > Candelabrum > Candelabrum cocksii. Next base: position 4,415,910 of record OZ005665.1, read on the forward strand.
GGTGGGGAGTCCGTCATCGACTGTCCTCTGCGTACAACCCCACATCCAACGGCCGCGCTGTAGTCGCCGTCAAAACTGCCAAGAGATAGCTTCGCTCAAACACAGGCCCCTCAGGAAACCTTGACACCGACCGGTTTCTGAGGGCAGTGATGCAACTTTGCAATACGCCAGATCCCGACTGCAACATCTCTCCCGCCGAAATCGTGTTTGGGCGCCCCCTCCGAGAGGCCTTTGCGTTCGTCAACCGTCTCGAGAAGTTCAGCAACGACAACATTCGTCCACTCTGGCGGAATGCCTGGAACCAGAAGGAGGAGGTTCTTCTTCACCGTTTCCATCACTCTGCTGAGGAGCAGAACCAGAAAGCCAGGAGCCTCTTGCCCCTCGAAATTGGGGACAGATGCTATGTCCAAAACCAAACTGGTAGCAACCCGCGCCGATGGGATCGTTCTGGCACGGTGATGGAAATTCACGGTTACGATGACTATACCGTCAAGATTGATGGCACAGGACGACTACAAGAAGAAATAGACGATACCTTCGCAAGTTCGAACCTGCATTTCTGTACATTTTTTGCGCGACGACTAAAATTGTGGACCTTTTTCGCCGATTTTCACAAAAAAAATCTGATAAATCAGCGTGATTTTCAAGCTGAATGTGCTAGCCAAAAAAATTGTTTTTTATTTTTTAATTTTACGCCATCTTGTTTATTATAACAGTTAGCAAGTTAAGCAAAAGAAATTTAAATATATCGTAATTAAAATTGCCACTTTCACTCCACCCTATTCCTCAAGAACAATATATGAGAATAAAACTGAACAATGCTTTTTATGTGATAGTTCTGATGATTTACTTCGACGGGTAATGACTTGAACTAGAAAAGCGTGTAAAAAAATGTGCAATAATATAATAAGATAATGTGTTTCTTGGGAAGCTTAGTGCAGGTGACCTGATTACCCAGGATACTCTGTACCATTCTCTCCGCTTGCTAAGTCTTTGAAGGTTGAATAAGATAGAGGCTGATGCGATGCCACATAATGATTGTGATAAACAAATCCATGGTCAGATGGCTGAATTGGCGTTATTACATACAATGAAAGATGACGAACATGTATTTAAAGTCACTGACTTGGCTGAACTATACAAAGAAAGAGTTAAGGAACTCGGTGGGCATACTTCTGATAGGATTCACACAACCAAGCTCAAAAACCGACCTTTAGCTCACGTAGAAAATTCAAGAGTATAGTGACAAGAAAATTTGTTACTTTGTTAACATTCGATGATAGTATGGGGACTGTTTTATTCTTTAAAACATCGTAGCATCATCGGAAGAAATTACGACGTTGAAGCTTTCATATTGTCCGAAGCAGCAAAGATATTACACCGAGACATTTTTTGCAAACCAAGTACTGAATTTAATGGTTAATTTTTAGAGTCCCTGCATCGTTAAAGTCATTTGTTGATAGTGTTATCCAAGGCAATAAGATAAATACTAATAATCGTGGCTTAGAACAGGCAACTTTAACAATCAGTCGGCTTATGATACAAAATCGTATGAAGCGTGTTTGCCAAAACTTCGAGATATCCAGGATTCAAAGATCTAAAATCTCAAGAAAGTCCTTTGAGTATTTATCTCGGTCTTATGCTCCATGCAAAAACCCTCAAGAAAAATCTAATATTTTTACAACTGCCTTGGATGATATAGACCGTAACCCTAGCTCAATGACCGTAGATAATTCGTTCCATGGCACAGGAATATCTTTGTTCCAGCACCAAACATCAGGACAGTGCGGCATTGATCGTCAACTTATTGCACCACTTATGCCAGAGAAGAAAAGGTTATCGAATATTCCTGAACATACATCGACATTCGCCCGCTATCAATGTACAATGAAAGACCGGAATCCAAAGATTATTCAAAAGTTACCTTACCTGAAATCAATGAACCGCAACTCGATTTGGAGAAAAGGTACAGTCTTTACTTTTTATATTTTTCCTTCTTTTAGTGGTGATAAGGTTATTGTTTGACGGGTTCAAATTCTATCAACTCTTATTTGTTTTTCCTAATTATTCAAGAGATAAACATTTTTGTGCAGTATATTTTAGCTTTTCAAAATTCGCAAGCAGCCAACTTAGGAAAATTGTTTTGTGAAGATTTATTCCAGGAAAAAGTCTCCTTGTAAATGTCTTTCTATAAAATTTAATCTAAAGGGATCTTTACTCATGTTATTTACATTAAAAAAACAGGTGGCTTTGCTACGTCAAAGATTAACTTATGGTTGTCATCGCCGACAGGAGCTCAAACATCATTGAAACCTTAAAAATCAGACAACTCCGCTTTGATTCCTTTGTTTCGCGAGACTTCAAAATCGGCCACCATGATTAGGCATGGAATGGACGCAATCAAGAAAGCTGTTGACTTTTGGAATGAAGATCAAACTCCGGTTATTACTTTTGATCAGCCGTTGAATGCATTAGCAAAATTAATACAGTGGAATTGGAGAGAAGTTACGAAGAAAAATCATTTGTAATTATGATGTGTAACCTTCATATGAATGGTTTATACCCCATGGATTTGAACGGCCGTAACTCGTTACCAGTTAATTTTTGGCATAAGGTGTTTTTTTATTTTTTGCTCCATTTCTGATGTACTATCGAATGGTATAAAAGTTTTTTTAATTTTCGAGAAAATATTTTTGTTGCTATGGAAATGTGCCTTGTTGTCATAGAGACCAAAATGAGGCATTTGTTAAGTGGGTCTGAGGCTTAAAATAATTGTTATGGTCTTACTTGTATACATGCCAAGTTTCATGTTTGTACCCTAAATAGCACAAAGTTTGCACCGATCGACCCCACTATTTTGTGATTGAGTTGTGATTGTGGATTAATTGGAACGTAACGTGTTTGAAAACAATTGATATTGGTTAATTTAAATTTGTCTTGTGGCGGTTTTCAGCTGGAGTTTCTATATTGTTTTGACATCTTTGTATTGCTGAGGGAAAACTGGTTGTTTTGTTTTAATTATTTATTGAAAGAGTGAATTTTTGAGGCTGATCGATAAACGATATCTATTCATGTTGATCGAACTTTAAGTTCTCCTAACATTAACCTCCATTTAGTAAAAAATACTTCCTCTCTAGATCATTTCATAAACACATTTAAGTATTCTCTCTATCATCATTAACTCTCTGCTCTCTATCACTGAGCTTATTTCATTATTTTCATAATTTCTCTGTGTAGACTTTAACGCCTGACTGCTTGCCACCGGGCGGAGTATTTCTACCGGAGAATTAATCAAATAATTAATTTATCGATAAAAAATATTCATTCACATATTCCCTGAGTAAATTTAATAATAAAAATAATAAACACCTATAAATATTTACACCATGGGCCCGAAAGTTGAAACTACGATTTCAATCCAGCAAATTAAAGAAATTATCTCAATGCATGAAAAAACCCTGATTAATGTTTTTAATGGCAGTTTTGATCGACTGGAAAGACGAATAGAATCCCTTGTCAAAGAAAATAATTCACTAAAGAGCAAGATTAAAGACCTAACACACTCTGTTGAATTTATTAGCAACGCATATGACAAAAACGTTAAAATAATGGAGCAAAAATTTTCCGAAGAAACACAAAACCACGGCCACGTATTACATCTTGAAAGTAAAATTAATGAACTTGAAGATCGGTCGAGACGGAATAACCTTAGAATAAACGGAATTGTTGAAGATGAAGATGAGTCTTGGACTGAAACTGAAAATAAACTAAAACAAATAATTAAAGGTAATCTAGGCATAAGAAATGCAGTGCACATTGAAAGATCTCACAGAGTGGGAAGAAAATATTACAACGGGTGAAAAAAACAAAGCGTACAATCATTGTAAAATTCCTATCTTACAAAGATCGTCAAGTTGTGTTTGAAAAGTTTTGCGAGAAGAGGTTATGGGAAAATGGTATTTACATTAATGAAGATTTGTCGGAGATTACAATTAACAAAAGGAAGCTACTATTCAAAGAAGCAAAAGAATTACGCGAGAAAGGGAGTTACGCAAAAGTCGTTTACGATAATTTAATAACTTTTAAAAAGGATAATATCATTGAACAAAAGAGAGATTAATGCATTATTTCGATCTTATTTCAGTATTTATTCATAAAGTTAATCATGACTGAAGTTTTTGAGAAATTAATTCACAAACCATTTTATTTAAATGAAAGATTAAATAATCGTTATGATCCCGACTTTAATTATCTTAACAACGTAAATTTTTCAAATTATGAAACCTCTTATTTTCTACCACATGAAATGTCTTCATTGCTTTGCAAACAAGTAACTAGCAACAATCTCTTTATTGTCCATGTAAATATCAGAAGTTTAAATGCAAATTTTGAAAACCTTTTAATATTTCTTTGTGAATGCAAACATTGCTTCGATATCATCTGTCTGAGTGAAACTTGGTGTTCGGATGATGAATTTAAAAACAACTCATGTTATCAAATCCCTAATTTTCATTCGATTCACCATGAAAGGAAGACTGGAAAACGTGGCGGTGGAGTTTTAATATATATCAAAACATCCATCGTATATAGGGAACGAAAAGACATTTCATTTTCAACTAAAGATAACGAAACGCTAAGCATTGAGATTATACTTATGAAAAAAACTAAAAATATTATGATTTCTTGTTGCTATAGACCACCTGATTGCGTTTATAAAAACATTCTTTCCAACTTACATGATATTTTTAATGTAAATAATCTAGAAAAAAAAAGTATTTTATTTTAGGAGACTTTAATATAAATTGCTTAAATTATAACGAAAAGAATCCTGTCAAACATTTTTATGATACAATTTTCCAATATGGAACTTTTTCCCTCATAAATAAACCAACACGCGTTACTAAGAAATCAGTCTCTATAATTGATAACATATTTACAAATTTCATTATTAACAATTACTTACTAAAAGGAATAATAAAAAATGACATCTCTGATCATTTCCCAATTTTTGTTTTTATTAATTTATACGATAATAAGGAAAAAGTAAAGAAAATAAAAATTGTAAAACGCCATTTTAAATCACCTCAAGTTCAATCATTTAAAGATGCATTGTCCGCTGTTGATTGGTCAGAAGTTTTAGTTAATGAGGATACAAACGTGTGTTATAATGAATTTTTCAAATTCTTTTTAAATTTATATAATGATAGCTTTCCTTTAATAACAACCTTAGTTAAAATTAAAGATAATAAATGCACCATGGATGTCTAAAGGACTAAAGAAATCTTCAAAATTAAAACAAAAACTATATATAAAATTTTTAAAAAACAAAACGGAACAGAATGATCAAAATTATAAAGATTATAAAAACCTTTTCGAAAAACTGAAACATAAATCAAAACGTAATTATTATTCATCACTATTAGAGCAACATCAATATAATTCTAAAGAAACACGGGAAATAATTAAAGAAATTTCCGGAAGAAAAAAGAATCACGACGATTTCCCAAAATTTCACAATGTAAACGATACTTATATTACCGATCAACATGAAATATTGAACGAATTTAACAAATATTTTACTCGCATTGGTCCAAAATTAACTTCCTTGTTTCCTTCATCAAATATCAGTTTTCAGACGTATCTCCCACAAATTAACTCCAAATTAAAATTGGAGCACCTTTCTATGAATGAATTTGATGATGCTTTAAAGTATTTGAAACGCAACAAAGCTGTCGGGATTGATAATATAAATGGAAATATTGTAATAGATGTGATGAATGAAATAAAACAACCGCTATTTAAAATTTTCCAGTCTTCTCTTAGAAATGGAATTTTCCCAGAAGAATTTAAATATGCTAAAGTTAAACCAATTTTTAAAACTGGCATTTCTACTGAAGTTGGAAATTACAGACCAATATCTATCTTGCCTTTTTTCTCAAAAATATTGGAGAGAATCATGTTTAACAGAGTTTATTCATATTTAAAAAAAAACAAGCTGTTTTACAACAAACAGTTTGGTTTTCAAGCAAACACTTCCACTGAACATGCATTGTTAGAATTAAGTAATAAAATATTAAATTCCTTTGAAAATGGCGAATATACATTGGGTGTTTTTATGGATCTATCAAAAGCTTTTGACACTGTAAACCATTCAATATTATTAAAAAAATTACAACATTACGGAATTTCAAATACTTAATTTAAGTGGTTTAAAAGTTACCTACAAAACAGACTACAATGCGTCTTTTATGGAAGTAGTGCATCTGCTTTTTTTGAAATATCATGTGGTGTTCCTCAAGGCTCGATTCCTGGCCCATTATTGTTTTTAATTTATGTGAACGACCTAGCTTTTTCTTCTCCTAATATCGATTTCATAATGTTTGCAGACGATACAAACATGTTGACCTCAACCTCGGATATAAATATTGCTTTCAAAATAATGAATATTGCGTTAAATAAAATATCATCGTGGTTTCATAGCAATAAGTTGTCCTTAAATTCAGATAAAACTAAATATATAGTGTTTCATTCAAAAAGGAAAATGGTCACAAAGAATCTACCTAATCTCCACATCAACAATAAAACATTAGAAAAAACACAATCTATTAAATTTTTAGGGGTGTTAGTTGATGAAAATCTGTCTTGGGCACACCATATTAACTTAATAAACAACAAGATATCTAAAAGTGTAGGAATATTATACAAAACTAGAAATATTTTAAAGAAAAAATTATTAAAACAACTTTATTTTTCTTTTTTCCACAGCCATCTAAATTATGAAAACTTAGTGTGGACAAGTACATATAAAAGCAAATTAAAACCGATTTTTAAAACACAAAAACATGCGATTCGTGTCATCTACTTTAAAGACAAGTTTACTCACACAAAGCCTCTTTTCGATGATATGGAAGCAATGAATGTTTACAAAATAAATATATTTCAGATAGTCAATTTCATTTATAAATGTAAATATAATTTAGTTCCCAATATATTTGACCGAATTTATACTCTTAAACCAAATCTAAATAATACAAGATCATTTGGAGTAATAGTACAACCTTTTTGTAAAACTTAAATTTGCCAATTTTGCATCTCAATTCGTGGCCCTAAACTATGGAATGAGTTAATTCTTTCAAACTTTGAAAATTTAGAAGATTCTCTTTCTCTCTCTGCTTTTAAAAATAAGACAAATACATTTTATTAAAATTAGAAGATATTTATAATTATTTTTAAGAATAAACGAAATAAAATTGTCACTTTTTTGCTTTAAATTATATTTGATAGATTTTTGAATTTAATTGTTTCTACTTAATATAATTCAAATAATTGTTATTCAATTTGATTTGAAGTATTTGCGTTATTTTATTATATATATTTTTAGTTTATTAATTTATAGTTCAACGACTCTTAATCCTAAAGCTCAAATTGGTTCTCGATGATAAAGTCGTTTTTGACCTTCTACGAGATTCCACTTTTTCATTAACTGAACTTTTCTTTTATTTGAAATCAAACACGTATCAATATTAATGTTATTATTTTTATTATCATTTAATTATATTTTTGTGCTACATTCTAAAGAAGAATAAAATTGTAGTTATGAAAAAGAAAATATTTACTTCACTTACTTTACTACTACTATTCCTGAAGGGGATTGAAGGACGCCAGCAGATTTTTTTACTCCTTGATGTTTCTTATTACAAATGATATAGTTTTTAATTTGCAAGTATACCAGTTAATTCGAATGCTGCTTAAATTGAACTTTCGTTATTTCGAAAAGAAATTCCTAAAAAATTCCGTTATTCCTAAGTTCCTTCAGTCTTATGTCTTGTGCTATGTACTCAATTCAAACCCCGATAAATCCAAAGATTTCTTCACTCTACAGATTAAAATACACTTGCTAATTCAAATTTCCGTGCATTCATTATTGTTATATTAATGACTGTAACATATCTTCCAATTCATTAATGTATTTTGCCTCCCCAGTAAAAGCAAGTGTACAGGGAGTCCCTTTCCATTTCCAAGGTTTACTATTTTACCTGTAACTTCAACGTGACAACAATCTCCATCGCTTGCACGCAGAAAAATGAATTTGTTTTGGCGAAATGTCCAACCACAGCAACACACGTTTCTACCGCAACTGCCAACTCGCCATATCATATTGGTTTCCGATTCTAATCGAGCTTTGTGATAGGCAATTTACGAGTGAAGACAATAATCTTTTCCAGCAAGGCGTGGTTAGAGATTTTTGTTCAGCTTCCGTTACTGATATATACACACACACATATATATATATACCTACTCTTAGGTTCCGAATAAGCGTCACCTTCTTTCGATCCGCAATTTTCAGTTTTTTGGAAAAAAACCTATGAAAGATTCACGTTAATGGGCTTAAAATTTATTACCTGGAGCGTGTAAACAGTGCTTTAATTTTTGAACGTAACACGTCATACAGACATCCTACGCGCCTGATTATATCTACAGGTATTCTTTAGAGGGAACAACTCAAGGGGATAGTTTAACCATGCCTTTCTACGCTCCGGGGACCACTACCTTACAAAATACACTTAGAATAGCATCACCAAGTGTTAAACAAGTATGGCTAAAGGACGATGCTATAACTGCATTAACATTAAAATCTCTTAACCTACGGTGGCGACGAAGGTAGTTAACTTGTTTAATGAGTCTAAATCAAGGCTTATCTTAAAAGATAAAACAAAGTTAAAAGATGCCTAGTTAATCTTCTCAGACACAGAAATAAAATTTACTACCGAAGGGAAACGTTATCTAGTGAATGTAATTGGCTGTCACGAATTTCGTACAGAATATTAATTGTAAGAATAAAATTGATAAATAGTGCAACGAGCGAAATTGTCTTTCACAGATAGCTAAGACACAAGCTCAAGCTGCTTATGCTGTTTTCATACGCGTAGTGTAGTCATATTAGGGATGGACCGGGAAAAAACTCGTAACTTAACATATTTGGTATCAAAAGAAGCGGAATTTAATGGAGAATAACATATATAAAATCGTCTCAATATGACTTTGAGCATTTGCAGAATATGAATTGAGGTGGTACCGGGAAATATGAATTGACTTAAAACCTGGTCTCGTCACCCGAAGTATTGAACATTCCGAAGTTACAAGAATCCTTCGAGTGTACATCAGATCTTATAATAAAAACATTAGTTGGGATACAACTTTCAATTATAACCCTCTTTGTCCTTCTGTTTTTATACAATCAAAGACAATTTAAATAATAATAAAAAAAAAATACAAAACAATAAAATAACTAAATTAGTAAGTTTTCCAAAGTCCCTTCTTTCGCGCACCAGTTATCACATAAAAAGTTTCTGCTAACAAATGCCCATCTTATTTATTACAACAACATTATTTAGTTGTTACGAAATAAACATGTTATATTTATAGTAAATGTTGGTTGCAAACGTCTATTTAAGTTCTCGGTAGCCGTGTACTTTTCTCCATGGACATATGCAAATTAGGATTAAAGAGTAGAAAAAGAGCCTCGCAATGTTATGAAAAACTACCATTAGACTACAAAAATACAAATCAAATTTAATGGTTCGCTTCGTTGAAATTGTTCTTGAGGCCCTTCCAACATTTGTAGTAATCGTTGTCAATTTTCTTACACGTTGTTTCGCCCCATTCCGTCAGACCAAGTCCCAAAGAAGTCTCGAACATGAACGCCTGAAAGAAAACAAAAACAGTAGTCCGGTTTGTTCTCGATGTTTATGAAAAGTACCAAATTCAACGCAACACTGAGCAAAAGTTAATCTATCAGAGTTTTTATTTCCATTGGCAATTACTTGGTTAAAATGAATGAACCTACCATTGTTCCTTCGGCTACCTTTTCCGGTTTTCTTTCACCGTTAGACGCCTTTTCAAACACGTTAGCAGAAGGACCGTGTGGAATCATCATACTATGAAGAGTGCTACATCCAACGGTGGCGCCCTATTCGCAGTGAATCGCTTAGAGGTCGTTCACATATGACGTCAGACAGCTGGGGGGAGTCTAAGAAAGTCTGACATAAAAAGATGGGAGGGTGAGGGGGTCTAGGGTCAATCTGACGCCAGGAAGCCAAAAAATGAGCTTGACATTTTCAAAGAAAGTTTCTAACTTCACGTCGTTCTTTGTTTCGAAGTCAAATTCTTAAAATCTCTTTACATACCGGATTCATCATATTCAACGTAGCTATAAAGAAGACATTAGGTATCATGTTTTTTTCATTGACTTTAAAAATAAACGATCAAAAACAGGTATCATATCATTTTTGAAAATTATTTTCTTAAAGAGTTTAGAGACGTAACTGATTAAATTCAGGGAATTCCTTGTTATAATAGACATAAGTTTACAGTTCACTTTCAGTTACAGTGCATTTTTCAGTTGTCTTTTTGTTAAATTTCACTTAAGAAAATCTTTTAGGTTGTACGAAGATATCGAATTTAATTGTTCAAACTAAAGTTTCACGGCGCGTCTTTTGCTGACTCTCATCATAGTCTCTAGAAATAAACCCTGGTCTGGTGATCTATTGATCAAACGGAATGCACGGTAATTCCAAAAAAATATCGCAATTGGAATTTAGTGGGAAATTGGTCAAAATATTTGTAAAATGGTAGCTAGCTACCTATTTTGATTAGATACGTCTGAAACAGTTATTCTTATAACTTTTGACAATTACTTAGCCGAGATATGCCAGGTTCGAACTGTGCTTTCCCAGACTGCAATGTAAAAAGACAAGTTGGCTATAATTGAATTAGTATTTTTACCAAACGAAAGGGTGATTTTTATGAAAAGTGGAGAAAAAGATTTATTTGATGTTTTAACGAGATACCGTGGAATGGATTCTTCATTAAAAGAAAGGTTTACATCTACATCTACAAAGGATCAAGTCCCTGAAGTGTTTTGATTTTCACTGCCCTTCTGTACACGTCAGAGACAAGCAAGGTGACGAAGATGGAAAAAAGAACGTGTAAGCACTGCAAGTTGTACCACTCAACAATAGCTGCAAAGAAGACACACCAACAAACATGCGATAAGAAAAGGCCGACAGTTGAAGCAGAAGAATCCGATGCTGAGGCAGAAGAGTCGGATATTGAAAATGTAGTTGAAGCAAAAGAACCTGAAGTTGAAGAATGGCAGCTTATAAAGGGAATAACAGACAGAGGAAACTTCTTTGATAAAATAGATGAGTATTTTGGAGTATAACTTTTATTATGCAAGAAGAAAAATATTATTTTGCGCATTTAGGTGTTTTTAATGTAACTAGGTGTATATATAGACTGTAAACGATATAAGAAAGCATTCATTTTAAAAGTTATTGAATTTTTAAAATTTTAAAGAATTTTTTCAAAATTATGGGAAAATTGGCTGACGTCATATGTGAATGATCCCTATCAAAGACTTATTTAAACGTCATACCTCCTTTGCCTCATATTGCCCAGACAATATGCCCATAAACTCGCTCATACAGTTCCCTAAAGGCAACAAACGTCCGAACAGACGAAAACTCTACAAAAAGTCATTTATTCATATCTGAAACACAGCTATTTCATAAATTGTCTAAGGAAAAACCTACTGTGAAAATAAGGCGGCCGAAATGTGTTTTCAGCTACGGACCATCGTGGCGGAAAAATGACGAAATCGCAGATGGCAGTGCCCGGTTTGTTGCTAGGGCAAGTCAACACAGTGAAAATAGAAGGATCCTTAAAAATAATACAACAATCTCAATCACAGAGAACAATAATAATCTAGTTTTTCCCTTAGAAGCTAAACGAAGGCTGCATGATTAGGGTGAAACAATGAAGAATGAATTTTTACATCATCAAGGCATAACAATGAACTACTTCTCATAGATTGATTCTACTGTGAGTGTGCAAATATACCTGAAAGTATTGGAATGTGATTAAATAGTGCACAAGCAAACTGTGTTACCATGTGATCAAAAGAGACAGAGTTCACAACGTTGTAATTCTTCAGGGAGTACTTGTAGGGAACGTAGTTGCCATGCCAACCAACAACATCAAATGGAGTGTGGTCCTGCTCAAAAAATTTTAGTTTCCACTTGCTCTTACTAAGCATTCATTAGTGGCGTTTATAACGATTCCACTAGGAGTTACTAAATACCAAAAATAATTATTTTCTGAAGATAATTCACTAACTGTATATTTTAATGTGAATGAATTTAATCCTTCACCAGTGAACATAATCCCGACAAAAACTCAAACTAAAATAATTCTAGGAAGAGAAAATTAAACAAACCACATATTTACAACTGTATTGTTGCTTGAATAAAATTTACCTTGTCTAAAAATACAGGATAAGCGTTGCGGGGTACTGAATTATTTTTTGCTACAAAGCACAATGGGTAACGAGAACGGAGAACATACTTGAATGGCTTTGAACAATTTCCCCTGGAATTTCACAATGACTTGATAACCTTCATCAGGTGCAACATAATCTCTATCGAAACAAGCAACAGGTGTTTGAAAATCCCTGGGGTTAGCGAGACCATTGGCACCTAAAGTATATATATATATATAACTCATGTAATGGAAATAATACTTCAGAACATTGTAATTTTACCAATCGGTCCAAGATCCGGTAAGACAAAGTGGCTATCGTAAACCTCACACATGTAACCACGGCATTGGTCCTCTACGTGGACTGAAAATCGCATTCCTTGCTATAAAGAATGCAGGATTTCAACACTCATAAGTAAGCCATCTTTAAATTTGAACACAAATATAATATGTTAGCTTCAACTGAGAATCATATAACATGTTTGTGGTATGACAACAGACTTCATCTCATACTTGTATCACACATATTTCCTCTGGATGCACAACTATTTTTCCGAACTCAGTTGTTATGCCCAACACACCCTTTTGTGGAACTAAACATCAAAATGGTAACACATCAACATCCGTCATTACATCTCTAAAAACTAGCTATATAAAAACGTGAATGCACATGAGCTATTATTTTATACATATAGATTCGGATTTGAACAAGAATACTTCTTCTACAACGACAACAAATTTCATTGACGTTTATATCATTATGTGTCAATGTTTTTATATTTACCAATTAAAAAGTCACCATCGGAATTGAACATGCATCTAAAAGATACAAGAATATAAATGTAATCTTGTGATAATATTAATACACAATCTACCATGATACTTCATGACAATTCAAAAACAGAAAGAAAATCTTGTATCTGAATTATACGTATCAAAGCGAATGCAAGATAGGACTAGGACCTAAAGAAAGGTTAGGAACTTTATTAGGAATGATGGTAGAGGAATAAAATGAGTTTAGGTTCCAGCGGAGAAGGCACAAATGGAGATCATCAACATCATGATTTAGCACCAGTCTCCCCGATGCATTAGTCTATCAAAGTTCCAAAGTTGTTTAGTGGATAAAAAGTCAAATATATTTCATACTTGTCTTTCATTGATGCATTGCAGGAGTAGATGTGTATAGCAATACCATGACGTGACTTAACATCACCGGCTCCACATATTGTTGCTAAACCATCCAGGAAATCTACTGGTTCCTCAGCAAGGTCAAACGCGTCCCATCGGATCTGCAAATTAGACATGCAAAGATCTATTTAAGAACCAAAGAATTGCTAATTATCTCACATAATTATTGACTCTAAAATTAAAAAAGTGTAAACCTTTGTGATCACATATACACTTTCATAAATATTGCTAAATTATATTAAATTTTCTTTCACAATAAAAAGAATGGTGCACCTGGTTTGGATTAGGGTATCGGTTATTCCAATCCCCGTTAAAGTTTCTCATGGGGTACACTTCAAATGGCTCGTGCTTTACTGAAGGTAACATGCGATAGAGCCATCTGTATAATCAAATAGTCCTAGATAGTTACTATCGTGAGATTTCTCTGTTTGAGTTTTAAGAATAAATAATCGATTCATGCCTGTTTGGGTTGACAATTTCCAAAATATTAAAATACTTTTATAGAATTATGCCATGATACTTACGATCTTTTGTTAGTTGTTCTCGGACTGGTAAATGCTGTCCCACTCAACTGTTCTGCATACAAACCATGTGCACATTTCTGTGGTGTATTCTACAACAAAAGGAAAACATTTCAACTTGACCTATATTGTGAAAAAATTAAATAACTTAGCAAAAGAGTACAGATCTAAAACTTTAATGATGATTTAAAAATAGTTCTATTATCTTCTATTAATTTCCCCAATTTAGATAAATATAGACAATTTCCCTATATATTTTTTAAATTTCAGCACCCATTTTGCTTTATTTTAACCTCACACCTCATGCATGTGGAAAACGGATGTTAACCATGATGATGATGATATTGATGGTATCAAAATACACAGACAAAAAAAAAAGAAAAAGATCTCTCACCCCACGTTTTGGTAAAGTATCAGGTAATGCCTCAGATGTGAATTCATTTCCAAAACCAGTCATATACTAAGAGAAAAGAAACAAGATTAAATCATGAGTTCACCACATCAGTTTATTCAAAGTAGTGAGACAAAAGATTTTTATCTTTTATGCAAATCTCGATTTGTCTATGCGATGACTTGTATATAGAAAATGTTCCTCAATAAAATATAGGTTGAAAAAGATGCCACAAACAGAAAAATGGCTTTAGAACATGTTAACATGAAGAAGCCTTATACACTAAACTAACACCTTTTTGACTACGTGACTATGTAACATTGGGCTGAGAACATTTTTAATAATTCAATCTTCAATGGGGTGGATGTTTGGAATACACACATTATGTTTTTTTATAATTCAAACATTTATTGACTAAACACAAAGGGAAGATAGGCGAGAGTAACTGGATATCCCGAAAATCTCAATGAAAAGATATAAATTCATGAAATTAAAAAAATAAATATTGATAAAAGGACCTTGGTTATTGATGGTGTTTTGAAATCCAAAGAATTTTCCTTTCACAATGGAGTTTTCCCTGATAACTTATAATAAATATGCTAAAGTTAAACCTGATTTTAAATCTGAAGATACCACACAAATTAAAAATTACAGACCGATATCTGTATTGCCTTTTTTCCAAAAAATTAAAAAAAATCATGCATAATCGACTTGTAAACAACCTTTTTTATAATAAACAATTTGGGTTTCAGACAAACACTTCCACTGAACATGTATTGTTGCAATTAAATGATAAAATTGTAAAATCTTTTGAAAATAGCGAATACACTCTCCTTGAAGTTCTCATCGATTTATCAAAGTTAAATGATCTATCAAATCATTTGACACAGTTAACCATAAGATTTTATTACAAAAATTAAAACATTATGAAATTTTTAGTATTCATTTAAAATGGTTTCAAAGTTATCTAACTCGCCGTAAACAATGCGTTTTTGATGGAAATATATGTCTGATCTTCTTGAAATAATATATGGTGTCCCTCAGGGGTCTATACTTGGTCCATAGTTGTTCCTAATATACATAAATAATCGTGCCAATTCTTACTCTGAAACAAATTTTAAAATGTCCGCAGAAGATATTAGTTTTATTTATATCAAACTCTGAGTTAAACATTGCTTGAAACAATGAATGTAACATTAAAATGTGTTGCATCATGGTTCCAAAGCGATAAACTGTCATTGACTATATCTAAAACAAAGTGCATGTTATTTAACAAATACTTTTTTTTGTGTTTAAATGTAAATATAAACTGGTACCACATATTTTTGAAGGGATTTATACTTTGAAAATGAAAAACCGTAGCACAAAGATCTTGTTAAGCAATAATTAAACCTTTGTGTACCTTTCTTGTGTGTTATGTCACGACCCATAGCATAAATATCAGCTGTACTCACACCAAAACAATTTTCAAGCACCCTACTAACTCTAACCACAGCGTATTTATAAATATATATTTTCAATCCGACACTAAAATACAGGATTAACAAAAAATCCTTTCATCATTATAATCTTACTAAAATATTTAGTTAGGGTGCAGTAAAATTACCTTCGGGTCCTTTGAGAATTGGAGTAAAGATTCACCAGCCATTTTAATGACCACGTTTTAGCAGTTGTTTTTATCTGATTCTTAGAATTTAATCCTATTTTTTTCACACTCTTCATCGTAGTGGCATTAAATTAACAGCTTTGACGTCTAATATTTCGAATATGTTTCTTTCGCCATTGTTATCCATTATCATCCGTTCACTAAATTGTCATCTGTTTCACCATCGGGCTCCCACTCATCTTCCGTATCTGACTGGAAGCTTTTTTTCAGCGTCACAAAATATTCAATGTCTATACCACCAGTTGTAACAGCGGCAGCAATTCTTCCAAACAGACATCAGATGTAATCATTGAAATTTTAGATAACGAATAAATAAGTGTTGACTTCAAACATTTCTTTCTTTACTGCTTCCCGCCAAAAATCAAAAACTTTACACTCACTAATGTAAAGTTTGCATTTTGCGACATAACTGTTTGCGGTTTGGGTACCGCTCTGATCGTTTGTGACATTTAATTTTGCGATTTTAGGCCTAAAAATTCATGACACATTCTTTTATACCAGCATTAGTTTATGTCCTTAAGGTAACGTTTTGATGAAAAACACGATTCTATTTTTGCTTTATAGATATTTGTTATATAAATTACAGGGGGTATTGCGAAAGAAATATATTCATTAAAATGCGAGAATGTAATGTTGTTTTTTTTAGAAAATACCTAATAATTTTGAACATATAGTACATTTTTATATTTGTTATTGTTTTTTTTAACCGAAAAGTTAACTATTAAAATTACCCCCTGGCAGTGATAAAATAAAAAAAAAAACAGAATGTATTCACGCGTTCACAAATTAATTTTTTTTATCGTTTTCCGCGGTTAATTTTTTAGCCCATGTGTTTTTTACATTATTTTAAACTACGATCTAAATATATAATTAAATCTTGTTAATAACTTTTTATTTTAAAACAATAATTTTAGTTAAAAATGAAAACGCTTTGATTGCATAAACTTAAGAAACTGTTTGAATTATGCTTGATTTGATATAAGAAACAAAACAAGAAACATTTAGAACTAAAAACATGGTATTTAAACGCACAAAAAATGAGTTTTGGTACAACCAAGTCTTCTCTTGTCAGATTGTACTTTCTAACTGAATTATACTAAAACTGCAACAAATTTATACAAAAACTACAAAACAATCACGCAGCACGTGCCACGTGAAGTCCATAGTCCACGAGCGATAATGACCTTCCAAATGCACATTACAAACACAAAAACAAGCATTAAAATAAGTAATGTAACGAACGTCAAGTTATGTAACGAACGTTAAGTTATGTAACGAACGTTGTCATAGAAACGCTAGCGTTTTCTACACACTCCCCCTTTTAGAGACAAGGTCACTAAAATTCAAAGTCATCCTTCAAAAGTTCGTTTGTAATCGTCTTTATCGCTTTATTCTTCGTTGATCGAGATTTTGTTCGTTTACCACCGTAGTCACTTTCTTCTTGATGATCATCATTTTCTTGTTGACCTGTAAGTTGCGTTGACTTTCAGCTTGTCTAGTTGTCGAAGGTTCAGTATCTGTGTTGTTGTTCGTTTCACTCTGAACTTCCATAGGATATAACATTTGAATCGGACGCTCCAATATCGTACCAGTACCAAGTTTGATCTTTGCACCAACCACAATGTCATCGATTTCAACAACTTTGATAACCATTCTAATGTGCCACTCACCTCTTTTCTTTTGCTCCCCATTAATCTGCACAATATCTCCAATCTGGCAGCTGTTTCCCTTGTCGTTTTTACACTAATGTTTTTCTCGTAGTGATAGTAAGTATTCTTGTCTCCATCTTTTCTACAATTTGTCTTTACAGGATTGAATATGTCGAAACATCTTTGAGGGTGTGATTTTGTTGAACTCAGGATCAGGATCTAAAGTTTCTTCTGGTATAATAACATTTGTTATAAGCAGAATCATGTTTGGTGTCAAAAGGGGTTGTTCAATGTCATCTTCCAGATATCCAAGTGGTCGATTGTTAAGTATAGTTTTAGCTTCCAACACAACTTCTTTCAAGCTCTTGAAAGTGAGTTTTGCTCTACCAACTGATTTGTAAATGACATTCTTCGAAATTCCAACCATTCTTTCAAAGAAACCTCCCCACCATGGACTTCTGGAGAGGTTAAATTTCCAGTTGATATTGAGTTTGATGTGTAATGTGTAATTAGTAATGTGTTGATGTCAGCATTTTGCCGAATCTTCTTCAACCGTTTGTCGGTGTTTTGGAATGTTTTTGCGTTGTCACTAACTATCATCTTAGGGTTTCCTCTTCTTGCAAAGAACTCCTTGAGTGAGCTTCTGAAAGTTTCAGCTTCCATATTTTCCAACAGATGCAAGTGAACAGCTCTAGACGTAGCGCATGTAAATATGACGAGGTAGGATTTGCCTTCAACACCTTTCTCTATCTTGTAATGGAGTGGTCCAGCAAAGTCAACTCCTGTTGTTTCAAATGGTCTCGTTGCTATTGTACGGTAAGCTGGTAATGCAACTGTTCCAGTTTTGTCCAATGGCTTTGTCCGATATCGCTTACAAAGGTTTCATTTATAGATGATCGATTTCACCAACTTGTGTAATCTCTGGATCAAATATTTCTGACGTATCTCCCCCATTGTAAGTGACATTAGACCATGTTTCGTCTGCTCGTGAGCTTCTAGAACAACTAGTCGTGTCAATTGATGATCTTCAGGTAAATAGATGGGATGCTCCCCTTGTATTCTTCCTCCACGGACAATGATTCCATTTTCTCGTTTTTTTAGCTGCAAACGTTCTTCAACATTTTCCCATTTGTCAGATATCAGGTGTTCCTTTTGAGCTGTTTTGATCCAAAAATGTTCAGCTAAATTGATTTCTTCTGAAGATAGCTCCCCTGTCATTTTGTGTCTTCTACAGTTGTTGACAAATCTGTGTATCCATGCAGTTACTAGATAGACTTTAAATAGTTTGAACTTCTCCAAAATATTTGAGAAATAATCTGTTGTAGTGTTTATAGTCATGTGAATCTCCTTGATCCTTTTTCTCTCATTGGTCGCTTCCGAACTTTCTAATGTTGTGATGTTTTCTGGCTAAGCGTCTTTGTTTGATAACCAAGTCGGTCCGTTGTACCATAATCCTGACAAGTTGTTGTTTCTTCGACTTCCGATATCTGCAGGATTGTCTTTAGTTGGACAATGTCTCCAAATAATGCCTTTCTTCAGTTGAATCTTAGCGACACGATTTGACACAAATTGCTTTCATTCTTTGAAATTCCCTCTAATCCAACGTAAGGCGACAGTGCTGTCCAACCAACCATATACCTTTGAAATAGGATATTTTTGAAGAGCTTGTCTAAGCTTGTCTAAGCTTGTTGTCTAGTGAATTTGCAACCATGTGTCCAGCAATGAGCTCCAATCGTGGTATTGATGTGTCCTTCTTTGAGATTCGTGACTTAGCTGTAAGTAGATTGGTGTTGATTCCTTCAGTGTGATGAACGACAATATATATTGCAGAACAACAACCATTTTGGCTGGCATCTCCAAAGCCATGGAGTTCAATATCTCGAATCAGTTGCGATGGTGTAATTATGGATCTTGGTATGCTGACCTGATTTGGCAAAGTTTTTATCCAGTTGAACCAATTCTTTTCAGTTGATTGGGGTAACGGTTTATCCCATGTTATCTTGCTATCACATATTTCTCTGTAGATGAGCTTTCCAATAAGTAATAATAATAATAATAATATAATATGCATCATACACTATTCTTGTTTTGGTGGTGTCCTTATTTACTTTGTTGACTGCTCTGTGTGGCATGTAGAATACTCGTTGTCCAGTAGCTTCAGCTGGTACTTTTTCCAAGATTCCATTTTCAAGTTGAGTCTGCATGATTTGATGATATTCCTCTAACACTTGTGGAGTCTTCTTTAACTTACATAGTTGAGTGTTGAGTCTTGCGATGCTTTGGTTCTTGTTATTTGGTAAAAATGGATGATAAGGTTTCCATGGTAACTTGGTTTGGTATGTACCATCGCTTTTTCATTTCAACTGTTTCTTGAAGTCTTGATAAACCATAGCTTCATCTCTCCTTCACAATCATCTTCTAATCCAAGTACATCCAGACTGTAAAGTTCCTTGTAGTCTTCTTGTGATGTCTTTGCAAAGTAGGCAATATTTGAAGATTTTTTTCCATTTCCCATCAAGGTCCATCCAAGCAATGTCTTCTCTGCTACTGGTTCTCCTGTCTTTCCGGCAATGAATCCACCAGTCTTGATTTTAGCATAGTCGCCTGCACCAAGAATGATGTGAATAGGGTGTTGGACTTTGTCGTCTTCGTTATCAAAATCAATGCCATTGAGATCTCGGTATTTTGTCTTGAGCTGACTGATGTTTGGATTGTTGAGCTGGTGAGAACTGGTCAATCTAGCTTGTTAACTTTGAGTGGTATGTTGTAGGTTCCGTTGATTGATTCAATCGTAACGTTGTATACAGGTAGCTTCTGGTTTACAGTTGTTGTCATCGTCTCCAAACATTTAGTCTCCCAATACTCAGGACTTTGATTTGTATGATTGATGAATGTTGTTGATACCAAAGAATTTCTAGCACCAGTGTCTCGTAAAACACAAAATCTTTGTCCGTTACATATCGCGACGAGTGTTGGGTGAATGATTTCTTGACTTTCACCAACCATGTATAAAGATGATTTTGTTGCAGAAGGCTGAGTTGAAAAAGATCTTGGAGTGGGTTCATATGAAGAATTTGATTTATGCTGGTTCTTTTCTTCCTTGAAATAGCATAAGGAAGTGTGGTGGCGTTGATTACAGCGGGAACAGCTACGACTTCGGCAGGCTGAAATAGTGTGTGTATCTCCAGTACAGTTGTAGCATAACCTCTTTCTTCTCAATATCTCCTTTCTTTTTTTAATGTCTGATATCTTGTCGCATTCACTACTTTTGTGATTTTCACTGCTGCAATAAACACATATGGTTCTTCTCAGATCTTTATTGGAAGTTTGTAGTACATGAGTTCTCCGATTCCCATGATTACGATTGTCATGATGATGGCTGCGAAATTGATCTTGTTTCATTCCATGCTGATCTTCTTTAGCGTTGTTGATTTCAGGATTACGGATGGTGTAGTCTCGTAGTTCTTTAAGTAGCGTCTCAAAATTCCAATTTTGCTAATCAGGATCTGATCTGATGATTTCAGTCCTTACTGGTCCAAGTTTGTCAAGAGTTTGTCGAACCAATATTTCAGCGGTATCCAGTTTACCAAGCGTTTTAAGTGAGTTGACACTGACATTCAGATTTTTATAAAATTGATGGATTAACTTGAAGTTGTTGGATGACGTGACGCTAGGCAAGCCTGCAATCTGTTGGCCATGAGCATAAATTACTTTCGATCTTTGGTTGAGGGGTTAGCAATTCCCGTAGATATGAGAATTTAGTTACAGTTCTTGAAATCTTCTTTCTTCATCTTCTTTCTTCAGTTCCTTGATGTGATCGTCCATGTCATCAATGATGTTGTCCCAGTGATGATGTTTCTTCTCTTGCTTAGCAACCAGTCCATTGTTTTACCTTGATCTTCCCTTTCAGTAAATCTCAGTTCTTGAATTGAAGATAAAAGTTGAACGCATTCTCCCAGTTTGTTATCAAGTTGCTCTCTGTGTCTTGTGATTCTTCTGATCTGTTGTGTATCCAATGTCTGTTGTACTTGTTGTTCCAATCTCTCTGTTATCTTCTCTTTTGCATCCAGTTGTAGTAACAGCTTCTCGCTGTCCTTTACTTTAGGTGCCATCTTGATACTTCTAGTTTGTGTGTTGACGTTGTAGTCTTTGCATGTGCTGCGCAATCAATAAACTCCAGGCTTGTCCTGGCAAGGTCGCCACTTTGTGTCGTAAATTAAACGCACAAAAAATGAGTTTTGGTACAACCAAGTCTTCTCTCGTCAGATTGTACTTTCCAACTGAATTATACTAAAACTGCAACAAATTTATACACAACTACAAAACAATCACGCAGCACGTGCCACGTGAAGTCCATAGTCCACGAGCGATAATGACCTTCCAAATGCACATTACAAACACAAAAACGAGCATTAAAATAAGTTATGTAACCAACGTTAAGTTATGTAACGAAGGTTGTCATAGAAACGCTAGCGTTTTCTACATAAGAATCATTTAGAACTAAAAACACGGTATTTCAGACTATAAATAAGAAACTTTCAGAACTAGGCCCTTTGCTAGGTTTCTTATAAAAAAAGTTTAGGTAGCAAACTATAAACCAAGAAGATTTAAGATATCTATATATATATACAGGGGCGGATTTATGATTTTAAAAAGCTGGTTCAATATTTATTGATATTTCATTTTATTAGTGGGGCGTGGGGCGTAGGGCGTGAGAACCTTAACGCCACAGAAAAAAAAATAGATATTGCTTAAATTGTTCTAACGGCGTTTTCCTAAACTATCCAAAAAGTCAATAATAAAGCATTTGTAAGGGTAAAATAAATATATTTATAATATATACAAAAAGAAATAATACATATTCAACAACAAATATTACTCAACGATAATCGATCGTAAGAATACTCTTTTAAACTGATCAGCCAACCCAATTCTAGATACCAAAGAAAAATCAACATAAAATGGGCTATACCGTTTTGCGCACCAAGTCACACCAAGTCACAGCAGGTCATAGCAAGTCACAGCAAGTCACACCAGGTCACACCAAGTCACACGAGATCACACCAGGTCACACCAAGTCACACCAAGTTACACTAAGTCACACCAAGTCACACTAAGTCAATACCTCTTTTTTACATTGGTTTTGGGCAATTTAAATAATAAATTTCCAGAAAAAATAGTGAAACAAACAGGGGCGTTGAGAGCCAGCACGGGCCCCGGGGCACACAAGCCCTTTGGCCCTTGTGCTCATATATAAATATATATACACACACACACATGTATATAGTATAAAAAAGCGAATATAGTAAATACAATAGATATGTGTTATATTGAAAGAAAAGCATTATAAACAAACAATTTATTTCAAAGAAATATCAAGCATATTTTAGAGGTGCTTTACGGTGCATTGCGGCTTCCAGATGAATCTATAATATTTTGAAAATCGAGAGTCTTAGCTAAAGGGGGCTTCAACTGCAAGGATCCTTAAACATACTTGTTAGTCTTCCTTGACACATGCTCGATCTCAACACATTTTTTATCCGTGTCAATGTGCTGAATGTGCAACTGTGAAGGTAACGTTAGAAATATTCTGAGAAGGACACAGATATTTGGGAACAAATTACTGAGTTTTAAAGTGAAAATTTTGCAATAGTTCCCATAGTGATATATCCGTGTTCAGAGATTTGCACTGTGGATATGCTTTAGGCTAAAAAAATTAGTATGACATATTATAAGTCTGTTATGCCTTAAAGACACACTCAACTTAGGTACATAGTCAATTACTGTCTGTTCTTCCGGCGGTACTAGGTCGTCCTCAGACGAGCTTAATTGGCTTTACAATGCTAATTAAGGACTGTGGGGCGCAACTCCTCGCAGTCCCAAATCCTGTCTTCGGGATCGATCATTAGTCTACAAAATTTCCCTCACAAGGCTTTGGTTAACCCGTGGTAAGTTTTTCAGGCACTTCCCAAAGGTGCCGCACACAGGTAATTCTCGTTTTGAACAATTTTTATTTTATTTATTTTTTGTCTTAGCGAGAATCGAACTTGGGCCATTGCGGCCAGAAAACATAAGTTTCGACCACTAGACCACGCACGAACAAATTTAAAATTTTGTCCGGCAGTAAACGTAGAACAAAAACTACTGCGCTTAAAACGGTATATTACATCTAATTATTTCGCCGCCTGCTGTGGACTTTGGTCCAACTGATTCTCGTCGGGTTTGAAGCAAAAATCGCTCAATTGTGAAATTTGTATCATAATGTTAAAATTTACTGCGCCATTGAACCTTTTCTGCTGTAACTATCTTGTAACCTTTTCTTCTGTTTAACAAATAATTTGTTTAGTTGCCTTTTCATACATCATTCCATCTGTGAGGACGTTGATTGTAGCCTACTGATCTGCAAACGTTAGATGTAAAAAATTGGCTGTTTAAAGTGCAGTAGTTTTCGTAGCAGGTAGGTTAAGCGTTTTAATTAGGCCATGGCTCCAGGTGAACAACTCTACTCCGTATTTAGGTACTTAGTTCACATTTAACAACTGATTTGACATAACCGAATACAAAAGTATGATTAAGACTTCCACGACCTCACTTCTGTTCTACAGATCAGTTAAAATCACTCTAAACTTCTGTAGTGCTCGCAGTTGCTGGAAAAACTAATAGGAGCAACGCTGGTTAAGCAGCCAAACAATGTTGCCAGAAATTCAGCAGTTTTTATGAGCGGAGACCTTCCTTGTTTTGAATTTTTGATAGTAGCACGAATTTTCCTAACGCTTTTTTCCTAATCATTTTTAAATGTGTTTATTGTTAATAGTTTTATTATTATCAACAAGATCTTTCCAGCGGGTGCCTAAAAAATTCCAGCCCCAGTGGCTCCCTGGTGTTATATAAATGTATTTGTATGGTATTATAAACATATTTAAATTCTTTATTCAATCTTTATTTTATTTTATTTAGATCTTTAAGCATTATGGTGATGCTATGTTCAATAAAGTTGAAAAGGATTATCAATAAGCTTGAAAACCATATCAATAAGTAGTAGTTATCGCTAGTTACGAGAAAAATATGGCGAATATTTTTTGAGTTTTTTAAGTTTTTCAAAATATTTAACGAGCCTTTAGGCAAAAAAAGTAAGGTTGTATTATTTATTTTTATTTTGAGTAATAAAGTTTAGAAGATAGAAGTAGTTTTTTGATTTCCTCTGTTTTCTTTTGACAGCTTCTTCAGAATGTCCCACAAAAGAATGGAACATTTGCTGACACTAAATCTAACAAAGCTTTCATACCCATGCTTTCGGTTTAGATTATACACGCATACACAACAACACACTTTAAATCTCTCTCTATCTTCACTTTAGGATGATTTTAAACAAAAGACCTTTTGAAACTTAATTTCATTTACGTCATTCTTTGAAGTACGAAATTTTGGCGAAGAACTTATTTTTTTGATTGAAAACGTTTTCAATTCATTCATTCGCAAAAAAATCGACTGTTTTTTGAAGAATAGCAGGTGTTTATTTGTAAATAATTTGTGAAGAACTTATTTTTCTTAAATGGACAATTAGCTTAAGAACTCTTTTGGAAATGGTTTTTTTTTTTAAAGAGAGTTTTAAAACATCTTGTGCCGGCTGGGAACCTATTTGATGGAACTGTACTTTTCTTGGTTGACTACTGAACTAGAATTTGCTGATTTAGGAGAAAAAACATTTAAAATATCTAGATTTCTGTCTCAAAAACATTTACAAAAGGTAGGTCTTCCACCAGTAAAACGACCAATTAAAAAAGGGGGTTTAACAATGTTTTGACGCTTAACAATGTTTTTAAATTTACTTAAAACCTAGGCGACTTACGAAAGAAGAAATTTTGAGAAAATACTTCTGAGATATTGTCGATTTGATTGCATCAGCGTCAACGTAATAAGCGAAACACACCGGATTATGCGGAGCTGGAGCGGGTTTTGTTTTAGTTAATAATATGGTTTTTAACCTAATTTCAAAAAAGATTTAATGAGAAAGTGAAAGTTGTGATGGCTGATGACGGCAAGTTAGACATGCCAAACTTTGCCCACATTTCTGTATTTACAATAACATAAATCAACAACAACACAATTTGTTTTAAATTATTTTTTCAGAATGGAATATTTATTAATAATGAAGACAAAAAAATATAGTTAAAAGAGATAAAACACTAACTTATATAAATAAATATTATAAATACATCATATTCTCGTGTATTATTCCTTTGAGAAAAACTTCTCTTCAAAGAAGTATTTAATCCAAACTATGTTAGGAATTAATCAACCAATTTAATCATGAAAATGAAACGTGTATACAAATTATTTTCATAAGAATTGTTGCGGCTTTCTGAACATTTGGTGAAATAATTATGAATGAAGTATGCACAATCAGAGTCCTGTGTGAAAACAAGAACAAAGTGCAAATGCCTAGATTGTCAACCAACTGGCACTTATTATTAAAATCTACCCATCAACAAAGTCCTGGAAAAATACGCGGCAAAATTCCACAATGAAAATATAAAATAATTATTAAAATATAGGGAAAATATAATAAATTCTTTGGGTTAAAATTTTAGCTGTCTGAACAAAATCATAAATATAATAAGTAAAAAAAGTAAAGTGGCCGAATTAACCTTAATGTTGGCAACGGGCGTAAACGGGGAAGTCTATCCCCTTTTCGTTAGCGCAAGACGTTGGGTGTAACAGTTGAGGCGGGCGCCACTCCTACCATCAACACCCGTACTTTACCTCATCGAGATGCTACACATTCGCTGAGTCGAGGATGGTCCTTCTGAGGGAGGATTTGAACTCGCAGCCTCAGAAATCTGAAATTGCAAACGCTCTACCAACTAAGCTATAAAAATTATATCACCTATAAAAATGTAAAAAATTTAATGTATTATATGACCTATAAAAATGTAAAAAATTTAATGTATTATATGACCTATAAAAATGTAAAAATTTAATGTATTCCGTTGGCTTTGAAAATTGGCAGTTTTACTAATTAAATGATGCTGATTTCAGACCAAATACCAGAATTGAGATATTTTCACCCCTAATACCTTATTTGGCCAAATATGGGCCCAAAGTTTAAAATTTTCCGTTCGCTTTGAAAATTAGTAGGTTTAATAATTAAATGATGCTGATTTCAGACCAAGTACCAGAATTGGGATATTTTCACCCCTAATACCTTATTTGAAGATAGAGGAGAAAACCTCAATGAAGAAATATCCTGGAGCGGGCAGCAGCTCTCTTGTCGCATACTTTGGGCAATTTTCAACAAACCGAAACTTTGGCTAAATATGCACTGATTGATGGCGGATGACGATACTAATCACAACGGCATGGATCAACTATTTCTCCTCAGTAGAAAACTGCGGTTGTTAGTAGGAGTTGCAACTACTAGCACTAAACCACACCTCTAGATGTGTGGTAGCAACCGAAAAACATCATGACTAGTTCAGACTCTAACTTATCAAACCACATCGCTCGTCGTGTGGGTAACCAAAGAGCGCGTCCCCCAGTGGGATGTCAGGCTGGGATCGAAAAGAATACTACTGACCAAGACTCAAAAGATAACAGACTCTTGAAGTGCAGGAAAACTACACTGATCTCTACCTTTAACTGTCGAACCTTGAACACCAGTGGAAAGATTGGAGAGTTAACTGCCCTTGCCAAAGAGCAGCACATTGACATCATATGTATACAGGAACATCGTATCTACCATGAAGATGTTGACACCAAGTTCCATGTTATGAAAAAAGGTTGGGTTTTGATTACATCTTCAGCTTTTGCAAGGTTGCAAACAACTCAACAATAAGAGGCGTTGGCATTCTCCTTAGTCCGAACGCTCACAAAGCACTTAATTCAATAGAATCCATCAATCCTAGGATTCTAATTGCAACCTTCAATGGGAACCCTGCAGTTACTGTGATTTCTTGCTACAGTCCCACGAACGTGTCACCAGTTGAGGAAAGGGAAGAATTCTATGTAGAACTAGCAGAACTTACCAAAAAGATTCCTAAACACAATGTTACATTGATCGGTGGTGACATGAATGCGAGGATAGGAGGAAACGATGCAAAAGGCTCGGTCTACAACACAACAACAAATGAGAATGGACAACTACTTCTTGATTACACACAGAAATGCAATCTGAAAGTCCTGAATACTAGTTTCTTAAAGCGAATAGGTAAACTCTGGACACATACATCACCAAACAAAGTGAAAAGCCAAATTGATTACATCCTTATCAATAACAAGTGGAAAAATAGTGCTTTGAACTGCGAGGCTTACAGCACCTCGTGCACTGTAGAATCCGACCATCGTATCGTCTCAGCTAAAGTAAGACTAAGCTTACGTCAGAGCAAATCATCTAGTAAGAAGAAGATTAGGTACTACTGGGACCTGCTTCTCAAACCAAGTGTATGAGAATATCATGAAAGCCCATGAAGTAGCAACGAAGAACAATATCCCAGTAAAAACGAGGATAAAGCAGCATGTACCATGGGAAAATGATAACATCTTGAAGAAAAGAGAAAATGTAAAGAAGACTTACCAGGAAAACTTAAAAAGAAAAGCCAGAAAAAGCGATGCTGAATTTAAGCAAGCAAAGAAAGACTTGCAAGAAGCATATGATTTAAAACAGGAAAAGTATGTATATAAATGAAAAGATTAACGATATAACCAATACCGTAGAACACCAAAGATCCGGAATTGCGTGGCAAACTGTGAATGAACTAACCGGTAGAAAAGGTTCAAACAAGGGACGCATAAGAGCTAAAAGCCCCGAAGAGCGTGTTAAAAAATGGAAAGACCACTTCTCAACCTTACTTGGTCAACCTCCCACAGTAACATCAAAACCAACAGTTACTATTATACACAAAACACTACCGATCAACACAGAAGACATAACAATGGATGAACTGGAAAAATGCATCAAAAGTTTTAAGAACAACAAAGCTTGCGGACTTGACAATATTCCAATAGAAGTCTGGAAAAGCGGTGCTCTGAATGAATATCTGCTAGACGTATGCAACAGAACATTCAATGGTGATAGACCTGACATTTGGGCTAAAAGTGGTCTTGTACCCCTTCCAAAGAAAGGAGACCTTGGAATCACTGGCAATTACCGGGGAATATCACTTACTGTCATTGCTGCAAAAATCTACAACAAGATCATATTAAACCGGACACGAAAAAATCTCGATCCTCTACTGAGGATAAATCAAAACGGGTTTTGTCCAGACAGGTCGACTCTTGCACAAATTCTTACATTGAGAAGACTCATTGAAGGAATCAGAGAAAAACAGCTACCTGCAGTGCTCACTTTTGTCGACTTCAGCAAGGCATTTGACTCAATGCACCGAGAAAAACTGATGGAAATCTTAAGAGCATATGGAATACCTTCTAAAGTAGTGGATGCTATAAGTATACTGTACAAAGACACCATGGCACAAGTCTTAACACCAGATGGGGACACAGAATTCTTCGAAGTCCTCGCCGGTGTGCTTCAAGGAGATACCTTGGCACCCTTCCTATTTATAATCGCACTTGATTATGCTCTACGGGAAGCTACAAGAAAGTCCAATATCGGTTTCACCTTAACTGAACGCCAGAGCAGACGTCACCCTGCGATAAACATCACTGATGCTGACTTTGCAGACGATCTTGCACTCATGTCAAACACACTCGAGCAAGCACAACTCCTCCTCCTACGATTGGAAATCGCAGCAGAAGCAGTTGGTCTTCACGTCAATTTCAAGAAGACAGAATATATGCTGTTCAACCAAGAGGAAGGGGATCTTGTTACACTAGATGGTAACTTACTGAAGCAAGTAGACAACTTCAAATATCTTGGAGCGTGGATCGAATCTAGTAAAAAAGATATGAACGTAAGGATTGTACAGGCATGGCGAGCCCTTAACAAGATGGAGAAAATATGGAGGTCAAACCTGAAAAACCACCTTAAAATTGGTTTCTTCCGTGCTACAGTAGAAAGTTTATTATTATATGGAGCAGAAAGTTGGACATTAACTGGCAAAATGAGTGAACGATTAGATGGTACGTACACCAAAATGCCCAGGGCTGTACTCGGAGTTATCCTGGAAGGACCATAAAACGAATAAAGACCTCTATGGTAAACGGATGAAGGTTACAGACTCACTACGTGTTAGAAGATTGAGGTTCATCGGACATTGCTGGAGAAGCAAAGATGAGTTGATAAACAAAGTAATCACTTGGGAACCGAAACACGGAAAGAGGAAGATAGGAAGGCCAGTAGCAACATACTTTGATCAGCTTAAAAAGGATACAGGGATGAGTAAAGGAGATCTGCAGAAGACTATGCAAGACAGAGATGAATGGAGAAAGCTAGTTGCTGATATTCGAGCTCGCTCGAAAAAAGTCAAGTCAAGTAAGTCACCTTATTTGACCAAATATGGACCCAAAGTTTGAAATTTTCCGTCCGCTTTGAAAATTACTAAGTTTACTAATTAAATGATGCTGATTTCAGACCAAGTACCAGAATTGGGATATTTTTACCCCTAATACCTTATTTGGCCAAATATGGGCCCAAAGTTTAAAATATTCCGTTTGCTTTGAAGGTTGGTAGGTTTACTAATTAAATGATGCTGATTTCAAACCAAGTACCCGTAAAAACGTTATTTGTGCTTTTATACGACAACCCTAAAAATATGTTTTTTAGATATTTTTAAAAGGTAAATAGTCGCAAGTAAAAAGTTCTTGTTCAAGCAGTAATTATTATATAAATATGAAGAGAAACCATATAATTTAATCCCCAAAGTTTCGGCGGATAAAGATTCGGCTAAAAAACTTTCGAAATTTCGGACAAATTTTCAGCTCAAAATTATTTTCTTGCCTATAAAACACTGTCAGTCGAGGATATATGAGACAGTTCCCGGAGCAGAAGAAAAAGGAAGTAAACAGTTGTGTTTGGATTGATGTTCCTTAAAATTTTTATGTTAACAAAAGTTTTCTAGAATATAAAGAGCGTGCAGAAGACTACTTAATAGTTTTGCGTTCGTAAGTAATTTTTCGGTCCATAATTCAATCAAGATCAGCGAATGGGTCTTCCGATGGTAGTTCCATGGAACTGGTTCCATGCAATTTCGAATCCTTTGATAATTGTCTCAGAGCTATTTCTAAGGTGATTGTAAAGACCAAGCAGCCATCTAGCGTGAATCGGTTTGATAATCGAAATCTTCAACGGTACATCACGTTATAGACACTACTCAATTTGGTAGGTATATCGTTTCGTGTACCAGCATTTGAATTTGCTCTTGAGAAACTCTTTAGCGTGACCATTGACGTCCACACCCAAAGGCTGAAAATGATCTTTCATATTATTAGGGACATGTACGATCACGCAATCATTCTCCTCGATTAACTTGGTGACATGTTCCGTGACTTGGCCTTTGAAGACATCAAAAATCAGCATCGCCTTTTGTTCTCCCGGTAATTCTAACTGAGCTTTTCTTTTCTTGAAGTACGGGAAAACCACTCTTTCCAAATGCTCGATTACCTTTTCTTCGTTGCTCCAATGGTTTGCAGTGCATGTGACATTCCAATCATCCGGAAACACCACCCCTTTTGGAAGACAACGATTGCTGGTTCCATGGTAAATCAGTTGCATCGGTAGAAACTGGAAGGAGAAGAGACATCTGGTAGGGTAACCGATAAACAAATAGCTAAAGTGTCTGGTTTGTTAGAAATCCTAGATGAAGGAGGTAATATAATGGCTGATAGAGGTTTTGACATTGAGAGTATTTTACCTAATGGTGTTACTTTAAATATTCCACCATTTAAAGGCCTACGTTCACAGGTAACTCCTGAAGAAACCGAGGAAACAGTTAAAATAGCAGCAGTCAGAATACACGTTAAAAGAGCGATTGGGCGTATAAAAAATTACCACATTTTCAATGGAGTTTTACCGATATCCTTATCTCCGCTAGCTAATCAAATAGTCACTGTTTGTTGTTACTTAACTAATTTTCTACCGCCTCTCTTCCCCGTCCTCTGAAACCTAACTTCAATCACAAAAGACAAAACGGTTTTCTTTAAAGCCACACATTAAGAAGTTTCTAATTTTTGAAATTAAAAAAAAATTAGAAAAAATCAGTGTTTTTTTTTTTAAACATAAAACTAAGCAGCAGGGTTGGTAAATGCAAAAAAAAACATTTTTGGATAACTTAGTTTTTTTAAAATGAGATTTCCAGGCTAGTTATATTTCTAACAAATTTGTGGCTTTAAAAAAGCCGTTTGTTTTCACTTTTATTTCTTGCAACATTTCCAATTTCCGTGTTGGTACAAGATTTCAGGAACAAGTGCTCGTTGATAGAAATGATCTATGCAGGGTAATGCTACTTTCCAAAAAGTCACAGCTTCAACATGTAAAGGTAAGTGATCACCAAACCAAACAACAAAGTCTACTTTTTCTAATTTTGAGCAAAAATAACTGTCCTTGAATTTGGTAATAGTATTTATAATTTTTTTTAAGTTGTGGATGACCGTTGACAATTTCTAAATAAAACTTTTTATCTTATAGTATCGCCTCGATACTTGGGTTGAACTGAGATGCTGGGAATTTGATTTCAACACCCCACTTTTCGTTTGCATCAATGTTAATAATCATTGAATCTAAGAAAGCTCCAAGATAAGGGTAGGATAGGCTAATAATTAAACCAGGTACGGGAGATGTAACAGTAAGCCCGGCTGCGCTCACTAAACTGGTGTAACGAGATAATGCTTTAGACTCATTTTTTATACCATAACACGTATACTTAGATGTAAACGGGGTATAAAACATTGATTTTAGTTTTTTAGTAGGCTCAACTTTGTTAATCGCTGCAGTGTAAAAGTTAGATGCTGTCAAGCGTTCTCGTCTGGAATCCCGCAAAAGTTTTTTTGTTGACCACGGGTGTTTGGTTCAATTGTTTTAATTTCATCTAATGTTATTGACATTTCGTTAACATAAGCGCCAACAAGACTGAAAAACTGTTTTGAAGAAATATCATAAAATTCACAAAAGCAAAAGGGAAGTTCTTTCAGAAATTTCTTCACAGCTACTAGCATTAAACGCAACTACTTCACATTCAATTTTGTTGAGGTTGCCCTTCAATACATTTCGATTGTAGGTCGTGACACAAAAAAAAAACTACTAGAAGCTATACAAGACTGCAGTTTTTGTTGTAAAATGTCAAGGTTTCTTTTTGATGAGGTGCTTAGGGATCGTATTTGTTCATTTTAGGCTTTATCTTACACGTTTTTAATGACTATCACGTGACACGTTCCATTTGAAATCCTCCATTGCAAATAAAATAGGTCGACATGGTTGCATTTTCATAAATAATTTGATCCGGTGTCAGATGTACATGTGCAGGTAGCAGCGATAATCTCATTGGTGTTGCACAAAAATGTTATTAAGACTTTGTAGCAAACCTTTTTTTTGAAGGTTTTAATTTGCAATTTAAATATAAAAAGTTTGTAGTTTTTATAGTTCGATTTTATAAGATCTTGTCTTTAGAACATTCATTTCATATTTTTTTGTTCTCACAACCAAATAATCATAGAGCTGGAAAGAAGTTAACTTAGTTTCTCTCTAAAGGTCAGTTGTCCGAACTAAATTATTACAATGTCTTTGGAACACAGCATCATATGTATAACAAGTTGAGTGATCTGATATATCAACGTTACACCTTGGCGGGATCAGGTTGTGACTGAGACAAAATCTTAGAGTAAATAAGATAAACCCTGAGCATAAGATCAGCTTTACAATCAGACACTTTTTCTTTGAAGTCCTTCAGTATTTTCTTGTTGTCTGCAATAGTAAAACGCTTGAAATCTTTCATACGAATGTTAGAAGGTGTTCCTTGAAAAATTGATCCATCTTTTCCAATAGTTTTGCAATTGAAGGTCGAGAAGTAAGGATGACAAATAAGAATTATCTCATTTCCCCCTTGTATTGTTGATAAAAAAATGTTGGTTCAACAATAGGTTCGTTTTCGATTTTGTAAAAATTAACGGTAGCCGATTCTGGCGGAATGTGAAATAGGAGTATTTACGCTTTACGCTATTGTTTAAACAGGGGGTAAGCGCGTTAAACAGGCGCTGCGAATATCTTAATTCTCTAATAACAACCTTTCCTAACAATAGCAACATACAAAAACACAACAGGTCTTAATTTAGAACTACGGAACATTATCAGATTAAGATTGATTAATATGGTTTAACCATTTGACATGTAAATATCGACATGACCTGACCGTTTTCCTGGTATATCCTTTTAATAGTGAAATACAATGCAGACATCTCACTAAGGTTTCGACGCAGATTAGTCAATTCATTTAGCGGCTGTACCAATTGTATACTTTTTCGGTACCAAAATGAGATTGAACGTGGTGTGTGCTACACAAGCCGTACTGAAATACGCACTGTTAACTATTCACAACTCGCATTTTCCCAGCTATCCCGATGACGACCCTCCAATCGGTGACGCCAGAAGTTTATATTTATCTGTGGTATCGGCGAGTGAAGTTCATATATAACTGCGATAGTGTCGAGTGAAGTTCATATTTAACTGTAAAAGCGGCGAGTGAATTTATATAAAATTGTAGAAGCGGCGAGTGAATTTATAAAAAACTGTAGTAACGGCGAGTGAAGTTCATATAAAACTGTTGTAACGGCGAGTGAAGTTCATATAAAACTGTAGTAACGGCGAGTGAAGTTTATATAAAACTGTAGTAACGGCGAGTGAAGTTCATATAAAACTGTAGTAACGGCGAGTGAAGTTTATATAAAACTGTAGTAACGGCGAGTGAAGTTCATATAAAACTGTAGTAACGGCGGGTGAAGTTCATATAAAACTGTAGTAACGGCGAGTGAAGTTCATATAAAACTGTAGTAACGGCGAGTGAAGTTCATATAAAACTGTAGTAACGGCGAGTGAAGTTCATATAAAGCTGTAGTAACGGCGAGTGAAGTTCATATAAAACTGTAGTAACGGCGAGTGAAGTTCATATAAAACTGTAGTAACGGCGAGTGAAGTTCATATAAAACTGTAGTAACGGCGAGTGAAGTTTATATAAAACTGTAGTAACGGCGAGTGAAGTTCATATAAAACTGTAGTAACGGCGGGTGAAGTTCATATAAAACTGTAGTAACGGCGAGTGAAGTTCATATAAAACTGTAGTAACGGCGAGTGAAGTTCATATAAAACTGTAGTAACGGCGAGTGAAGTTCATATAAAGCTGTAGTAACGGCGAGTGAAGTTCATATAAAGCTGTAGTAGCTACAAAGAATCGAAATCTTTATATCAATTTGAATTTACCAAAAAGGTTGGAATAAGTTGTGGATTTAACTATTTGTTTAAGAATGTTTTTTATGTTTTTTTAATAAGTATCCTTAACTATAACTTTACTAACAAGAAAATTGCCAAATATTAACAGGGAGATTTGGCTTGGCAACAACACATTTCGTGATATACAGAAACGAAATTTAAAATTGATATTGCGGGATTGATGACATGAAAATGTGAGATGTACAATGAAAAATTGGAAACCAATGCAACTAGAAATTTACCATGACGAATTTTATTTTTTCAAAACACAGCTTGTATTTAGAGAATTTTATCGTTTGTTTAAGATAAATATATTAACAATAATATATATTCTTTTCATTTCGCTTGTAGAATATAAAAAATAACTTAGTTTCCCCCCATTTAAACATGAACTTCGCCGTCATCTCCAATTGGAGGATCGTCGTCAGGATAACTTGGAGTGTAAGAACTGTGACACCTTAATCGTGTACATTTTATTTGGATAACACAGACAACTTCTCGTGACGTCATTCTGATACCTGAAATAAAAACTTGCTAATAATAGATTTTTTAATTTTTATGAATTTTTAAAACCATTATACTTTGTACATTGTACATACTGATGTACTAACCCGTATAAGTGTTTCTACTAAAACTATTGAAAGTAGAGCCCGAGTGAAGAATCGTTTGTGATTGACCTAGAAGGTTCAACTTTATATTCCTATTAATTCCTATAATTAACTTAATCCCAAAAGTTTAATGACGTTGATGGAGTTTAACAGGGAGGTTCTATCACACCTTGCACTTCCGCGAAGGTGTCTTGCTCGAAAAACAGTATATCAGCCAACGAGAGGTACCTTCACAGGTGGTCATGATTTTATTCAAAATTGGCTGGTGAATTACAAACAACAGTGACGTATTTTGATTTTAGGTCATTAAAAATGGATTGGTGGGTATCGAGAAACAACCAATCAAATTGTTGTGGATTTTGATTTGTCACATAGGCGTTGTATTGTTTTGACATGCTTCATAACAAAGGTACGTGAAACATATTAAACAGTAAACAGAACCAAGGTTTTAGGAAGCAGGTCGGGATTAAATCTAACTACAACAGTCAAAATATCGATGAAATTTCGATATAATGAACTCCCTTAGATACTACCTACTTCCTCAGATACTAAAAATATGTATAAAATATCAAATTTCGCTAAAAATAGTATTTCCTCAGATAATCTTATCTCAAAATATCGAGAAATCTACACGAAATGAAGACTTTGCGCAGATAGTCACAATAGCAATGTAATTCCTATTTTCAATTATATACCAACAAGGATCTAACTGCTATTTACAGGTGTTTTGTTGTTCCGGTGTAATGCAAGATGGTTGTGTTTATCTTGTGGTTGTGTCATGTTGGATAGTGGAAGTGAATATGACCGCCCGTAACGCGGATTTAGCTATTTCTTGTGACCGGTAGATCAAGTATAGTTTTATCAAGTAGCAGCTATAATCGCGATGGTACAAGACTACCTGATAAAACTATTGAGTGAGATAAAATCTATCAGAAAGACTATCAGAAAGAGAAAAGAGATGCACTAAAATCAAACATTGCCAAACAACACTTTTCTCGTAAAACACACCGGGCATGTGAACACGCAACATAGAAAGGGTCAAACTCGTGTAATTCCTTTGGAAGAAGAAAGATGTACTTTGACGAAAGGAGAGTTCAGAGACAGTTTAGCTTTAAAATGCAATGCAAAAGATCTTACCATCAAAAAGGATGATATGAATTGCGCCCTCAACTGTACGAAGGGTGGTTTCGTTATTATGCGCCACAACAATGTGCGTGATATCAAAGCAAATCTGCTAAGAAAAGTATGCAACGACGTTAAAACCAAGCCTAAACTTCAACCACTTGAAGATATTCACGGATTGATAGGTGACGATGCACGACAAGATATACGAGTTAAAGGTGAGCGGAGACTTGTTCAAAATTCGAATGGAGACTACAGAATGTCAACTACCGCCTGAACAAATTCTAAATAAACAAGAAAAGCAAAAACAATAGGCAATACAACCACAGAATAATGAACGTTGAACTTTAAACATTGTTATACTTCGTTAGCTCCTATTACCGAGAAGATTGCTACTAAAACAGAAGATCGATATAGAAAATGTTATATCATTGATGAGATGCGAAACAAGTTTCATCATTCTTCGAATGCGTGTGGGTACACACGCATGGTAGGACATTACATGCGATCAAGCAAAAGAGAATTATTTTTAAACCATATTATTATAAATAAAATATTGTATAATGATTGTAATTTCTTTTTTAAATCGCAACTAACAAAGAGAAAGGTTTGCGATTTAAATTTACATTACTATTAATAACATCATATTGTTTCGTTTTAAGGAATTATTTCGCATCATTAAATTCAGATGTGGTCAGTTTCCTATTGGTTAATATATTGTTATTGTTTATGTTAACTAAGAACAATAGAGTGTATATTTGACGAAAGATTAGGCCCAACATTTCCAAATATATATTATATTTTAAAATACAATTCCGTTCATCAACTTCATTTTTGCATTTTCCAATTATTCGTTGCAGTAAAAAGCTTATCTTCGAGCGGCCAACCATTTCGTTTAAATTTCTCTATTCTAAAAGTTGCGTGATGTTGATAGTTTTGTCTTTTATATAAGGTTCGTACTTATTTTTGAGTTTGATTGTGTTCGAGACATTAAATAAAATTTTTCATGTGCTTCATTTAGCAAAAACTTTAGTCATCCATGGGTTGCAAACAACCTTTACAATGAAGCTTTCAGTAGGACAAAATTTATTAAACAAAATTAAAAATTTGCCCAGAAAATTGTTATACGCGTATTTACATGTTTACTATCGAACACGTGTTCCGTGATTCTTCTTTATGAGATTTGGCTAGTAGTAGTTAAGCCGAAAGGTTTCCTTCTGTGATTAAATTATGTGTTGTTAGTTGGTTGTCACACTGTCGACTGAAGATAATAAAAATTGGAATATTGTCGGAGATATCGCTTTTGAAATCGACAGTTTGAAAATAATTGTTTAAGGAGTTCTTTACTAACACTAGCAATAAACCCGTCCTACGGACGTTAACAATAATATGATAATTGAGGAATTCTGTATGTATGTATGTTACCAATCTATGCCAATCTCCTCCCAAAAAAGTCTATATATGGGTAGTCATGTACATATAGATAAATTAATTATACATTTAAATTGAGAAAGAATTTGTTTGGGAAACAAAGTTAGCCATAAAATATTTAATTATTATTATAAATTTTAAACCTACGCAATCGATAAGTGACATCACATCTAATTAATTTATTTAAATAAAAACTTGTCAAAAAAAAATTTCTTTGGCTAAAAAACATCTTAGGGGCATCACAATCATACCCTGAAAATTTGGTTCCAATCGG
Organism: Candelabrum cocksii; assembly: GCA_963930725.1. Taxonomy (NCBI): domain Eukaryota; kingdom Metazoa; phylum Cnidaria; class Hydrozoa; order Anthoathecata; family Candelabridae; genus Candelabrum; species Candelabrum cocksii. Next base: position 4,454,449 of record OZ005665.1, read on the forward strand.
TCCAGTCGTTTGGGCGTGATTGGCGGGCAACAAACAAACAATCAAACACACTCAGGTTTTTCCTCCATTATAGTAGGATATTTCGAGTTGCAATACTCACCAACACGACCTTCTATGGCAGCGATTAGACAGTGCGGAAGACCTTTGAAGGTAAACGGGGCATCGTCGCGAAGGCAGCTTGTATAATAGATATAACTCGATAATCTTTCAAGAAGCCGTTTGCAGCTGAACGAACGCGAAATCTAGTGATTATCCCTTGATAGACAATGCTCACTTTTAAGGTCACTATGCCGATTCTATGTAATCTACCAGGTGCGAAAAATCCTGAATAAATTTCAGGTAGTAGTACCATTTGAAGACGGCTCATAATTTCTAGAACAGATTCGAGGTACAAATTTAACTCAAAAGGTTTCAGCCAAGACGGTAAAAGTGGTGAATACAAAGTTACGAGTAGTTGAGCGGGTGTGTATGCAACAAGGGTTCTGGTTTTGCAAAGGAGGCGTGAAATGACAAAGTGGATTCGTAGTCTCCTACGTCTATCTAATTATATCATCTCAAGCAATGCTAGATCGCGTAGTGTTGGCACTAGTGGTGAATCACTCAATGCACAGTGTATTTTCATCAACGGGTTCGAAACATTAGTTAATGGAGATCACTCTCAAACATGAGTGTGTTTTCTTCGAAGCTAGGTCAAAGGTGGATTACCGAGTAAGTAACGGGAGCTACGTGCTTCTGTAAAACCTAAAAATAAGGATTAGAAAGATTCAGGGTTCATCAACAAGAGTTTGATATCAAAATAGAGCTTGAAATTTGCTGTGAACAACACCGTTAATCATGCAGTGGGTGTAAAATCTGTTTTGAATCATGAAGTGCTCCCTCAAGTTTTACCATTCAGCTGAGTATGAGAGAATCACGTGAGATTCTGAAAGCAAATGTCTTAGCCAAGGAACAGAAATTTCTGGCTGGAGTCATTAGGATTATCTTAGGGACCTTTCTTACGGCCGTTGATATGATTGAAGTAGCGGGTAATACCTGTCATAACAGAGTTTCAAAGGACTACCAACCATTATGCAATATGGGAGTAGTAGTGGAAGTTAAATCCACTTGCCGAGAATTTAAGTCGGTCTTGTATCGTTATACAGCGTCCAATGCGCCCCCTTTCTTCGTCAATTAAACCTGCGTCAACTTACTTGACTTCTCATACGATACCGCTAAAGCGATGCCAATAAAATATGACAGCGAATTTAAGTCGTCTAGATTTCGAGTAAATCATTAAGTTGATATAACGCTTATCCGATCACTCCAAGTCCACCTGTAATAAACAAGATTTAAACAGTTTTTATTGAGAAAATCCCGTCGTATTTGCCTCTTCCCTATCCCCATCCAAGCATTTCTCTCGTCTTCTGTAATTGTTCGACAGCCTAGTCGTGTCTTCTAGTCGTGTATTTAAATAATAATACACATACGAAAATACAATACGAAAATGCTCCTCTGAAAACCCTGTTGCCATCGCCACTACAATCACCATCAATTTCTGCGTACCTCACGAAGGCTATGACTAGAGACGCCTCAATTAAAAAAAAGTATTTCAGTTTGTACTCGCCAAGTTACCCAGAGGACGAACGACGTTTAACCTTCCTTTTATCATTCAGCGGTAACCCAAAACTTAACCATTTAAATGCAACCAAGGGAGCTATCAAAACATTCCGCAATACGCATTGAAATTGAATTTGGTTTAAACGTACATGTCCATGCATCACATTCACCTACTGCAAAATCCACAAAAAAGATAAAATAACATATCAAATAATTGAAAGAAATATAATATAATCGTGCACTGCATAGATTGTGTACCTATTTCCTCGACCTGTAATTGTTTAATTAATGACGCAAAAATCCAACCTGGTAGAACGTGTAGACATTGAAACTACAAAAGCAAAGATTCATTAATTCATAAAAGTAAATGTTTTAATCTTTTTTAATTAGTCATTATCACAGGACCTCTTTGTAATATAAATATACTATATTATATACATCTACCTATGAGAGTGTATATCCGTATAACCAGTGCCTGCATCTGTGTGTTTGTATCTAAAAGAAATCGACATTCAATGGTTTCACTTTAATTTTTTTCCGAATCGTATTGTTTAAACCGTTTGATCAAATTTGATTAACACACGAAGTTGAGTTTTTTGTATTGCGATATTGTGGTTATTTAGTCTGACAAAGCAATGCTTGATGTGAAACAACGCCTCTGTAGCAATCATGTGACATTCATTCAACTTGGCAATAAGTTTGTACCACTCAATTCAAGTACATCTTAATGTACTTTTTGACTGGTTGGTCTCTTTCGTAAGCTACTAAAAGTGTCAGCGTCAACACAGTAACTGTTGCATTGTTACATTCTCATCGCTATGTTCTGAATGATAAATTACAAAACGGTTCATATAGTTTTCGTTTACGGAACAGCATCTATTTGTTCTAAATGAAGATATGTGATTTTAGAAAACATCCGATTTTCCAACTAATTTCTTGCTTCTTGATTGCTTCTTCTTTCTTGCTATGACCACATGTGTGAATATCTATACTTTGTTTGATGTTGATTGAGAGCCCAAAGATCTTTTTCAATTGGAAATTGATAGCGTTTGATAATTATTTTTTGGGAAAATCCTACTTGGACCGGAGGGGGGGCTAGTAGGCCCCTATGTTATATTGACAAAACCAGTGGACCAATTCCCATGAAACTATATGACTTTTCCTAAACTTTAGTGAGGATTTTTACGATATCATATCCACAGACACTCCCTAATGTATATTGGTAGAAGGTTATTAAAATATCAACTTCAAGGACACTTTATTATTACTAAACGAAAAATGTTTTGTTGCATTTGTTATTATGATGTATGGATGTATTTCCCAAAGCTCCATTCTTGATAGGATTAAACCGTGGAGAAAAATATGAATAGTTAATCCAAGACAATTTAACCCTTTAATTCCCAAATGAAGAAATATTATTTTAAAAAAGGTTTTTGTGTGAAATATTATTGAGTTTGTTACCAAAAAACAATATGTAATTTAATTTTTGACCTTGCGAACTTTTTGGGAAACTATCTCAAACGCGTAACAAGCATTTTGCATAGAAAACTACTTGCGAGATCCCTTTGGGCTATAATGACCAGGAATAGCAGTGCAACAACTTAAAACTAATCAAACTCACGGAAAACAGTTTTATTTGCAAAAAAATTAAAATAATTGACATACAAAAAATGTTACTAATTCATACATACTATGAAATTATTTTCCTTTTTCTGACTTTACTTCTTCTTCGTCGGCGGTTGGAGGATCGTCGTCAGGTTGACTGCTCAACGACCCTTCAATATTTTGGTCATTAAACCAATGTCTTTCAAAAGGCATCTTTCACGCGTTGAGATCTGTGAATGAGTGTTTGATGGTTAAGTATTATAACGCATTGTGCAAAATAGACAAATTTCACTGGAAGAAATTTCAAAAGATATCTTGAAATCAAGTGTAGTATTGAAATAAAGAATCTTGTATCTATCTATGTGTTAAATATCGTGGAAATGGGCATCAGCGTGGGCTATAATGTCTTCTCACTCTACCAGACTTGCTGAAATCAAAATCTTATTTGGAGGTTGTTACTTTGATAAGAAGGTTTCGAAAAATGATAGTGTCAATTTTGCACACTTCTGTCACGTGGTATGACGCCATCAAATTCCCCATAGGAGAAACTATACCATTCCAAAGAACTAGACATATTGTTTAAGAATCATCCAGAAACCATATGCTCAAAATTAAGTCTCATTGGGTTATGTGTTTAAATGTTTTATAATAGGAAGTAAAAAGTGTAATTTTAGAGCCTAATATTGCAGCTTTTAATTTCATTTAGTTGTAAAGTTGTCTCTGTTTTATTATTAACACAGTTAATCTTAAGGAATTATCTTAACGAATTTCGCTTTATTTTAAAATTATCTTTATATCATATCTTTCTCTTATTTTAAAATCTTTACGCTCCGCCCCCCCCCCCCCCCGAACATGTTGAATGTTCAAAGATCAGCCTTAAAGCAGAAAGACGGAATGATTCTGATCAACTAATACATCAACATTACAACAACAATTTGATACAAATTAAAGCCGTTGTTTAAAATAATGATTTGAATCAGAGTGATATTAAGCGGAAAAATTCCCCAAACGACAGGCAAAGTTTGTAGTTAGCTTATAATCGTGGACAGATCAAAACTATCCTTCTCAGGGAAAAGAAAAGAAATTGGAAACAAGAGAAAATGAATCCTTCTTCATCAAAATCATCATCAGCACTATCCTTTTCAACATCGTAATTTTCACAGCATTTCCACATGGCCGCACACGGTAAAATGTTCTTTCGGCACTTCTTTAGAGCTACATTTTGCTCTACAGCTAAACATCCTCAATTATATCAATGCTATCGCCGCAGGTAAATTATCTGTCATTAATGGTTGCAACATTTCATTATTTCTTTCCCAGCCATAATTTTCAACATGGTGGAAGGTGTTGGACTGATTTGTCAGAGTTTCGTAATACTAGCGCTATGAAGTGACTGAATCTGAAGATTTTGTACTTCAACGTTGGTGGCAACTCCTCTGTGCCGGCATGATACTTCGAGAAAGGATACCATGGAAGTTGTTGATGGCTTGTAACATAAGTTCCCTCTCCGCCATTTTTTGACAATGTTCTAATAAATGTTGATTTGCCGATGGAATAATGAAAACGTTCGAAACGGCATAATAGAAAAAAATGAGCTTGTTAAATGTAAGAAAATAAAGGAGCATGAAGAAACGCAGACAATAACTTTTCACAATATTGTAGAAATAATTTTCTTTTCAAGAACTAAAACCACCGTTAAAAACGGTACTTTTTACCCCCTGATGATTTGATAAAATGTTTAAAAGTCTGCAACCCGATTAGACTTGGTTTTTATCTTTGCTAAAAATGTTTGATAGTGGATTTGATCCAAAAGGACCATCAAGGAATTTGAAATGCTCAAAGAATTGATTGATATCAATTCAAGTACCTTGCGATGGTTTTAAGGGCATTTCACTGAAAACAACAATCAAGTATCGAAAGTGTTGTGTAGTCTATGGAAAGATAAAATTATCATCAGTGCTATTACTGTCATTTCTTCAAGGAAGTTAATCGTTTTCAAGCATGAATATTATTACATATAAAAAAATGGGAGAAGGCGCCTTACATTTGAAAACAGAGCAAATATTGTAAATATTGTATAATATCTTTCTGTCAAATTATGGCTTGAAAAAAAAAATACAAGGGAAAAAAGAAAGCTATGCATTTGAAATTGAGCAAAAGAAATTCTTTAATTTGAACGATTACAATTATGAATATTTTCAAAAGTATTTTCAAATATTTTTCTTTACATTTGCATCAGACATTGATTAAATCCTTCTCGATATCCTTCTGAGTTTGAATGAATGATACCATCTTGAAATGGTCATTTACATAGTATAAGCTCTGGTAGCTCAATTCAGTCAGGTTTATTCCAGCTTAATTCAATAATTTGGATAACAATTTTTGGTTTAGTATATGCAAAAGTGGCTGACAATTCAATCATGCAACAAAAATACTAAAAAAACAACAAAACGAATGGGACCGAATAACCAACTTATTGAGTCAAGGGTAACACACCTTTTTTTTAGCTTGGTAACTACAAGTGAAATCCAATCCTTGATAACCGCATTCAAGTCTCAAAACCCTCGCTAAGCATGTCCTTTTTCTTTCTTAAATGCGTGATTCACGGTGCGTTCTCGATCTATTTTAAAAGGATTATGAGATTTAAGAGTCAAAAACAACGTTATCCAATATTAATAAAATTCAATTAGCTTTTATATCAGTGTTTTCCTTATCATGTCTCCCTACTAACGATTAGTATTTCGCTTACCGCTTTAAGAACAATTTTCGGTAAATTGTGATATACTAGTGTATAGCTAGTGTTACTAATCATCTCGAGTTAGTACAAACTTGTTATTACTGAAAAAATCTCTACATTATTACCCCATTCTTGTACTACACGTTAAATATTTGAAGAAAACATTTACTACAATCTAAAAAAAACAAAGAAATCTAAAACGTAAACATTTTAGCCGTTAAAAAGTTCGGCTGTCTTTTACAAATGCTGAGTGCAATTTGCGAACTTAGTTAATTAACTAAAATTTGTTATGTAACCAAGTATCACTTAAATGAGTGAAAATAAAATAAAATTTTCAGCAGTGGCTATAATATATAATAAATAGCTACTAGCTACAGGTATTGCTTTGATGTTGATGTTTATAAAAAGGATGTATTAGTGAAGTCGGGAAAACGAAGCTTTTCACTACTCAAGAAGTGATGTGTAAAATTTGCATTTGCATTTAGTACAAAGGCATGCTAACATGAGTATTCTCCATTCAAAATGCACTGAATGAAAACCATAATAAACCATTATTATACGAACGAAGCAAAAAAACAACCGATGAACACATGTAGATAAAAACTGAGGTTTTGAAAAAAATTCATGATCACGATTGTCCTTCCTTTTACATTATATGTTGTTAGTCCATCAAACTTTTTTTTAAATTCAACATTCTTTTACATTTACTGCAAAATTCGCGTTTCTCTTTTTCACGATACATGTTGTTGTCATGCCAAATTAATATTGTTTTTCCTCTGTTAGTTCTCCATGGCAACAACAAGTATTTATAAATAATCATTTGACGTCATTATATTTAATGCTTTAAACCGCCGCTATAGAAATGAATGACAAGGATTGTTGTTGGTAACGAAATTGTTATACAATTATACAAGATTATTTATCAGGGGACTGATTAGTAGGACACCATTTGTTTTCGTATTTTTACAAATGTAATATCCCTTAATCTGGGCTCTAGACCATGCCATCACAAAGTTTTTTAGTGAGCGGTTATAAATAAAAAAACGCCATATTTCATCAATAATAACCGTAACACAAATGGGAGCAATTAAATACACTAAAACTCCGGGTCGAGGTCTTTATGATAATGCTTAATGAGCGTTCTGAAACCCTCGTTAAAAAACAAACAACAGACTAAAAACTTTACAATGTTTGAGACAACGAATTGCAGCTGGTCAATTTGCGAGAAAAATATCATCTTTCGAATTCGAATTGAATAAAACATCAAACTATAGCATTAAACTTCCAAATAAGACAGCAGTTAATTCGTACGTACAACATATACAACACTATATCAAAATTGGAGAACAGTGCCTGCAGAATAACTGTGTCATCTCGCTTTTGTTTGTAATAAAATGAAATTTCTTTTAACCTAACAACTAATTTCTTAGTTTTTCTAGATATTAACAAAAACGTATTTCATAAAAACTGTTAATGGGGGTCTTTACTTAATAAGCTTGCTTTATAAAAATGTTTGTTACAATGTAGTCTTTTTGATAAGATCAATGTTAATTACATTCAAAAAGGAAACAATCTCCTGTAAAAGCTACTATTAACTTACGTGTTAGTGTGCATGTATCTGTGGTAAAATATTCTGTAATTACAAGAAATAAATCGATTTTTAAACGCGATATTTTGCTATGTAATATAAGTTTTATTCAAGCATTTAAACCAATTTTGTACCCTTAATGGCATAGATAGCAACAATAAATAAATGTTTGCCAGCTATTCTTGATTTTGAGTTATATAGATAAACAATGCAAAATTTATTCTAACTCCAAAATCATAAAGCAGAGATTAAGTCCGAATGCACCATTATACCTCAACACAAAACATTTTCAAGGCGTTAATCCATCCGTGCATCATACCATTACGTTTTTAGGAAACTTAAACTCAAAAGACTAGACAATACAATCAAATGCTTAAAAGACACTCCTTCAATCACTATTGAAGACGACCATTAGTTAAAAATAGAGCCAAATACAAAATTAGAAAAAAGGAGATCGCATTTAATTGTAACGTTAACTTTAATTTCTCTAATATTATTTTACAAACACGTTACATATCTTTGTTTAAGTTGTGAAAAAGATGAAATATAAAGCAAATTTTTGTAATGGAAAAGGCTATTCTTAGGAATTATTATGAGGTCGTGGTTTCTCCAAAATAACTCCGACAACATTCCTAATTTGCGATCTTTATATGATTCACATCACGAATGCTATCTAATGAGTAACTTTCATACGTTGCGGTTTTTCGTAAAAAATTTTGTTGCTGTCGGGACACAACCCATGGTTTGAAGAACCTTCTTTGGCAAATGTATAACATCATATAAAAAGTGTATTTTTTATTTTGCAAGAAATAATTCATAATGGAATAATTATATCATCCTCAAATTACTGATAGTTAATTCTTATTTATTTTAGTTTATAGGATTTTTTTAAACCTCCGTCGTACTTTATTAAAAGATTATTATGACATGATCGTTGCTGACGTAAAGTTGGTTTATTTTTGTAAAAGTGAAAGCTCTCGCCAATTAGGTTTTGGAAATATATTGAACAAAATGGTTAATAATTCTTGAAAATATTGTTATTAAACAGAAAATTTCAATTTTCAAGTTGAGCATACAGTTGGACCCCGATTTTTCGAACACTCAAGGGATCGGAAAAATACTTCGAAAAATCGGGAAATCGTCTTATTCAGATAAGAAGGGAGGATTAACTAAAAAAAACTAAGTTGACGGGTTACACCTTCATTTTGAAAAACTTACAACTATACGTGCTTGTAAGTATACTTTGCTTCTTACGTGACGATGAAACAATTAATTCGCTAAGCTAAGAAATTTGCTTTCGCTACTCTTTATTAGCTGTATCATCGTTTTGAATAAGAGCAAAAGTCTCAATCAAGTGGACTGCCTCGAATAACGCTTTCTTGCTCGGTTGCTTTGGCTCAGTTGATTTCATTTAATCATTCTCGTCATCGAATGGGAATGAAATGGAAGGAATGGAATGAAATGGAAGGAATGGAATGAAATGGAAGATCCTTGTACGATTACTTTCACTCGCAGGGAATCAATGTGAAAAAAATAAAAGAGGTTTTACACATAAATAACTCCATGACAGCACGAAATATCTCATTTTGTATATTGGTATATTGATTTGTTTTAGATATATTTAATGACAGTTTATTGCTTTGGAACCACGATGCAACACATTTTAATGTTACATTCATTGTTTCAAGCAATATTTAACTCAGAGTTTGATATAAATAAAACTAATATCTTCTGCGGACATTATAAAATTTGTTTCAGAGCAAGAATTGGCACGATTATTTATGTATATTAGGAACAACAATGGACCAAGTATAGAACCCTGAGGGACACCATATATTATTTCAAGAAGATCAGACATATATTTCCATCAAAAACGCTTTGTTTGCGGCGAGTTAGATAACTTTGAAACCATTTTAAATGAATACTAAAAATTTCATAATGTTTTAATTTTTGTAATAAAATTTTATGGTTAACTGTGTCAAATGATTTGATCGATCATTTAACTTTGATAAATCGATAAGAACTTCAAGAAGAGTGTATTCACTATTTTCAAAAGATTTTAAAATTTTATCATTTAATTGCAACAATGCATGTTCAGTGGAAGTGTTTGTCTGAAACCCAAATTGATTATTATTAAAAAGGTTGTTTACTTTGGATTAAGAGTAAAGTCTATTTTGCATGATTTTTTAAAAATTTTGAGATCGGTTTGTAATTTGTAATTTGGGTGGTATCTTCAGGTAGTTTGATTTCATCAAAAACATCAATTGCAATATTACCATGAATTTTATCAATCCATATGGCTTTGTTGCGTTTTAAATATTTGAAAGTCTTCAAAAGTGAGTTCATTGAAGTTCATTTAGAATTTGACGCTAGATTAGGACCAATGTTAATGAAGTATTTATTAAATTCATTCATTATTACTGCACGATCTACGATACACGGAGCTATCCTTAAATGTCCAATAGGCTTCAAATCATTATAACTTTACAATTCAATTACAGTAGTAATGCACTTAAATAAGTGTTAGAAACATTTTTTTTCATGGTTTTGTTAAGCAATTAGTAAAATCTTAGTACACAGGTAAGACGATCTCATGTGAGGTTATTCGTTCACACTTAGTCGAGTATTATTAAATACTAGCAATAAAATGCTAAATGTACTCATTACTTCTAAGATAAATAAAAAACCATGTCAGCCCGCTTTTGTGAGTTTTTATATAAATGCAATATAGATGGAAATTGCATGCATCGCTCCTTAAATAGAGTATAATCAAGTTAACACACTTTTGCGTGTTTGCTATACCTTAAGCGTATCAATTAATGTTGGATTAATTTTTGCGATATTTATATTTGCGATTCGATGGTAAAAAAAATTGTGTTTTGCGGTATTTATTTTTGCGAATTGGGTCCTAGACGAAGATTTTGCGTTATTTATTTTTGCGAATTGTTTCTACAGCAGAATTTTTTACGGGATTTAATTTTGAAAACCTAATATTAAAGAAAAATTTTTAAACGTATTTTATGAAAAGGAAAGGTTTACAGGAGAAAGAAGTCAGTCAAATTTTGCGAATCACTATTTTCGAAAATTTTTGCAGGATTTATTTTTGCGATTTAAGGTCAAAATCGCAAAAATAAGTATCGCAAAAATTAATCCAGCACTATTTAACCAATATTAATTAATACGCTCAAGGTAGTCACAGTTAGTAATACAGTTGATAAGAAAATAAACATTTCACTAACATACAAACATGACCAAAAATATGTATATATATCCAATCTCTTCTTAAATATATTTATCACCATAACTTTGTAACTATGAAATCTGTAGTGATAAATAAACGCTTCCCGTCTTATTTCATTCACTTTAAACTTGAATTGCCTATTTGGCAAAATTGAAAGTTAATTCCCATCTCTATAATAACTATCTAGCTTGCTAGATTTCACAAAATCACGTTTTACTGCTTCTAAATTGGCTTTCATTGATCTACATCTACTTCATACAATATTGTAGATACATACCTCACCAACGGAAATAATTTTTATTTACAACTTGTTTTTATGTTCTTTCCTTTCGCTTGACGATACTGATAAACATTGACGTCAATGAACTGGTTTCAATATAATTTTCAGAACACGCCCAGAGACAACTTGTTATTAACGCTATCCTATCAATACGCTTCAAGTTTGTTGATATGATTTGACGTAAAAATTATTAAATTCATGTATTTAAAAAAGAAAAAATTAACATAAAGTTGCTCAATATAGCTGTTCATGTTATTAAAATATGTTTGATATTCGTGCAATTTCCTTGATTGGACAATGGCAAATTTCTTAATTGTTTCTTGGTTGCGCTTAATTACTACGTAGCGTGCAAAACCAAGTTGTTTTGTTAGTCATTAAAATCATTACGTTTAAAAAACAGCCAGCAAATGTCGGATATTCAAAATTTGAATCTGCTCTAACTGCTCCAATGTTATGGTTATATAACATATACATGGGTTCAGGTAGGCACTTACATGACGAACTACTCATTAAATGCGGGCCTATAATCCCGGAATGACTTTTAAAGTGTAATTAACGCTCCTGTATTTCAACTAATTCTTATTTTCATTTAGAAATAGATATAGAAAATGAATTCAGTTTGCGAAGGTACTCATTGAGATCATAGTTATCGGGACGAGGATGTCCCTATTGGAGATTATGATGAAGTTATGGCGTGACACCAAACATAAATAATTTCTTATTTACGCCTAACATTTACGTATCCAGATTTAACATCTACATAGCAAGACATATTCCTCTTTTGATACTTTTCATATTTGTAACACAAAGATATTAACTATTTTAAAAACAACATTTAACTGAAGCAGAACGTACAATTGCAAATAAAAGTGTTAGGGTTGATGTTGTTTTAGAAGAGATTTGTGATATTTATCTATTTTTGTAAGAATTAAATTGCAAATCTGTTGCTAAAATTGATGGTAGCCAAATACTTCTCAAAGAAAAGTAGAAGGAAAATGTGGTTTTGAAAAAATGTAAATAATAGCTGTCCTATTGGCTTTGTTACCGATCGTTATCGTATCAACCGTATCTTTTACAAATACACAACCGTGAGCTGGCGAGGTTATCCTTTATTTCAGAAATCAACTGATCATAGAATATATTGCGGTGATTTGCCTTTTTTATTGCTTTTAGATGACACTCACAACAATGGTCTCTATCAAAAAATTGATCTAGACGATCCTTCTACTGCATGAATAATCAGAAAAATCATTTAAGTAGATAGCTTTGTTGATTAAGTTGATGTCTTCATTTGCAAAAAACAATATATTTAGTTCCATCTGCATTAGATGTGAATTCACCATGGAAAGCAAAATCTTTTAATAACAACTTGGTAAAAATCATATTTGTTCTTCACACATTTTACACGCATTGCCTGATAGAGGAAACAGATGTATCACCAGGAAAATGTCAGAGCCAAATGAATACTTGACGTGTTCATACTCTACTACTACAACTTGAGCTATATGGATGTCTTTAAATAATAATATTTTCAGTTTATATCGCAAGACTTTAATTTAAAACAAAGACTTGTCGTAGAGATTTCGTCAGCCGCTCTCGACATATTGAGAACGCATCTATCTTTGAATCATAATAAATCATGTCGATATAGATTTTACGACTTAAGGCAAATAGGGTTAAATATTTTCTGACCTAAACCTATACTTTTCACCATTAAGAATCTTATTGTAAAATACTATTAAAAATAATCTTCAAATAGAAAATCCGTTCAATTTTTTGATTCAAAACCAAATAAGCCTAATAGCAGGTATTATTACTATTATTCACTTCGGTCAGATAACGATACAGGTTACAGTCACCCTTTACTAAAATTTGATTGATGTTTGGCAATACCTTTATAACATTTATTGGCAAGCCTGCCTATTCCGGTGCAATGAATCTTTTCAACAAAAATATGATTGCCCAGAAACGACATGTACGAAATATTTAATATACTTAATTGTAATGTTCGCAGTGCTTATACCAATACAATTCTGGAGGTATAAGAGTACACACAGATACGAATTGCCTTTAAAAACATTTCAAAAAGTCCGTAGCACTTCATGAGAATGACAAGTAATTTAAAATTCTTTACACGTTTTACAAATCAGTAATATTTGGGGACTACGTAGAAAATCTATGTTATTAATTTCATTATTATTATAAACTATATAAACCTTCTCAAAATGCACTCATTACCTAATAGAAAATAACATTTTCAACCTCTTTTCGTGTTTGTATATACCCTATTACCTCGCATATAGGCGCAACGCCTTAAACACGGCCAATTAAAAAATGGATATGTTTTGTTATAAAAAATCAAAGATAAAACGGATAAGAATCTTTATCCTCGAGCTTTTTTTAAGACTTATGTTCAGGGAGTCTTGAGAAAGAGGTGAGGAATGCAAATATAGAGACAGATATTTATTTAAACATGTTTTTTCAATCAAATTATGCTTGATTATTCATCAATTGTTCATCCTTTTCAACACGTACTGCACCATCCAAAATTAATTCTCAGAGGATTATGAGCATTCAGCTGTATCTTCTGTAATATCATCATTCTCATCTTCTTTCTGTACATTTAAAGATCTCTTCGAGAAATTCATTCAAATATTTTTTCTCTGCAACTTTGCTGTTTATAGTTTTTGTAAAACGACCTTTACATTTTTCATTCATTAATTTTCATCGTCAGTAGTGCAGAGCAGATGCACATCATTTCTTAAGTTGAGAATAGTTGCGTCATCCTGCTTTTGTGTGTTTGTAATTATCATAGTTAGTAATGCAGTGAATAAGAAAAAAAAAAATATCAATGATATTCAAATATAAAAATAAGTTTATCCAGTCTTTTAGAAACAATTTTTCCCTCGAAACAGAAAGTTGTAGCTAACTATTCTTCATACTCCTAGAAAGAAACATTTTCCATCTTATCCCTTTTTATCTACTCGCTAGAGTGGTTGAATATTATTAATAATAGCTAGAAAAAGATTGCATATATGAAAGTTTGCTAGTTTTATCATCAAAACAGATATTTGCAGCTAACTATTCTTTATACTCCTAGAAATAAATATTTCCCGTCTCATTTTGCTCATTTTTACCAGCTAAAGTAATTAAATGTTCATTAATAATGACAAAAAAGTTGACAAATTCACAACTCAATTTATCTAACTCACTAAATTGGACAAATCGTTCCTTACACATTAAATCGACACTTACAAGTGGAAATCATTCTTGCCATAAAAACCTTCAAACGTTTATAAAAACGTATTTCAAGTTTTATATTTATAACCGCCACTTTTCAAGCAAACTTCATCGTTGAAGTTGCACTGCTGCACTGTTGGCTTATTGGTTGCTGGAAAATAAATTTTATTGTTCCTGGCGAAGATTTAGTGAAAAATGTCTCAGAAATTGTGTGTGTTTTTTTGTGTTTTTTTTCTTGTTTGTTTACCAATAAAAATGTACAATGAACAGTTCGTTAGTATATAAATATTTAACATTTTACAATAAAGAAATTGTAGCTAAAATCGTATAAAGTACAGTGTAGGAAATTATTGGCGTGGATTTAAAGAAGGCCTTGCTGACAAGTCAGTCAATCCTTTTCATAAAACCCACTGTTGTTTATCAACTGTAGCAATTTCCCATATTATACAATATGTAATATATATAATCATGCGTCAACTAGATATTTTCAACGTAAAAACAAGACAAAGAATTAGTTATATTTTAATAAAATGGATTTCTTTGTTGAAGATTTGAAAGCGATTATATTATTTGCGTTCTTTAGTTGCTCTTCAAAGTTATTCCAAATGAGAGGTCCTCTATGTAATATGCAAAATTCACCTTTGTTCTTTTTAAATGATATACTGTTAAAATTAAATAATTCGTGAGATCAAAGGTTATATTTGTCGTTTGATATTCTACAAAAGATGTAATTAAAAATGACAGGTAATTTGTCAGTTTTAAAACGGTACATAAATATAAGATGTTGGTAAATATTAACATCGTAAATTGTTAAAATATTTAATTCGCGCAATAAGGGTAAAGCATGTTCCATTTTGTTTTTTTTCTTTATAATTCTACACGCATATTTCTGCATAGATAGAATTCTAGTCAGTTTTGTTTTATAATTACTCGCCCACGTAATGTTACCGTAAGATAGATAACTATGCATTAAAGAGAAGTATATTTGTTTCATACAGCTTTCGTCCAGGAAAAATCTTACTTTGTAAAGTAAGGCCAATATTTTGGATGAGTGTTTTTCTATGTAGCTTATGTGATGATCCCAGCTTTGATATTAATCAATGTTTAGACCCAGAAATTTTGTAGTCCTAACTCTTTGTATTTTATTATTACGTATAACAAGATCCGATAATTTTAAAGGTATATTATCGTGCTGGTTAACGTTATGGAATAAAATATAATTAGTTTTGGCAACGTAAAGTGAAATTTTATTAGCTTTTAACCATTCATCTATACATATTAAGTCTTTGTTAGTATTTAAAAAAAGAGTTTTTATATCTTTGTTACTGTAAATAGGGTTAGTGTCATCAGCAAACATGATGATTGAGTGTAGTTTAAAGATTTAAAAATGTCATTAATATAAATAAGAATTAAAAGAGGTCCTAGAATTGATCCTTGCGGAACTCCACAAGTTATCAAAATCTGGTCTGTTTAAGATGAGTCATCGTATGCTATAAATTGAGATCTGTTCAAAAGAAAGCTTATGATCCACTTCACTTCAGGGTTTCAGTTTATTGGCACCAAAAAATTAGTTTTTATAACAGTATTATATGGTTAACCCTATCTAATGCTTTTGAAAGGTCAAGAAATACTCCAATACTGTATGAGTTCTTGTCTAACACGATGGATAAGGTAATTACAAGGCTGACAATAGCGTGCTCAGTAGAACATTTGGGTTAAAAACCCAAATTGGCCTTCATAAAGAAGATTACTATTTAAAAGATAAGAATAGAGATTTTTATACATTGTTCTTTCGTAGAGTTTAGAGAAGACAGAAAGTATAGAAATAGGCCTATAATTACATATATCAGAAGGATCATCCTTTTTAAAGATTGGGGAAACACTAGCTATTTTTAGTTTACCAGGAAAGACTTTGTTTTAGTCCAGGAAAAAAAGGCCAAAAACCCACCTTTCACTAGACATTTGTGGAGTGCTGTTTTTATGTTCCTATATACCTCTAGAACACATTTCAAGTTGGTTTTTAGGCTGAATCGGTGATAAACACTCTCAACCAGGTCAAGATTTAGGGACAAGTGCAATTTTTACTACTTTTTTTTTCGAGTGGGGTCACCTACTTTAAATGTATATATCTCAGGAAATATAAAATATAATGATATAAAACTTTGTATGCAGTGAAACAATATATTGGAAAATGATCTCTAAAAATTTTATGATGATCACATGAATTTTGTGTATTTTACATACCAGAATGTCTAAAAATCGTCAAAATTCGTGAGTTTTCCCTTTAACATGTAGCTTTGTCTAAATTTTTAAAGGGTATGTTCAGGGCCGAAACAACTTTAAAATTTTTTTTGGGAGGCCAAACATTTTCAAGTTGGAAACTAAGAAAACCTTTGGAAAAATCTTTAGGATAAGGGAGTGGAAAAATTGTCGACCACCATGGTTGGCCGACGAAGAAAATTTTCTAATCTGAAAGCTCTAAAAACACATTATAAGGCTATTTTCATCCCTTGAGAAGAAAATTAATTGTGAAATGTTTCACTTCCAGGAAACTTAATAATAAGTATAATTGAAAAGATTTTTTTTTTTTTTTGGGGGGGGGGGCATGGACCCCCTGCCTCCCCCCTCATTTGTTAAAACTTGTCTGTTTTGGTGCTTAGTTGTTTTGCATATTTACATTTCAAGGACATTTAATTTATTCTAGAAAATTAATTAATAATGAACAATGTACAGTGCATAGTGCATTATGGAGACCAAACCAGCTACTCTCAGTTGAGAGTTACCGTATTTCCTCTTATTAGCGCCGGGCCTCATATTAGCGCCGCCCTCTAATAAGCGCCGTACCTTGGAGCAAAATTATGTTATTAGCGCCGCCCTCTAATTAGCGCCGCACCTAGAAAAGCGGCGCTAATTAGAAAAAGAGCAGTAACCCATACAGAAGGATAGTTATACAATACAATACGTTTTTTTAGCTTCTAAATTATTTTTTATCTTTCATAAACCAGGGAAATTTCATAATTTTTACAAACTCAGACTCGTACGTAAGTTCAAAATAAGTCAATAGTTCTTTTCGTTTCTTCATTTCACGATCCAAGGTCTCAGCCGATCTTTTATTTTGTTTTGTTGTTTTTGAAGAGCGAGAAAATTCCATTAAATAAAATTTATTTCTATACAATTTTGAAAATTATTTCATAAGCGCAGCCCTCTTATTAGCGCCGCACTTTTTGAGTCAGTTTTTAAATAAGCGCCGGGGGCGCTAATAAGAGGAAATACGGTATCTGAAATCAATATTTACTAGGATAAAGGAAGCGAAAGAGAATAGATTAAACTTGGGCGGGCTCCATCACAACAAACAAGTAGATAAATTACCAGTGCAGATTGATACAGAAATATTCGGTGTTCATCATCTAGAACCATGTTACAAAAGGTACGTAGTTAAGTAAATTCTTGTTATAAAATTACTAGAATAAATCAAGGATATTCAAAGGTCAAAAGCTTTTTACGTTCCTTGAATAGATCAAGTATGAAATTCTCAAAACCGGCCATATAATTACTTATAACAACAACTTTTATTCTTATTCCTTGTAGGTTCACTTCAATCATTGGGAATAAAAGATACTCTGTCCAACCCAAATCATCGTCATCATCCAAGTTAACAAGATCAAGCATCCAATCGGCCAGTAAACCACAACAAAATACTGGTCTATACCCTAAAGAATGTGGTATATGTGGAAAATATCAAATTCAAAGAAATCAAAATAAGTTCTACCTCTACAAAATTGTAACAGACAGCTCTCATTTTGCCATTAAGTCAGCTACAAAAAGTAAAAACGAACAATTTTATAAGGAGATAGAGGATCTTGATTTGATAGCAAAAGAGTTTAAAGTTCATAGGTGTTGTTATCAGCAATTTACTCATAGTTTTACAGAAGACGCGTCAAGAACGTCATCAATTAGTAATAGTGACAAACCACATACCAGTACATTCGAAGATCTCGCTAACAGATTCATCAACAGTTTGGAAAAAGGTTTTAAAAGGCTAGATATAGTTGCTTATACATACCGTAGGAGCGGAATAAAAGAAGGGGAAAGAAAAAAGAGAGGCGTTTCAAGCTTTGTAATGATTGGTTCAATTAAAAGCAATTTGCCGTCCGAAATTTATGCTAAACAATGACAACAAGTCTAATCTAATCAAATTGATATTCGCTTATATTGTCGACAACAAATACGGCATAATGGATTATTTTGGCAGTCGTACAATTTATTTGTCAGATGACACCATGACAACATGCTTAACTAATTCATCCATTTCGTTCTGAAGACAACACACTTACCAGCAATCAAAATGAAGCTAACACAAAGGTGGTTCTTCATGGACTTCACATTCTTCGTCTTTGTAAAAATGGTGAAACGGGTGATGTCCGTAATCTTTCCGGTGACACTGATATTTGTCTCATCTTGCTACAGCTGGTTCCAGATAAACAAATTTGAACTTGATCCCAAATACAAACCAGCTTTAATAGGGTTCAATGCCTTTACAGGTAATGACTACGTGCCAGCCTTCTTCAGGAAAGGGAAAAAGATCTGCTATCAAATAATGACCAAATATGAGGAGCATGTCGAATTATTTACTGAACTTGGAAATAACTGGGATATTGATGACGAAATCTTTTATGTTTGTCTGCAGATTGTATGGGCTGAGAAAGAAACGTCGTTACGGTGAACAAAGCTCGTTTTGAAATGTTAAAAAAGAACTACTCGAATGAAAACAAAGTTATCGATTTGTCAACATTACCACCGTGTAGAGAATCGTTGCACCTTCACTTATTGAGGGCAAATTATGTTGCGTGCATATGGAAAAGATCGGGTCAGTCACCTATTGATCACCCAAATGTTGAAAACTATGGGTGACCCTCTTGGAAATGTCAAATGGATACGAGAACATTATCTTAGTGAAATTGAAAATCTTCTGCTCGAAAATGACGACAATATGAACGTAGATGATGAAGAAGAAGACCTTGGTAATGACGTTGACACTGATAATCAAGATTAATGTTATATATAGAATATTGATTTTTAAGTTTTTTGTTAGTTTTTTCCGGCTTCAAAAAGTTTCTGTTAATTTCCTATGATAAACTCAACCTTGCCTGAATTTTAATCTTTGGGAAAAATTATATTTGTATTGAGTTTTCTTATAGTTTTTTTAATTGGTTAATTTTGGTATCCATTAAATTTGAGCAAAACTCACGAATTTTGGACAATTATTAGATATTCTGGTCTGTAAAATACACAAAATACACGTGATCACCATCAAATTTTGCAAGAGTATTTCCCAATATATTATTTCATAACATGGAAAATTTTGTATCATTAACTTTTAAATTTCCCGAGATATATACGTTTAAAGTAGGTGCCCCCACTCAAAAAAAAGTAGTCAAAATTGCACTTGTCCCTAAATATCGACCTGGTTGAGAGTGTTTATCACCGATTAAGCCCAAAAACCATCTAGAAATGTGTTCTAGAGGTATATAGGAACATAAAAACAGCACTCCACAAATGTCTCGTGAAAGGTGGATTTTTGGCCTTTTTTTCCTGGACTATTTATAAAAGAAATGTTGATGCAGTGGGAGAATACGGAGAGTATTTCATCTTTTATAAAAAAAATTAATATTGCTGGTAATCACGTCATAACCAGGTGCTTTGTTTCTTTTCATTGAAGTAAAACATTCTTCTATAGATGCAGTTGCATTGATTTCTGGCATCTCTCCATTAAAAATTGTCAAGTAATCTGAAAAATGCATTTTAGATGGTGGAACCTTTCCTCCAAGTGTAGACCCAACGTTAGCAAAGAATTTGTTAAATTCAGTAGCGATGTTACTTTTGTTCGTAATATTAGTATTATTTACAGTTATTTTACAAGGAAGACTACTTTTTTTATTTTAGAACGTCCGGTTAATTCATTTATTACAGACCATCTTTTTTTAACGTTACCCTTAAATTTTTGCGGCAAGTCAAAATAATAATTTTTTTGTGAAAATTTGCTGTTCATAAAACTTCTTATAGCTTTTATAAGTAACTTCGTTTTGTGCAGTTCTAGATTTTAAGAATTTATTATAAAGTTTTTGTTTTCTTCTGGAACATTTTATAAGCGTTTTGTCAAACCAGGGATTTTAAAAAAAAATTTTCTTTAAACTAATTTCTTCTACCGGACAACAATTATTAAAAAGCATAATAAATTTGTTATGAAATTTATTAAAAGATATGCATCGGTGTACAGACGTTTCGAAACTGCCGATTCGAAACTGGCCGTTTCGAAATTGACGATTCGAAACCGGACGGTTCGAAACAATATTGTTTTACGCTTTTTTAACTTTTATTAATTTTCGAAATAATTTTGTTTTTTGTTTTTAAAAATTCTTTTAATATTCGTAACAATATTTTTATACGTTTTTGAAACTTTTATTAATTTTCGAAATAATTTTGTTTTTGCATCTTTTTAAAAAATTCTTTTAACGTTTTTTAAATTCGCGAATTCGAGTCACGAATCAATCAAGTGGTTTATCTTGGAACGTTATTACGGCTGCCTTTCGGCGGCCACGCGATATGCAATTGAAATGTATCCGTACGTTTATGTGACGGAGCTTGTGTGTATTTGTTCAATATAAATTTTGTGATGAAGTACTGAAGTCCAGAGACACAGTGGCGAAAAGAAACGTTCTATTATCTACTCGATTTCTTATAGACCTCCAAATAAACCGTCGAAATCTATTTATTCATTTCTCTCCGGATATTTTAAAAGGTTTGTTGACGACTTCAATGTAAATCGTTCGAATTACGCAAGACACCAAAGTAAATCGCTTTTTTCACACATTCTCCTACGCCATGTGTAATTACGCATGCAACGAGGGCGACAAGAACATCTGTAAAGTGTGTATTTCGGACCATTTTACAATTTCGTAGTAAACCTCAATATGAAACAAAAGTTAGCAAAACAGCTATGTTTATATATGTGTGAGTGAAACAGTAGTATAAATTTGTAATAATGTAAACTACTTTAAAAGAAAAAGTCGCGTACATTAAATGTTGCGAGACAGAACATTCATAAAAAGTTGCGTACATAAAATGTTGCGAGTGAAGTTGAACTTACGATGATTTTTCTTGTCGTTCCAAGCAACTTAGCGTTTGGACACTCAATTTATTCCGAAATTAATACAGCCTACTACGGATTATTTGAAAAATCGGAGACGGATTTTCTCATAAGCAGTTTCAGCAAAATACTGACTTAATATCTTAACTAATATTTAATACTTTTAAAATCAAGTAATACTTTTCATATAGTTGATGATGTATTAAAAAAAAATTGGATTCTAATCGTAAATGAAAAATCTTTTAATATTGTTTCGAACCGTCCGGTTTCGAATCGTCAATTTCGAAACGGCCAGTTTCGAATCGGCAGTTTCGAAACGTAGTGGAATCGTTTGCATCATTCGATGAAAGTGTTTCATTCCAATTTGTCTCCCGAAGACGTTCCTTAAGTTATTCAAGTTGATATTAGATAGATTTCTATTTTTTTTGTAGGATTTTTTCGTTTATATTACGTTTTTGATGCTGATTGAATGTGTAGAACATGGAAAAATGGTCGGATATATCGGTTTTAATAATCCCACATGCGAGCTCATGGTAAGAAAGGTTATTTATTAAAATATTAACGATAGCGGTTGCTGACGTTTTAGTTACACGAGTGGGCCGATTAATTAGGGGGAAAATGTTATGAGCATAAAGCATGTTAACAAAAGATCTAGTTTTAGGGAAATTGTTATACGTCAGAGCGTTAATGGTAAAATCGCCGGCTATACAAAGAGATTTCTTTTGTTGGTTAATAAATTTGAAAATAGATTTTAGTGCGTTTTTAAAGATTTTTATTTTTCCATTTGGTGGTCGATAAACGACGCCAACTATAATGTTTTTCCTAAACGACAGCTGTATTTCCACAAATGGCATCTCAGCACGCTCGTTTGACGTCATAAACCTTTTAAGAACAATGCAGGACAACCATTCAGAAACATACATTAAAATTCCACCGCCCGACTTACCAGAAGCACGCGGTAGTTCAATCAATGTATAATCTGGTAGTTGGTATAATGAGTTTTTAATTTTAATGGGATTTTCACACCATGTCCAAGTTAAGCATATGACGTCAAACTTTGTTTTGCATGTATTCAGAAACAGTTTCAGATGTTCGAAATTTTTCTGTAAACTTTGAATATTTAGGTGTAAAACAGAAAAACCTGAAAAATCTTTTGCGCTAAAACTATCTACAGTAAAATATGTTGAGTCAATTCCTTTAATATTTTTGTAGTTAGGATCACATTCTGATTCCGCAAGTAAAAGTGATGTGTAAAGGGACATGCTTTCAAAACTATCATCATTTTCGTTAGAGTTGATGATGTTTGCGCCTGTTAAATTTTTTGGTTGATCATTCTTTACGGATGTAGGACAAAGTCTCCCTAGGACAAAACCCCCCCTTAGGACAAAAACCTCCATTTTTTATAGAGTAGGATAAAACACCTCTTATTTTTAAATAATTATATAGTCAAGGCAGCTAAAATCTACGCATCAACAAAGTCCTGGAAAAAATAGGCGGCAAAATTTCACAATGAAAAATAATTATTAATTAATTAATTAATTTTGGGTCAAAAGTTTAAAATATTCCGTTTGCTTTGAAAATTGGTAGGTTTACTTATTAAATGATGCTGATTTCAAACCAAGTACCAAAATTTGGATATTTTCACCCCTAATACCTTCTTTTTGGGCAAATTTGGGTCCAAATTTTAAAATATTCCGTTTGCTTTGAAAATTAGTAGGTTTACTAATTAGAAGATGCTAATTTCAAATCAAGTACCAGAATTTGGATATTTTCACC
This sequence comes from Candelabrum cocksii, assembly GCA_963930725.1. NCBI lineage: Eukaryota > Metazoa > Cnidaria > Hydrozoa > Anthoathecata > Candelabridae > Candelabrum > Candelabrum cocksii. The sequence goes on from OZ005665.1 coordinate 4,477,659, forward strand.
CCTTATACCTTCTTTCAAGGCAAATTTGGGTCCAAATTTTAAAATATTTCTTTTGCTTTGAAAATTGGTAGGTTTACTAATTAGAAGATGCTGATTTCAAACCAAGTACCAGAATTTGGATATTTTTACCCCTAATACTTTCATTTTGGGCAAATTTGGGTCCAAAGTTTAAAATATTCCGTTTGCTTTGAAAATTGGTAGGTTTACTAATTAAATGATGCTGATTTCAAATCAAGTATCAGAATTTGGATATTTCCACCCCTAACACCTTCTTTTGGGCAAATTTGGATCCAAAGGTTAAAATATTCCGTTTGCTTTGAAAATTGGTAGGTTTACTAATTAATGGATGCTGCCTTCAAATCAAGTACCAGAATTTGGATATTTTCACCCCTAATACCATTTTCTGGGCAAATTTGGGCCCAAAGTTCCATTTTTTAAGTATAAGGAATGCTGCCAACCCTAGAATATTAGCAATATATCGGTAAATAATGAAGATTATCACTATCATAAATTTTTTTTCAGGGTATAGCACTAGACTACTCATTTTGGATCGGACCTGCGATGATCCCATAAAAAAGAATTTATTTTTTCAAAAAGTCGCAAATGCAAAAGCGAATAACTTTCGTAATTTTGACCATTAAAACTTTGTGAAGTTCTATGTAAAAGAAGAAGCCATCCTCGGCATGATATAATTTTTGTCCTTAGGGCTTGGTTCCCACTGAGGCGATAACGCGACGAATGCATTTAGCGACGAATCTATTTTATCGCCTATTTTATCGCCTCCTGTTCCCACTGAAATATAAATTCGTCGCCTATTGGAAATTCTTGACTTTAAAAACAAACAAAAATAAAACTTCTTTCCATTTTAACAAACAATGATGGCAGACAAATTTCAGTGTGAAATAATATTAATGTACAAGCTACTAGAAGCACAAAATCATCATGTTCATAACATCTGTATCCACCCCTGTTATATGAGTTCAAACGCAACCGTAATAATTTTCTAAGATAAACCACCAATTGATAGATTCGCGAATTTAAAAAACCTTAATAGAATCTTAAAAAACAAAAAAACAAAATTATTTCGAAAATTAATAAAAGTTTAAAATGTAAAGCAATATTGTTTCGAACCGTCATCTTCGAATCGTCAATTTCGAAACTTCTGTACACCAGATTACATATATATGGTCATGTAAATGCTAATTTGTAACTAGATTATATATACATATTGTATATGTCAATTTTCAAAACAAACGCAATACTTTAAACTTTGGACCCAAATTTTCCCAAATAAGGTATTAGGAGTGAAAATGTTCAAATTCTGATACTTGGTCTGATATCAGCATCATATAATTAGTAAACCTACCAATTTTCAAAACATACGCAATACTTTAAACGTTGGCCCCAAATTTGCCCAAATAAGGTATTAGGGGTAAAAATATCCAAATTTTGGTATTTGGACTAATATCAGCATCATATAATTAGTAAACCTACCAATTTTCAAAGTAAACGCAATACTTTAAACTTTGGGCCCAAATTTGCCCAAATAAGGTATTATGGGTGAAAATATCCACCTTCTGGTACTTAGTCTGAAATCAGCATCATTTAATTAGTAAGCCTACCAATTTTTAAAGCAAACAGAATATTTTAAACTTTGGGCCCAAATTTGCCCGAATAAGGTATTAGGAGTGAAAATATCCAATTTCTGATACTTGATTTGAAATCAGCATCCTCTAATTAGTAAACCTACCAATTTTCAAAGGAAACGGAATATTTTAAACTTCATTATCTGAGTTGTTTGTAATATTGAAGAGACTATGAGGGGTTTTGTCCTAAGGGGGTTTTGTCCTAGAAGGGTTTTCTCCTAAGGGCGTTTTGTCCTAGAGGGGTTTTGTCCTAAGGGGGTTTTGTCCTAGAGGGGTTTTGTCCTAAGGGGGTTTTGTCCTAGGGGGTTTTATCCTAGGGGGTTTTGTCCTAGGGGGGTTTTTTCCGTATACCTTCTTTACATTCCCCCAATCATTTTTTCCCACTTCAATTACATTTAATTAAAAGTTCAACATCCTATAACTCATTATTTTCTACCTACTTTATTCCACTATAATTGCATCTAATTAACAGTTCAACTACATGTGTCTCTTTCATAAATTACTTGTACCATAAAATCTAAACATTTGTTTGACATCTTTTTCTGTTTCCAGTTTTATAATTATCTAAATTATTATTTTGTCAATATTCTGTAAGTCATAAATTGAGAACTTCACCCTATGGCAGCTTTAAAAACCTACATACCTACGAGGATCGCTGCCAGCGGATGAGGTGGTACTTTGTAGGAGAAGTATATCTGCCATAGGACATTTCTCAACACTTTGTACCCACATTCGATATTTTTACAATTTTCTTATATACATAATTTTTCATTAAACCTTTTATAATGATGATCTAAAGTCTATATTCTCCAAAAATTGTGCGACATTATTGAAAATCCTCAAGACAATGAAGCAAGCATATATTGAAGGTTTACCCAATGCTTTAAAAAAGGAACTTATTGAGCATTTCGATTCCGGAAATGAGGAACTGTTGTACCACCACTAGATGTAAAACTAGATGTCGCATGTACAATATATGTATATATAATTTAGTTACAAATTAGCATTTACATGACCATATATATGTAAATGGTGTACAGACGTTTCGAAATTGACGATTCGAAAATGACGGTTCGAAACAATATTGTTTTACATTTTTTATTTGAAATAATTTTCGTTTTTTAAAATTCTATTAACATCTTTTAAATTCGCGAATCAATCAAGTGGTGGTTTATCTTAGAACGTTATTATGGTTGCGTTTAAACCCATATAACCTATAGAAGATTAGATTACAGATGTAAATTTTTTACGCGTGCTCACAACGGTTGTGATTGATAACTTAAAGACAAAAATTCATCGTCAAAAAGCTTTTGGAGCTGCGCATGCGCTGTACATACGCAAAAAATTGGTTAAATAATCTTAATTAGAACGATCTATGGACGATTTAAAGATACACATGCGCAAGTGCTCACGCTAAGTTGTAAGATTTGTAACTAGGTCACTCTGATAGACATTATCATTTTCAATCACGATTCAAAATTTGGAGTGACAATCTTCATTATTTTACGAAAGATTGCTAATATACTAGGGTTGGCAGCATTCCTTGTAAGAGCCACTGCGTACGGGCCATAGGGTGACAATGAGGGTGACACTGGATTTTAGGACGTACTATTATTCCCAAAATAAAGCTAAAACAAATACAATAGAAAACTTTGGTTACAAACTGATTACTAATATACTATAACTTATTCCACAAAATATAATCAAAAAACCACATCAAACGTACGAAAAATAAACGTATTGTGTTCCGACATATAGGGTTGGTTTGCGACATATAGTGGCGTTTGCAACATACAGTGTTGATTGTGACATATAGTGGTGGTACAACTGTAGAGAAAGTTTGACAATAATTTTGATAAACTATCAAAGAATATTTCTTTAATAAAAAATAACGACCGCGCGTGAAGCACTCGTTCTAGCGTCAAAAAACAAAAAAGATCCGCAGAATATCAGGCATGTTTTTGAGAGACAGCAGATCGAGCAAATTGAACAAAATTCTAAAATTTATTTGCTCGATTTATCCCTTGAAAAAGAGAAGAATGAGGCGCTAAATATCAAGTTAAAGGACCAAGTCAATCGCTCCTGCAAGAACACCCTTGGTTTTAACGGAATCAAGGAGGAAAACGATAAATTTTGGTCAACCACCAGAACCTTGCTGGGGGAGTTCTTGCTGACGTATGTGGTGTTGATCTTGCTGAAACTAGCACATGGATCAAAAGGGCTCATCGATCAAAGCCAAATAAGTTTAAGAGTGGAAAAAGGGGCATTTTTTCTGAGTTTTATGTCTGGGATGTATGCCAGTATATCCTAAAAAAAAATCCCGCTAATTAGATACCATGGCTAAATTTAGTCACGTGATTCTAGATCAAAAATATGGTCCCGACACAACATGGAGGAGAGATCAAGCTCTTCTTGTAAGGAAAAATTTAAAAAAAGAAAGGAAGATAGTTAGCAGCCATGTCGCGTTCCCTGCTCGGCTAATGGTAAAATTTTTGCAGTCAGACAAAAGCTTTGTTTTGTACAAGGACTACTTCTAAATTGGACTACTCCTCAATTGAAATTAAGAGAAAGAAGATACCTGACAGCTGATGAATTTATTCATTAAAATCTATTTCGCAATTTATAATTGCCATCATAAACAACCTTGACACTCCTATTGACTGTAGATAAGCTGACAATGCTGAAATCAATTACCTCACCAATCCCTCTTCTTCCATATTTCTCTATCTCAACATTGCTTCTTTATCTTATCATCTCACTGAACTTGAAATTGTAATAAATTCATTGCATATAAAACCTGAAACCATTGCCATCTCTGAATTTAGGATCCAAAATAATGATCATCCCATAACTGACATTAATTGAATTTTGGCTAATTTTGACTTATGTGTGCAAAATTGGTATAATTTATATAATTGTGTATAAAAAAAAAAGTAGACCAGTTTAGGAGAAGTGGTGTTGGTGAATGGTAAAGAAGGAATAACGAACGGCAAAGAATCCCAGGATTTCTGAAATCTTTGTCTCAATTGTTCTTACATAGCATTTCCAAGATAAGTTTTCATCTAGGTATACCACAAATAATCAAAAAAAACTTTGTTGCTTTCGGTGGAATTGTCTGGGTAGGAACTATTTGATTAGCGATTGTCTGAGCAGCAATTCCCTGGGTAACAATTGTACAGGTAATGATTTTCTTCGGAAGTAACTATTCTAGGTAGCAATTATCGGGATAGCAACAATCTTGGTAGCAATTCGGAAGGTAACAATTACCCAGGTAATAATCATCTGGGTAGTAATTGTTTTAGTACCAAGAAGAGTCTATACCGTAAAGACTATTTACACACAACCTATGAGCATACATTTTAATAATACCGGTTTCATCTAATATTTATTCGGTCACAAATGCGTTTTGGGGCAGTAAATGTTCTTTATATCACGATAAACCGAATACAAGAATTGTTTTCACCGCTTAATCCAATTGTCGCAAAAAAACTTTCTTAGATGATAACAAGTAAATCTCTGTATCTATTGTAGCAAAATAATGAAGGATTTTCAATGACGTCAACTCGATATCCTATCAGACACAGTCAACATTTTTTTTCTGCTGTTGCCATGGTTAATTAAACGAGAGAATAGAAAATAAATGCAAAACATCGTTTTGTAAAGTGAAATATATTTACATTATTAATTACAAGTTAAAGAGGTGAATATTAATAAAACTATGAGAATATGTCTGACTTTGTTTGGTGGAATAAATATATCCTAAATATTTTGCTCCTCATTAACTTGGGTATGCAAGGGTAATTTGGAGAATACGAATTGTGAATCCGTCGGAAATTATAATGATACAATGCAATGCCAAATTGTATGTAGGAAACGGCACCACATGGTCACGATTTAATAACATTGAAACATTTCCGCCTCCCTTTTTATCTAAGGAAATCATTTTTACGTCTAGAAAATAACAATATTGAAACAAAAAAATTTGTATGTATAGCATTTATATTACAAATAAAGGGCCTTAAACAACGAATTGCAGTAATTTAGCACATAGCACGTATTTACGAATGGACTTGTTTACGATTTAACGAAAGATCTTGACATCATCATCTTGACATCGTTTGTACTAAATGTATCTTGTGGCATATTTTATCAACAGAATATGTCAAACATTTTCCATTAAAAAATGCCATAATGAAAAACAGAAAAGCAATCAAAATATAAAAAATTATTTATTATCAGATTAAGCATCAATTTACAAATTTATATTAGTAGTTATTCCCCTGGAACTTTAATTACAAATTAGTTATACTAATATCACTGTTCATGTATTTCATATTCATTTT